>CAIGQS010000021.1:0-225000 GCA_903798195.1 Danio kyathit
AATACATTCGCCAAAAGTTTGAGCTGCAAGATTCTTGATTTCAATGCGAAAAATGTTCCATCTGCTTCTCTGGAAGATGCCATGAAGCCAGCACACTTTATTGATGTCATACAGCAGTAAAGAACAGCATGCTTTAAAAAACCATGATACAATCACTATAAAACACTTGCTTTAAAGATTGGACACTCCCTATTAAAAGTCAGCGAAATCTTCACTGCAGAGCCCTTATTGATAAAGATAAATTTGGCAAACAGTTCAAAGGCATTTCAAAAGCTATACAAATCAAGTGGTCAGAATACATTTCTCATAAAGCTTTGCACCATGAGTGATTTAAGTACAACAAACCGACCAAATTGCCACTTACACAAGACATCGAGAAGCTAAATACTTATCTGCAGAAAAGTACAGAATCTTCATTTCAAGAGCTAAGCCAAACCCAACTGAGAAAACTACAGCTGTCTTGCTAGGATAACATTGACGAGAATAATTCTCTTCAATAGACGTCGTGTGGGAGAGGTATCAAAGATGCCCTTGAAAAATTACCTTGAAAGAGATGAGTGTATGCATTTGAAGAGCTTGGACTTTCAGCATATGAAAAACAACTCTGCAAGTACTTTACACGAGTCGAGTTAAGGGAAAACGAGGGCGTAAAGTAGCAGTTTTGCTAAGCCCAGACATCTCAAATCTTTGGAACTGCTTGTAGCCAAACGCAAACAATGTGGAGTTGTCCAAGACAACGAGTCCTCTTCGCAGTTCCAAAGAGCAGTAGCTACTTTAGAGGACATGACTGCCTCAAAAAGTTTGCTAATGAGTGTGGGCAAGTCATCCGAATACCTTAAATCAACTCAGCTAAGAAGCAAGTTGCAACACATCTCAGATTCTTGATAAAACACCATGAACTGGATAACTTGCAGATTTTTTGGGGCACAACATAAATGTCATCGAGAATATTATCGACTTCCAGATGCCACCGTTCAAGTAGCCAAAATTTCTAAGCTGCTTTTGGCCCTTGAAAAGGGAAAGCTTTCAGAACTAAGAGGAAAAACTCTCGACGAAATCAAGGTATAGTTAAAAAATGTTACATATCTGTACAGTTCTGTAAAAATAAGAGACCATTCCAAAAGAATAATAAGTTTTCCAAAATATCTTAATTTAAACCATTGCTGTGTTTACTTATCTTGCTACTTTAACCTTTTGTTTAGTAAATAATACAGTTTAACACTTAAGATGTAAAAATGGTCAGATGCAGATGTATTTTTTTGTTGTTCTTTTGTAAGACTTTACGGATGAGGATGACAAACAGAATGACAGTGCTGAAGACATCAGTGGCCCCAGACCTGACCCCCGAAAATGACCTCCAGAAATGACAGTATTTTAATTATTTTTGTAAATGTGTATTGTATATTAATATTTTTTTAGCATGCATGTATTTTTGTATATATTTTGGGAACAGCAAGTAATGTATCTTGGCAATGAACAAATTAGTATCCAACAATGTTATTTAGTATTTTTTATCTCTGCAAAGCTAGTTGACTGAACAGTCAATTGTTGTTGACATTACCAACATAGAACTCTTCAGTGCAAACAGTTCAGTCAACTTCAGTGCTCTTCAGTACATTGCGAATTGCAACTGTAACCCCCATGGAAAGAGTAGGGGGAGACTGCAGACTTGGATCCAGGCAGATCTACGGCCCAGGCAGTTTTACGGCCGGGCAGTTTTACACCCCTGTTATTCCTGATGCGTCCAGTAGGGGGAGGCATACAGTATTATTATAAGCCTCCAGAACTTTATCATCACCCCAAACCAACCGCGACATGATGATGTATGTTAATACTTGTTTAAAACATTGTTTAGCAAATATGAAACTTAAGCATTTTTAAATTATATTAAGATCGATATGAGTGTAGTCAAATGTAATACAATTCACATGCAGAAATAAAACAGCAGTGTTAGTTTGACTCAGTTTTAGCTAACTATGCTAAGCTAGCTAACGTTACATGTTCTACATCTCACTTTCTTAAGTAGGCTAGTTTTCTTTTACTTTTTGTCTGTCTTTAGCCTGCATAAAGCCTTTCATGGTAAGATATTTTTCTAACCTGTTTCTAATCTTTTTATTTGTAATAATTTAATATTTTAAATAATTGAATCATTTTACAGCAACATTAGAATGTATGTAACTGTCCAAAAGAATTTAACACACCCACAAAAAATATAATAATAATTATATATATAATTACATTTTATTTTCACTTAATCTTGTCTCTCTTGAACTTGTAGAAGCTGTAAACACCCATCTATAATGTAATATAATATAATGTAAAATATTTCTTGTAGAAATTGTAGGAATTTCATCAATACGAAGCAATCAGAGTTTAACAGCGGTAAACAAATGCAACACATGCTGTTCCCTATACCACTGTCCATTCTGCACTACAAACTTTTATAAAAAAGAAAAGTAAACTGAAACTCATGTTCAGCTTCACTTTCCGAGTGCAGTCAATTACAATGGTAACATAATTTCAGAATAGTTTATATATGTATATTAATTATATATTGCAGTATAATTTTGATGTTAAATAGACATTTGATTTATGTTTTTGGTATTTCTAAAAACAGCATAATCAGTATTGTCAGGTCATGTTGCATACAAACAAACATTACAAATATGTTGTGCTGGGAATTAAAAATTGTTACTATACTCAGCAAGGAGATGATTTATATATAATTTTATTTAAAGATATATATTTTCTCATAGATTATTCAATACACTAGTGGTCTGGGTTGTCAGCCAAATCTACACTACAACTACACTACATTATTCCTTCCTACATTATTTCTTAAATTTATATTGAAATATATCTAAACAAATCTTAAAAGATAGTAAGTAAGTTACTTACTTACTTAAAAGATCTGAAAATTGAATTTTAAATTATTAATTATTTTAAAATTGCATTGCATTCAATTACATTTTTAATGCAATCCTGTTCTAGTTTAAACAATTAAACTATCATATATCTATAAATACATAGAGACACTAACATGGCTATACATACATTTTTATATATATTATCATGACAGTTTTCATTGCATATGCATACATATTGTTCATCACTTATTGTTTCAGAATTTTTATTGTAACAATTTGTTTCAAAGAAAGTAATTAAATGTTAAATATGGGGAAGTCAGGATCACAATTTGTAGCTGCAAATAACAAAAATAAATAATAATGACTTGGTCCTTTTAGTTATACCCTAAACTGTCAACATATCCTGGAAGATACAACTCATAAAATCCTTAAATCATAAATCAAATATAAATATATATATAGTTTGATATGTTTTACATAGGTCCAGATAATATATAAATGGCATGAAATGTTTTTTTTTTTTTGCTTATCATTTTCTATTCCTTACTGTTTAAGGATTAAGATTTTAGATATTTGGACTAGAAGCAAGTCAGAAACTTTTAAGTGAGAAAAGGATTTTTGTAGAGTATTTTTACAAAATAACTTTATTTATTTATTTTTCAGTAAGCGTGAAGAATTTGATGCAAGCATTCAGCTTCATTTAAAGAAACTGTGATCTCTCCAGTGATATTGTTGCCAATAAATAAATGTTAAAAAATCAAATGTTGTCTGGGTTTTTGTTTGTCAGGTAGCTAAATGGTCCTTGGAATTTTAGAAAGGCGTGAATTGTTTGTCTAAACATTCCGCAGCTGTCTGGTATTCAATACCACTGCATTCTCATCAAAGCATATCAATAATCCATATTACACTGTATTGTTTATATATAAAGTTGCATTCTGAAAATAACAAAATTATAACTAAACAATACAGTGTAATATGGATTATTGATATGCTTTGATGAGAATGCAGTGGTATTGAATACCAGACAGCTGCGGAATGTTTAGACAAACAATTCACGCCTTTCTAAAATTCCAAGGACCATTTAGCTACCTGACAAACAAAAACCCAGAAAACATTTGATTTTTTTAACATTTATTTATTGGCAACAATATCACTGGAGAGATCACAGTTTTCTTTAAATGAAGCTGAATGCTTGCATCAAATTCTTCACGCTTACTGAAAAATAAATAAATAAAGTTATTTTGTAAAAATACTCTACAAAAATCCTTTTCTCACTTAAAAGTTTCTGACTTGCTTCTAGTCCAAATATCTAAAACATCTTAATCCTTAAACAGTAGGAATAGAAAATGATAAGCAAAAAAAAAAAAAAACATTTCATGCCATTTCATATATTATCTGGACCTATGTAAAACATATCAAACTATATATATATATTTATATTTGATTTATGATTTAAGGATTTTATGAGTTGTATCTGCCAGGATATGTTGACAGTTTAGGGTATAACTAAAAGGACCAAGTCATTATTATTTATCTTTTGTTATTTGCAGCTACAAATTGTGATCCTGATTTCCCCATATTTAACATGTTTAAATACTTTCTTTGAAACAAATTGTTACAATAAAAATTCTGGAACAATAAGTGATGAACAATATGTATGCATATGCAATGAAAACTGTCATGATAATATATATATAAAAAATGTACTGTATAGCCATGTTAGTGTCTCTATGTATTTATAGATATATGATAGTTTAATTGTTTAAACTAGAACAGGATTGCATTATAATAAATGTAATTGAATGCAATGCAATTTTAAAATAATTAATTAATAATTTAAAATTCAATTTTCAGATCTTTTAAGTAAGTAAGTAACTTACTTACTATCTTTTAAGATTTGTTTAGATATATTTCAATATAAATTTAAGAAATAATGTAGGAAGGAATAATGTAGTGTAGTTGTAGTGTAGATTTGGCTGACAACCCAGACCACACTAGTGTATTGAATAATCTATGAGAAAATATATATCTTTAAATAAATTATATATATATATCATCTCCCTTGCTGAGTATAGTAACAATTTTTAATTCCCAGCACAACATATTTGTAATGTTTGTTTGTATGCAACATGACCTGACAATACTGATTATGCTGTTTTTAGAAATACCAAAAACATAAATCAAATGTCTATTTAACATCAAAATTATACTGCAATATATATATTAATATACATTATATAAACTATTCTGAAATTATGTTACCATTGTAATTGACTGCACTCAGAAAGTGAAGCTGAACATGAGTTTTCAGTTTACTTTTCTAAAACTTTTTATAAAAGTTTGTAGTGCAGAATGGACAGTGGTATAGGGAACAGCATGTGTTGCATTTGTTTACCTCTGTTAAACTCTGATTGCTTCGTATTGATGAAATTCCTACAATTTCTACAAGAAAATATATTTTACATTATAATATATTACATTATAGATGGGTGTTTACAGCTTCTACAAGTTCAAGAGAGACAAGATTAAGTGAAAATAAAATGCAATTATATATATAAAATTATTATTATATTTTTTGTGGGTGTGTTAAATTCTCTTTTGGACAGTTACATACATTCTAATGTTGCTGTAAAATGCATTATTCAATTATTTAAAATATTAAATTATTACAAATAAAAATATTAGAACAGGTTAGAATAATATCTTACCATGAAAGGCTTTATGCAGGCTAAAGACAGACAAAAAAGTAAAAGAAAACTAGCCTACTTAAGAAAGTGAGATGTAGAACATGTAACATTAGCTAGCTTAGCATAGTTAGCTAAAACTGAGTCAAACTAACACACTGCTGTTTTATTTCTGCATGTGAATATTACATATTGACATACACTCATATCGATCTTAATATAATTTAAAAATGCTTAAGTTTCTTATTTGCTAAACAATGTTTTAAACAAGTATTTAACATACATCATCATGTCGCGGTTGGTTTGGGGTGATGATAAAGTTCTGGAGGCTTATAATAATACTGTATTGCCTCCCCCTACTGGACGCATCAGGAATAACAGGGGTGTAAAACTGCCCGGGCCGTAAAACTGCCTGGGCCGTAGATCTGCCTGGATCCAAGTCTGCAGTCTCCCCCTACTCTTTCTATGGGGGTTACAGTTGCAATTCGCAATGTACTGAAGAGCACTGAAGTTGACTGAACTGTTTGCACTGAAGAGTTCTATGTTGGTAATGTCAACAAAATTGACTGTTCAGTCAACTAGCTTTGCAGAGATAAAAAATACTAAATAACATTTGTTGGATACTAATTTGTTCATTGCCAAGATACATTACTTGCTGTTCCCAAAATATATACAAAAATACATGCATGCTAAAAAAATATTAATATACAATACACATTTTACAAAAATAATTAAAATGCTGTCATTTCTGGAGGTCATTTTCTGGGGGTCAGGTCTGGGGCCACTGATGTCTTCGGCACTGTCATTCTGTTTGTCATCCTCATCCGTAAAGTCTTACAAAAGAACAACAAAAAAATAACATCTGCATCTGACCATTTTTACATCTTAAGTGTTAAACTGTATTATTTACTAAACAAAAAGGTTAAAGTAGCAAGAATAAGTAAACACAGCAATGGTTTAAATTATAAGATATTTTGGAAAACTTATTATTAATTTTGGAATGGTCTCTTATTTTTTACAGAACTGTACATATATGTAACATTTTTTAACTATACCTTTGATTTCGTCGAGAGTTTTTCCTCTTAGTTCTGAAAGCTTTCCCTTTTCAAGGGCCAAAAGCAGCTTAGAAATTTTGGCTACTTGAACGGTGGCATCTGGAAGTCGATAATATTCTCGATGCACATTTATGTTGTGCCCCAAAAAATCTGCAAGTTTATCCAGTTCATGGTGTTTTATATCAAGAATCTGAGATGTTGTTGCAATTTGCTTTCTTAGCTGAGTTGATTTAAGGTATTCTGGATGACTTGCACCACACTCATTAGCAAACTTTTTGAGGCACTCATGTCCTCTAAAGTAGCTACTGCTCTTTGGAACTGCGAAGAGGACCTCGTTGTCTTGGACAACTCCACATTGTTTGCGTTTGGCTACAAGCAGTTCCAAAGATTTTGAGATGTCTGGGCTTAGCAAAACTGCTACTTTACGCCCTCGTTTTCCCTTTAACTCGACTCGTGTAAAGTACTTGCAGAGTTGTTTTTCATATGCTGAAAGTCCAAGCTCTTCAAATGCATACAACTCATCTCTTTCAAGGTAATTTTTCAAGGGCATCTTAGATACCTCTCCCACACGATGTCTATTGAAGAGAATTATTCTCGTCAATGTTATCCTAGCAAGACAGCTGTAGTTTTTCTCAGTTGGGTTTTGGCTTAGCTCTTGAAATGAAGATTCTGTACTTTTCTGCAGATAAGTATTTAGCTTCTCGATGTCTTGTGTAAGTGGCAATTTGGTCGGTTTGTTGTATTTTAAATCACTCATGGTGCACAAAGCTTTATGAGAAATGTATTCTGACCACTTTGATTTGTATAGCTTTTGAAATGCCTTTGAACTGTTTGCCAAATCTTTATCTTTATCAATAAGGGCTCTGCAGTGAAGAATTTCGCTGACTTTTAATAGGGAGTGTCCAATCTTTAAAGCAAGTGTTTTATAGTGATTTGTATCATGGTTAAAGCATGCTGTGTCTTTTACTGCCTGTATGACATCAATAAAGTGTGCTGGCTTCATGGCATCTTTCAGAGAAGCAGATGGAACATTTTTCCGCATTGAAATCAAGAATCTTGCCAGCTCATGAACTTTTTGGCGAATGTATTCATGCTTGCACTTGTTAAAGCCATCTCTGTTATACAATGACTGAGAAAATTGAAGGAGGCCAAAATCATTTCTCACCACACGTGTGTTACATCCCTTGGATGTATTTATTAGATATTTAATTTATTTTTGTTATTGTTTGTTTACTGCCCATTGGGAGTGGTCATGTTGTGTGCTTGTGTGTTCTTTTTCACTCTTCCTATGTCTCTCTCCCTCTGCCTGTTAGGTAGAGCTGATTAGGCCCAGGTGGTGCTCATCATTGCAAGCGTGCTGCAGTGACACGCTGCTACAAAAGAGCAGTGTGACTAAACCAAAGGAGAGGTTCACTTCTCCCCTGCACCAGACTTGTGTGTTTGTTGCATACTTTGTGGGTATTGACCTGTTGTGAATTGTAAGAAGTTTATTGAGCTAGTGAGTACAACTTAACTTCTGTGTTATTTGAAGAAACTTGTTGTGGGCCTTGTGTAGTAGAACTTAGTGGTGGGCAAAGCGAGGCTTTGTGAAACACTGAAACAGTCGAAGCATATGTGTCGAAGCTTCGAAATGTTTCGAAACCCCACTCTATGGTGACACCTAGAGGTCATTTTTATGTATTGCACTGGAACAGCTTCAGCAAAGAACAGTTGAGCAAATTGAGGTATTAAAACCCAATTTATAGGTTTGACACTTCAAGTGCATTAGTGAAGCGGTTAGGGTTCTTGACTTATATGTGGGAATTGTAGGTTCGAATCTAGACTAACTCAGCTGTTTGGAAATGCTTTAATATCAGTTTGAATTGCTTTGTTCTTGTATTGTTTTGTTTCAGCATTGGTCTGACATCCAAATAAACACTTTGTAAATAAATATGTCTTGTTTTGGTCATAATACAGGGTTGTTGCTAGTTCAGACACGGTTGTGGCCAGAAGTTAACAAGAATTATTTATATTATTCATTAAATTTCCCATTTATTGTATTTTATTAATGTCTACCCAAAACCTAAACCCAACCATCACAGTACTGTAAAAATATTAATTATTGTTTTACAGTGTTACAAAAATGATGCTAAATTGATGGCGTATGAGCAGCTGTATCCCATCTAGACTACACCTTAAAACAGTAACATAATTAAAATACATAAAATCATGATTTCAGAGTATTTGTACAAGTCGGGATTCGAACCCAAAAGTAATTTGAAGCACACGCACGGTCCACTAGGCCATATGAGTCAGAAGTGTTTTCTGACCCTGTCAGTCAAATGCAGATTCGACAGGTCTCGAAACGCTTCTGAACTGATCGATGCTTTGAATCGTTTTAGTCACGTGACCAGGTGTTTCGAAACACTTCAGTCACGTGACCTGGGTGTGTCGGATCATGCTTCGGTGCATTGTTTCGAAACACTTGCGCTTTGGGATCTCGACACTGTCGAAACGTCAGTTTCACGTCAGCCATCCCTAGTAGAACTTACAAGCAGTGTGTTTGCTTCATTGTATGATATATATATATATATATATATATATATATATATATATATATATATATATATATATATATATATATATACATACACACTATTTGTTCGGTATTTAAGAGGTAATTGTGTTGTTTCTTTGACTTTTGAGTTTTATTTAAGGAAGCTGTAGGGAGAGGGTGCCATTTTTATTTGTATACCTGTTTGACTGTGTTTATTAATAGTAAGTGAGTTGAGGAAAGCTTTTGTTGTTTGTTTATTTTTCGTTTACCTGAATTAGGTTATTTAGTACTCCTCCAAAGCTAGTTCTGTTTTGTTTGTTGTTTTGGTTAATCTTCTCCTGAAGACTTATGCTTCCTTTATTTGTTAATGTGAGAACAAAAGAATAAAAGATTTAAGTTTACTTTTGTGGTTGTTTCCCTATTTCTGAAGCAGAGGATGGAAGTGTTCCCTCAATTTTGTTTCTTTAACCTTATCATAATTCATTAATTTGGTCTTTTCCTTAAATTCAAAATTTTAGTTTACTTTATTTTTCTTCCCCAACCCTAGACAAAAAGGGGAAGGAACGTAACACGTGCGACTTCATCATCATTCATTTTAGAAAAACTCATATTTTTTGTGTGCCGCATCTGTCTGTTAAACTCGTCGTCTTACTTTTATGGCACCTTCTCCCTTTCTAAAAACGCATTTGTTGTGATTTAAAGTTGCCTGTTTCTGAGGACTTCGAGCAATTGTTTTCTTTTCTTGGATTGTTTAGGTAAGCTAAGTGCCTTAGCTATATCCATATTTTCTTGGGCATGGACTTTAAAGTGCCTTGCTATTTTTGTCTGTGGCTCTCCACAAACAAAACAAAAAATTTGCCCTGCTAGAGAGGTTGATTGACCAGCTTCTAAAGATTTGTTAAGAATATTCTTGTTTTGTGTTATGTTTGATGTATTTTTTATCAATGTGGAGTCCATGGATAGTGAGTTTTCATCTTTTGGAGTGGTCGTTTCATCTGTCAGAGAATTTTTGTTCACTGTCAGTCTCCTGTTCGCTGTCTGTTTCATTATCTGATATAGAACAAGGAAGATATTCGTCTCCAGATGATATTTCAGAACATTCACATTTATTCAAAGATGCAGATGCATCCTGAAAAAGCAGAGAATTAGTGTTATAGGATTAGTTAAAAAAAATACATATAAACTTAATGTTACATTTTCATATTTAGTTGTGCATGGTGATAGCTTACAGAATCGTGTAGCCTTTGAAAACAGTGTGGGTGCCATACAGTGAGGCAAGCTGAAAAAATATAAATTATAATTTACTCAATTTGAATGGTATAGACGGAACAATAGTTATCTTCAAATGAAAAGTCTTGAATCAGCATAATGAGATAAAATAACATGCAATAATTGCCAAAAAGGCAATTTTTTTTTTTGCAGAACTTTATTTGGTCATTAAAAAGTAATACATATAATGTTAAATTACATATTCTCTCACTATACGCAAACAATAACTTAAACCATTTAACAAACATCGTTTAAAATTCAAAGAGTAATTTTTAATTTACAATAATTTACAAGAAGTAATTTTTAAAATATATTTTTAAAGTAACAAGTAATTACACCAGAATTACTTAAGCATAACATTCTCACTTAATTAGATAAAATAATAATAATAATAATTCAATCGATATTGCTCCAGATCTATCAATGGGTCAAATCTCACATTTTGAACATGAGCACCTATGGAATCCACACCTATGATAATATTTACTTTAAAACCTATTATATATATATATATATATATATATATATATATATATATATATATATATATATATATATATATATATATATATATATATATTATAGGTGGGCATAGATTAATTTTTTTAATCTAGATTAATCTAGATTAATTTCAAAATTAATCTAGATTAATCTAGATTAAAATGGCTCTTTTGAATTCTGCCGAAGGCATTCAGAATATGTGTGCTACCCAAATAATAAGTCTTTGAGAATGGGTTTCTCAAGCCAGGTGACGCATTAGACCAGGGGCTCATCTCCTGTTTCCAAAATGCATCACAAGCTACTTGAGAAACTGTTCTACTATGATAATTGGTGATGAAAATAAATGATGTTCAATAAGATGTACTTGTGTTTACTAACTGTTTATTTAGTTAAACATGAATGTTGAACTGTAGGCCTACATAAGCTTCAAACAGTGATTTCATACTTGCTTTTGATGTATGTACTAGAGATGCCACAATTCTCAATACAATATTGAACCGTTCGGTACGACATCCACGGTTCAATACGCGCTTGTGAATTGCGGTTTTTCCGGTTTTACGTTTAAATAATTTATGTGCGTTTTATTTCTCTCCGAATAGACTGTTTGTGTGTCCCTGTAAGTTTACGAGCTGAGATGAGGAAACTCCTCCCCGCGAGTAAATATTCAGTCACTACAGGGCTCGAAAATAAGGACTGCCCGATGGCCCGGGGCCAGCATGAGAGACGCTCGGGCTAGTGTACAGAATGGTCACTGGCCCGATCGGGCCAGTGCTGCCTTGTCACAAAAGTTTGGCTGCGACTGTCTGTCAATTGTGTTCAAATACAATCTTAGGATGCTTTCACACATAGACGTTTGTTTCGGAATCTGTCTCTTTCCCCCCGTTAGCGCGGTTCGTTTGGCATATGCGAGTCCAGGAATCGCGCTCAAATCAGCGCCAAATCAATCGCTCTGAGATCGCCTGAATGAGGTGGTCTCTGCTCGATTGAGCAGATCGATTGTAGTGAGAAAACAAAACAATTCAACGAACTAAGGACCCAGGCTATACCACAGTGTATTATGATTGTGTAATAGCCATATATACGAATGATGAGCAGGGCGGGATGTCATTCCTACCGGTAAATGTGCGTTTCGTGTCTAATGCGAAAGTGAAAGCATGCTGAAATATTAACGAGAGCTGTTTATCAGTTAGGAAGATTGAACGAAGTTACCATCTGATAATCTTTCCATATTTTAATCTTATAATATGTTATATTAGGCCTGTTGTTTTGTTCATTTCTGCACTGACAGCTCGAAAGAAAGATCAACATTGATCTGCTTCATGATCTAATGCATGATCTGATGATCGGTTCATCTATTTATTTGTAATTTAAGCCTATAATGCATAATTCTAGCCAACGTTTCTTTAATAGATTAATTCAATAGATTTTTACAAAACTTGACAACTGAAATGATGCTCTGTATGAGAAAGTCTGACCTCTCTGATTTGTATTTATGTCTGTGGGTGTCAAAATTAAAGTGCATATTTTCGCTTATAAAATATATACACAACTGTTTAAAAGTTTGGGGTCAGTATGATTGTTAAATATTTTAAAATAAGCTTCTCCTGCTCACCAAGGCTACATTTATTTCATCATAAATACAGCACACATTGTAAAATTGTAAAATGTTATTGCACTATGAAATAACTGTTCAAAAGTAGTTTAGAAATGAATTTAATCATTTATTCCAGTGATTTTAAAGATGAATTTTCAGCTTCATTACTCCAGTCTTCAGAGTCACATGATCCTTCAGAAATCACTCTAATATTAATTATTATTGTTTTTATTATTATTATGATTATTTTTTATGGTAATAGTAATAAAAGCAATAATGTCTGGAGTAATCATTTTATTTGAAACTACATACAATAAGAAAGCAGTTATTAAAAAGATTTAATTAATATTTAATGCCCAGTTTGTACATAGGCTACCAGCAGCTGTGAGATTTTAGTGTTAATTTTTTTTTTATTATACAATAAACTAGGAACTAGTGTACCTTTCTTGGCTTTGAAGTAAAATAAAGGAGTATTGCATTAAATCGTTTTTATTTTTTTTCTCTTTCTTACTGTTCCTATTGCCTAAGCATAGAATAACAATAAAAAAAACACTTATGTGTTAAGCCATCAGAACCGAACCGAAAACCGTGTTAAAAAACCGAGGTATGTATTGAACCGTGAGCTAACTGTATTGTTGCATCCCTAGTACGTACATACAGAAAATGCTGCTTCGCAAAGGCAAGTTCACAGAGCCCTGACGGTGTCAAACATTGAGTATGTTTACATGGGCAACAATACTTAAATACGATTTTAATATGATTAAAACAATACTCTGATTGAGAGTCTACCATGTAAACAGCGATTTTTGATTACTTAATGCGACTAAAGTCATAACTGCACTAAACAGAAATGGAATTGAGACGTGGAGCATATTTTCCGACAAGATCCACACAGGCGGCTGTCAGTAAAGGACTGCACAGACACACAGACGCACACACAAACACACACACACATCGCGAAATGCGGAAGTTTTTTTTCTTCTCATTTGGCGTGCGTTATTAAATTCCATAACACTCTCACCTGTCCTTACTCATTTATTTGCGTCTAATACCCCAGCTTGTCACGAAGGCATGAATTAAATGTTCGTAAGTTAATGTAAAACTGCTCAACTGCAGTTAGAGTCAGGCATCCTGCTGATTTGATTCAGAAGGGCACTTCTTTTCCAGACGGCTCACCGGTCAGGTATACATCTGCGCTAAACTATCAAGGTGAAAGTCATCATAGCTTGCGTAAAATAGACCCAGCTTTCACCCAACTTTGAGAATAGATTAACGGCGATATTTTTTTTATCGCGCGATAAGAGTCTCACGTTAACGCAGCACGTTAACGCCGATAACGGCCCACCACTAATATATATATATATATATATATATATATATATATATATATATATATATATATATATATATATATATACACACAGACACACATACATACATGGGCTGTGCAATTATTCGAAATCGAATTTGCAATTTGTATGCAATTTATACATACATACATACATTTTATATATTTATATGTACATTTTATATATATATATATATATATATATATATATATATATATATATATATATATATATATATATATATATATATATATATATATATATACAGGGAGTGCAGAATTATTAGGCAAGTTGTATTTTTGAGGATTAATTTTATTACTGAACAACAACCATGTTCTCAATGAACCCAAAAAACTCATTAATATCAAAGCTGAATATTTTTGGAAGTAGTTTTTAGTTTGAGCTATTTTAGGAGGATATCTGTGTCTGCAGGTGACTATTACTGTGCAGAATTATTAGGCAACTTAAAAAAAAAACAAATATATACCCATTTCAATTATTTTCACCAGTGAAACCAATATAACATCTCAACATTCACAAATATACATTTCTGACATTCAAAATCAAAACAATAACAAATCAGTGACCAATATAGCCACCTTTCTTTGCAAGGACACTCAAAAGCCTGCCATCCATGGATTCTGTCAGTGTTTTGATCTGTTTAGATCAAATCAGCAGGAGGCCTGACTTTAACTGCATTTCACTTTAACTCATGAACATATATATATATATATATATATATATATATATATATATTTATATATATATATATATATATATATATATATATATATATATATATATATATATATTAGGGATGCAACAATACAGTTAGCTTATGGTTCAATACATACCTCGGTTTTTTAACACAGTTTTCGGTTCGGTTCTGATGGCTTAACACATAAGTGTTTTTTTTATTGTTATTCTATGCTTAGGCAATAGGAACAGTAAGAAAGAGAAAAAAATAAAAACGATTTATTGCAATACTCCTTTATTTTACTTCAAAGCCAAGAAAGGTACACTAGTTCCTAGTGTATTGTATAATAAAAAAATGAACACTGGAATATCACAGCTGCTGTAGCCTATGTACAAACTGGGCAACACATAAATTCCTACATTTTAAAAATAAACATGCATGTGAAGTTAATGAACATAAATTGAGCATTTCAAAAAAACACATTTGTACTTCAGTAAATATAAATAAACCATCTTAATTAAACTTAACTCTGCCTTTGTTATTTTTATATGTCTTTCGGAACCAGTTGGATATGTTTGCTGGAAGGATTCAGTGAGGGATTGTTGTTTTATGGAGGTCTTTATTACCTTCTCTGCTATTCTGCCTTCAGACAGTGATATTGCTGGGTGATGGCGACGCAGATGTGCAGTCATGTTGGAAGTGTTTCCGTTCGATTAGTCTATACCAGGGCTATTCAATTAGTTTGTCATGGGGGCCGGTTCGTCAAAAGCATCCCAAACGAAGGGCCGGAGAGATATGACTTGCTATATGAGTGATAACACAACAGCATTATAAGAGCCCATATATGTTGTATTTTTGCTCCTTAAGACACCCACGTTGGCTTTTTCTACATTAAAATGTTAATATATTGTATTTTGAAACTACATAATATCACTGCATTGTACAATAGACTTTTTTTTTTTTTTTTTACAAACTTTCAAATGTTGTATTTCAGAGCACAACAAAAGCAGTGCATTGCTGAAGTAGGCTTCTTCTACATTCAGACACATTCATATGTTATTTTTTGAACTGCATAACAATTAGGGATGCAACAATTATATATTTTGGTTGTACGATTATATAGTCTGAAGAATACTCATGGTTTGACGATTATCAGGTCTAATGTAAATTCAAGCTTTACATTAGGTGAGCTATTTAGATGAACTGTTGTTGCCATCTGCGTTCATGCATACATAATCATCTTAATATTAATTCGTCTTCCGTATCTTTTGTTTACACTGCATTGAAAGGCACACACAACTCTCACCGTGAGATGTTTTCTACTGCGTGCGCCCGCAATGACGCTAGTGCGTTGCTCCGCTTGTGCGCGCATATCGTCATATATTCTTACATTAGAAACAACAAACTTGCAAACGGAAAAAAAAAGACGTGATATGGGAACGGCCGCTGCGTTAATCAGGTGTGCGGGCGTATTAGCCTCAGTGTACATACTTGGAACTTTAAACTAGGGAACCGAACGGTTCAATATTGTATTGAGAATTGTGGAATCTCTAATATATATATATATAAAAGTAGTATATTAAAATTATATTTTAGTTCAACTAAATGGTGTGTCAAAATAGTAGTCAAGTACACTTAGTTCATCTTAAGTTTATTTTTAAATGGTACTAAAGATTAACTGTTAGTCCATTAAGTACAAAATAAAAGCACTTTAAGTACATTCTGGAAGTGTATTAAGTGCACTTAAATAAAATGTATTATAATGCACTTTTTTTCACCTGGGTCATACCGTCAAATGCATTCAAATTACACTTTTAAGCATTCTATGTATAACATATTTTTGATACTTTTTATACTTACAAATATGTAAAAGTGTACTATTTTTGAACTATTTTTATAGCATTCAAATGATACTTTTAAACATTACACTTAAAATATATTTTTGAGGTAGTGCACTTTATTTCTATATACTAAAAATTCTATTTAAATATATTTTTAAAAAGTTCAATTTGATTTATACTTGTGACAACTATGTAAAAGTGTACTAACTTTGAACTATTTTAATAGCATTCAATTATACTTTTCAGCATTACACTTATAATATATTTTTGAGGTAGTGCACTTTAATTCTATATACTAAAATTGTATTTAAATATATTTTTAAGTTTCATTTAATTTATACTTACAATAACTATGTAAAAGTGTACTAACTTTGAACTATTTTTCAAAAGCATTTAGATTATATTTTTAAGCAATACATTTATAACATATTTTTCAAGTAGTATACTTTGTTGCTATATACTAAAGATCTGTTTAAATATCAGTTATATTTAGTATACTTTCAGTTTTACTTAAGTACTACTTAAGTAAAATTATACTTTTAATTAGTATATTTATAGTGTATTTTTTTTACTTTATTTAGTATAAAAAATAAAATTGTACTTACAATGCACTTAATTGTTTTTCAGTATATTTTTAGTGTACTGTAGTACACTTTTTTTCACCTGGGGTCACTGAAGCGGAGTCACCAACCAAGCTGGAATGCCGTGTTTCGTCGAGGCCAGTCGGCGAAGGAAACTCAAACAAATGTTGTCTCTTGCTGATCTGCTGCAAATTGATCTTAAGCAGTTAAAGATAAGCCAAATCTCTGCTTTTGTGGTTTCTCAGGTGTGATTCTAAGATCTAGTAATAAGAGCTAAAATTAATTTGGGACATTTGTCAACTCATTTTGCACAAGCACCAGAATTGAGAACCACTGCTCTGAGGTACTCAAAATAACAAACTATCATACTCAAAATTGCCTTCCTAAAGTTAATTTTCTACTTCAGTATATCCCTGTAAATATTTCTTTACAATATTTAAAACTGTTTAATAATTTAGTCAATTAATTTATCTGGAACAATAAGCAACTGCCAGTTGTTAAAAAAGGATTGGGGCTTCCTGAGCATTTATTTCATCATTACGCCTTCAGTCTGAAATATCTCGCGCACTGAGACAGCTCCATCTTGGTTTATGGTGGAACAAGCCATCCTACTTCCCCTTCCACCACTACTATGTCTATCCATCCATCCATTTATTCATTTTATTATGTAAATATTATATTTTTGAGGCTGATCTCAAAAATATAATAATTTTTGCTGACAGAATTTTAGGTGCAGGCTAGGACTGTCTCTGCCATTTGCAGATAACGTTGTCCTTTTGGCTTCATAGGACATGGAACTTCAGCATGCAGTGGGACGGTTTGCTACTGAGTGTGACATGGCAGGGAAGGAAATAGCACCTCTAAGTCAGAAACGATGGTGCTTGACTGGAAAAAGGTGGCCATCTCCAGTTAGGAGGAGAGTCCTTACCCCAAATGGAGTTCAAGTATCTGCGGTTTTTTTTTTCATGAGGAATAGAATGTGAGATTAAAAGATGGATCAGTGCAGCGGCAGCAGTAATGCAGTTGATGTGATTGTCTGTTGTGGTGAAGGAGCTGAGACGAAAGGCAATGTTCTCAATCTAGGTTCCTACTAACACCTATGGTCATGACTGAAAGGACAATATCTTGGATACAACCGGACACATTTTACAAAGTGTTATGACCCGCTTGTTTGAGTCGCAACATAAAAGAGAGATAAACCAACAAAATAGCCTGAATGCAAATTATTTATTATAAAATGTAACTCAATCAAAGCAACCAACAAATGTCTAGGGATAATAATGAAAATAAAGAACTTAGGATATAATCATAACAACACTTTAACTACATGATATAAGTAATGCAAAACAAAACCATAAGGTTAAAGAGTCAATGAGATGACAGGTCTTGACATGAGGACTCCTGAGCAGCCACAGCATCCTGGGGTAGCTAGCAGAACAACTTATATATACACATTGATGAGTAATGCAGGCATCTAATCAGGATTTACCACATACTCCAATCTGGAGTCTTGGGATCATCACAGTGTATTAATATTGTAAAACTCAATACCTGTCGCTCTGCCTAAATCATAAAATATTCATTAAGTTTGTATTCTACTCAAAAAAGTAAATGTAGTAAACTAGAAAGAATCTTGAACCTAAAAGTAAAAAAAACTTAACTAATAAAAGATGCAACACAGGACAATTGAATAGGCTTTCTAAACTTGAGGCCCTGGTATACTGCAAACTAACCGTCCTGGAGCTCCACCTTCTTTGATGTGCGGTGTCTTCCCAGTGATTTGTTTCTCATTCAGGGAGTCAGACAGAGAACATCATCCAAAATAACACTAGCTACATAAATACACTGGAGAGAAATTCTGTTGTACGGCGCTGCGAAAAGGTGCGAGATTAAACAAGATGATTAGACATTAAAAAAGTGAGCGATTGGTCCATATTTTAAATTTCTGTCCAGTGTAAGAAATCAATCTATGTTAAAAGATCAATTTAGAAATTATTAGCTCAGATCAATGACTCGGATCCTGAAGATTCGAATCATTGATTCGACTCAATTGAGTCAGATTGAATCAGATCAAAGATTCAAACTTGTCCCGCAAATGGAGACATCACATTTATTAATTCTCGTCTATATTATTTTCGTGGCCAAGCGATAATAACATAACACGGAATAGGGTTAACTTAGCAAGGTAACACGACCTGTAGTTTGAGGCAGAGACTTATAAAGCACAGAAACAATAACACGGTTCTTTCAAATGAGAAACGAAGATTTATTGAACTACACTATTCGGTACACGAGGCCAACTACGTAGTAATCAAAACAACAAATAACAAACAAACAAATGCACACACAAGTTCACACACACACACACACACAGGCAGTTCAGAGGATGCAAAATGAATTGAACAAACAGTCCAGCCGATCTGTTTCGTACTAGATCTTGGAATCACCTGAGAAACCACAAAAGCAGAGGATTGACTTATCTTTAACTGCTTAAAAGCATATGCACCCGATCAGCTAGAAACAACAGTTATTTGTGTTACTTGCGAATTTGTTGAAGTCTTTCTTGATTCGGATTTCCCTCTCCGGGTTTGGAGGAAACACGTGGCGCTGCTGCTAGGTTGGTTTCCCTGTGACGTCGCTGGGATCCACTCGGCGTGAGTGAGCTGTTGTCCCGGGTAACGACTCCGTAAAGAGTCTGTTCGTGGAAGTTTCAGCGGTTGCGAAACTTAACAGGTTTTGAAAGGAAAAGTCTGTGATGTTGGCCTAACCGCGTGGTGGCGATTAGGGGCGGAGAAGCATCAGCGGCGTCTGCCGGCTAATGCTAAGAGGGGTTGCGCACATGGTTGACGTAGCACGAAGGTTTTATAGGCTGGCTCTGAGCCATCCCTCTTGATACTGTCGTCCAATGAACGGCAAGATGAAGGGCGGGGCCACGCCCCGTCCCAGCGTAGCCAAGTTTAATAATTAATCCACTACAAGAGACTTAACGTGATAAAATCTCTGGTAAGATTGTAACTATCTGACATCAAACGTTACAATATGGATATAGTTCGTATCACAAAATTCTCATTTACAGCAAAGTATTGCAAATAAAGAGGGGTTCAGTTTGAATACAAACAAAGCATTTCAGACACATACAGATCATTTTAGACTGTTATAATGGTAAAAATCACATTATGAACCTGGTTGGTTGAAATAAACACAGCACCTCAATACCTATAAATGTCATTCAAAATATCAAATTTTGCCTTGGTTATAACATCTATACGAATCGTTTTCCTCAAGTCTGCTTCATTTCTTTTTGTTTCTGAATTCTGTCCATCTCGTGGTCAAACGCATGGTCGTCCACGTGAGGGTCATCCAAGGGTCTCGTGATAAGAGAATTTGAAGGGCGTCTTTGTCTCGTTGGTTAACGATTAACCAAAATTAGCTGCAGCATCTGTCCGAGTTAGGCTTGCTCTCCCGTTATCCTACTCTTTAAAGAAGCCCTGGAGCGAGTAGGGCCATTTGCACTTACATTCCAAAGCCTGGTTCGAACTGGTTTTGACCAGCGAGTCTCTACACCAGAGAGGTCATGTTTTGGTCTTCGATTGGTCTCACACAGTCAAGTGATGCAATTTCGCATGTCAGAGTTCACCAACCTTGAACTCTGCAATGCAGCAAATTGCGAAACTTGACACATGAACTTGCGATTCCGGTCTGACGCATTTGTGTATGAATGGAAGTCTATGGGGAGAAAAGTCCAGTGTGACCACAGCTTAAGTGCAAGTAAATGGTTTCTCTCCAGTGTGGCTCATCATGCATAGATTAAGGGATGATGATTTTCTGAAACTCTTCCTACACTGAGTGCAAGTTAATGGTTTCTCTCCAGTGTGGATCCTCATGTGTTTATTACGGGATGATGATTGGCTGAAACTCTTCCCACACCTAGTGCATGTGAATGGTTTCTCTCCAGTGTGGATCCTCATGTGTTGATTAAGGTGTGATAAGCTGTTAAAAGTCTTCCCACACTGAGTGCATGTGAATGGTTTCTCTCTGTGGTGGATCATCATGTGTTCATTAAGGTGTGATGATTGGCTGAAACTCTTCCCACACTGAGTGCATGTGACTGGTTTCTCTCCAGTGTGAATTATCATGTGTAGTTTAAGGTGTGATGATTGGCTGAAACTCTTTCCACACTGAGTGCATGTGAATGGTTTCTCTCCAGTGTGGATCCTCATGTGTAGGTTAAGGGATGATGATTGGCTGAAACTCTTCCCACACTGAGTGCATGTGAATGGTTTCTCTCCAGTGTGGATCCTCCTGTGTAGATTAAGGTTTGTTAATTGGTTAAAACTCTTCCCACACTGAGTGCATGTGAATGGTTTCTCTCCAGTGTGGATCCTCATGTGTTGATTAAGGGATGATAATTGGCTGAAACTCTTCCCACACTGAGTGCATGTGAATGGTTTCTCTCCAGTGTGGATCCTCATGTGTAGATTAAGGTGTGATAATTGGTTGAAACTCTTCCCACACTGAGTGCATGTGAATGGTTTCTCTCCAGTGTGGATCCTCATGTGAATCTTAAGATCACATTTTCTTCCAAAACTCTTTCCACACTGAGTGCAGGTGAAACGATTCTTGTCTCTCCTTTTCAAAATACCATCAGTCTGTAAATTAGTTTTTTCCTCAATTTTGACATGATGTTCCTCCTCTTTACTCACCTCATTCTCTTCAAGTAGGTCTGAAATAAATAAATAAATACAACATTAGTTTTCATTAAGTCTTAAAAACTCTCATGAAAAGAAGAAAAGTGAAAGGACACTGGAGACATTGGCTACACACACTGTAATTTGATGCACATTAAATGTAAAATAAATCAGATCATATTTTGTTTGGTCCATTAACGTGTACACATTTAAGCAAATTCAATTCAATTAATCTAATGCTTTTACAATGTAAATTGTGTCAAAACCGCTTAACATAGAAGTTATAGTAAATTGAAACTGTCAGTCCAGTTTTCAGAGTTTCTATCATTATTGATCATATAAGTCATTTTGGTCATATTGATAAGACACAGATTTGAAAGCTGTAAATGGCCTATTTTTATTTGTATATTGTGAGGTTTACGAACCAGGAAGGCTCGTAGTGGGTTCTCAAAAGTATATTAAAATGAGAAAAACCTAAAAAAAAAAAAAAAAAAAAAATGATGGCACAAATCGCTGACGTAACGTGCAAAGTGATGGTTTATTTACAGTGTACGAGAGTGAAAACCAAAATAACCCAAAACCCAGCAAAGTAACAAAACAACCAAAAATATAAGAACAAATAAACAGCAAACAAAAGACATTACCACACTAATAATAGACAAGTCACAATTCGCTCATGGCACCACAGTAGCTCGCTCGCTTGCCAGGTTAACTGACCCTGATTTGGCGTTTGGGGCTGCCTTTTAAAGGTGAAGCCCCGCCCCTTTAACATAAACCAACACGCACCAATTAACAGGTAGGTATAGACATTTGTACATGTTCTCAAGGTTAGTATTTAAAACACATTAAACCCCAACCAGTCACAATTAATCAAAGTAAACTAAAATAGATCAACATATGAACATATAAACATGAACATTTAGATAATTAATGATAAGTACAAAAAAATCCAAGCAGGCTGCCACTCAGGTACCTCGAAAGGTAGTTGGCTGTCCTGTTCTGGGATCCTGGTCGATGGACAACCTTGAACTTGTTTGGCTGTAGAGACAGATACCACCTGGTCACTCGGGCATTATGGTCTTTCATGCTGTGAATCCAGGTTAGTGCTCGGTGGTCAGTCTCTAATGTAAATTCTCTGCCCAACAAGTAGTACCGGAGACTCCCCAATGCCCATTTTATTGCCAGTTCTTCTTTCTCCACGGTGGAATACCGGGTTTCTCGTAGAAGTAGCTTCCTGCTAATATATGCCACTGGCCTTTCTCGTCCCTCATCTTTCTGCATGAGGACTGCCCCAACCCCTACTGCAGAAGCATCCACTTGGACAGTAAATGGCTGGGTAAAGTCTGGACTCTTGAGTAAAGGTTCTGAACATAATTGTTTCTTTAGAATTGTAAATGCCTTTTCGCAATCTTGTGTCCACTGAATTGGATTCTTGGCCTGTTTGCACTGCAAGTTGGTTAAGCAGACTGCAGTGGTCGAGAAGTCAGGGAGGAACCTCAGGTACCATCCCACCAGACCAAGAAATGACCGAACTTCCTTCCGTGTTGTTGGTCTTGGACTGTGTTGTACTGCTTCCACCTTATCCACTTGAGGACGCAACTCTGCATTTCCTAGGCGATATCCCAGTTAATTGGTCTGTGCCTTCACCCACTCACACTTGCTGACATCGAGGGTCAAACCTGCTGCTTGAATTTTGTAAAGGGTCTGTTTTAGGTGTTGCGGATGGTCTTCCCAGGATGAGCTGTAGATAACTACATCATCCAGGTAGGCTGCAGACCACTCTTCACATCTCCTCAGCACTTGATCCATTAGCCGCTGGAAAGTGGCTGGTGCCCCATGAAGCCCAAAAGGTAGAACCTTGAAGTGGTATAATCCCATGGGTGTACAGAATGCTGTATACTGTCTGGACTCCTCTTCCAAGGGCAATTGCCAGTACCCTTTACACAAGTCCAGTGTGGTAAGTAATTTTGCTTGGCCAATCCTCTCCAGCAAATCATCCAAACGTGGCATTGGATACGCATCAAACCTTGACTGTGCGTTCAGTTTTTGGAAGTCGATGCATATCTGCAGGGTACCATCTTTTTTTGGAACAATGACAACTGGGCTACTCCACTCACTTGTTGAGGGCTCAATCACTCCCAGCTCGATCATGGTCTCAATTTCTGTCTTGAGTGGTTTCACCAGACTCTCAGGAACCCTGTATGGTCGCTGTCTTGAGGGGGTTTGGTTAACCAGTTGGATTCGGTGCTCCACCAGGTCAGTTTGTCCAGGCCTCTGACAAAATAACCCAGAATACTGGTTCATCAGGTGATGTAGCTCAGCTTGCTGGGATTCTTCCAGATGATTCAGCACCACTCCTGTGGTTTGTGCTGGCTTTGCACCTCTCTGCTCCAGTAGATCCTCCTCCTCTACCTTCCTGATCAGCAACGATGTCTCCTTGTTAGGTGGCTCCTTCCACTGCTTCAATAGATTAATATGATATGTTTGCTTTTCTTTGCCTTTATCAGGGTGATGGACTTTGTAAGTTACTGGTCCCAGTCTTCGACACACTGTATAGGGCCGTTGCCACTTCACAAGTAGTTGATTCATTGAGGTGGGAAGCAGTAACAACACCTTTTGTCCTGGCAGCAGTTCACAAGTTTGGGCATTCTGGTCATACCACAGTTTCTGTGTCTTCTGGGCCTTCTTGAGGTTCTCTTGGGCCTTCTCCCCGTAGGTCTCCAGGCGGTCTCTCATCTCAAGGACGTACTGAACGATACTTTTTGCCTTTTCTGTCGTCCCATCAGAAGAAGTGGCCTCCCAGTTCTTTCGCAGGAGATCCAGTGGTCCTTGAACCCGCCATCCATACAGGAGCTCAAAAGGAGAAAATCCCGTAGAAGCTTGAGGCACCTCCCTGTAGGCAAACATCAGAAATGGTAGCCATTTATCCCAGTTTTTCCCAGTCTCTGACACAAACTTGCGAAGCATGCTCTTCAGCGTTTGGTTAAACCGCTCTACTAGTCCGTCTGTCTGTGGGTGGTATGGGGTGGTTTTGATTGCAGTGATGCCTAGTTGACGATGCATCATCTTCATCAGTCGGGACGTAAAGTTGGTTCCTTGGTCTGTTTTGGGTATTCCCACTCTATAGAACAGCTGTATTAGGGCATTGATTACCTTGGTGGTGGTGATGGATGGCAGAGGGAAAGCCTTAGGGTACCTGGTGGCATAGTCACTGATGACCAGAATGTATTGATGTCCAGATGTACTTCTCTCCAATGGGCCCACGATATCTATTGCGATACGCTGAATCGGCACAGGGATCACAGGCAATGGGAGTAATGGGGCCTTACCCTGGTGACGCACAGTGCTTGTCTTTTGACATGTGGGGCATGTAGTGCAATAAATCTGTACATCAGTGTACATGGAAGGCCATATGAAACATGAACTAATGCGTGCATATGTCTTTTGGAATGCAAGGTGCCCTGCCCAAGGTATGTTATGTGCTACAGACAAAACCACAGGACGACAACAACCAAACGTGTGGATTCAAAGGTTTGCATGTACAAAACATCCTTAGTTATTACAAACTTTTCCCCACATAAGTCTATTTTGTCCTCATTGGCCTTAGCAAATAACCCAGTCAATGTCTTATCAGCCTTCTGCAGGCTAGCAATGTCCTTTGGGATTTCCCAAGTATTAGTTACCAGACCCTCAGTTTGTGTTTCCAGGGCTGGGGTACAAAGTCCTTTTTCCAGCCGCTTTTGACGGCGTGTTTTTTTGGGGCCTTTGGTCCCGCCTTGCAACAGACTATCATGGAAGTCACGCTCACTACTTTGTGCTTCGATTCCAGTGTGTAAACAATATTCTATGAATAACCTAGTTATTAATGGATTACTCAGAATACGGTCACAATTCAGACTACACTTTAATAATAAACAAGCATTGCCTTCTGCTCCCATTTTGTTAAGTCTGTTATTCCCTCCCTCTCTTATAGATTCATAATTCCAATTATGGTCTAGGAAGGGAGTTAACTGTGTTAAGGACCTCTTTAAAGATGGCATATTTATCTAATTTCAACAGTTAAGAACAGACTTTGAGATTCCCCAGTCTATTTTATAGGTACCTTCAGGTCCATAGTTTCATTAAAAAACACTTCTCTCCTTCACTGAACCAACCAAAAGCATGCTGTATAGATGAACTGGTAAATATGGACCCATATCAAAGGGGTATGATGTCCATGTTATATGAAGTGATCCAAAGAACAGCCTCCCCTTCCCTAAATCGTATAAAGCAAAAATGGGAAGACGAGCTGGGACTAGAAATATCAGATACAGCCTGGCAATATGCCATAGAACTGGTACGCTCATCTTCTGTATGTATTAGACATGGTCTTCTTCAGTTTAAGGTGCTTCATAGGTTTCACCTATCTAGGAGCAAGCTGGCAAAAATGTATCCAGGGTCAGATTCATCTTGCCCCAGATGTGGTTTGGAGCCAGTAGATCTGAGTCATATGTTATGGGGATGCCCTAGATTACATACATTTTGGACCAATATTTTTAGATCATTTTCATCTATATGTAATAAAGATATGGATCCTAATCCTTTGACCTCAATTTTTGGTACAGTGCCAGAAGAAATGTACCTGTCAGCTAATCACGAAGAAATCATTGCCTTTTCTTCTTTATTGGCCAGACTCCTGAAACATTGGATATTAGAAGTGTTTTCACATCTTAAACTCGAGCGCCTTAAGTACACCATCCGAGGCTCTACAAAAAAGTTTTATGAGGTTTGGCAGCCTTTTTTATCCTACATTGAACACTCAGGGGTTATTATATCCTAAAATATTGAAGACTTTTGAACAATCAATAAAAATGTTTGAATAATAAGAATGTAAGCAGTACTAAAAAATAGTTTTTGGAACGAGTAATAATGCCATTAATCTAGTTACAGTACATGTCCCTGTTGAAGGTCTGTGAATGTTTAAGCTAATTGTTCATTAAAGAAGGACAAGCCATTCTCGTACATGACTTTGTTGTTTGTGTAATTGAAATGTAGGCAATAGCTAGGTTTCCATCCAAAAATGCGAATTAAATTGATTTGCAAAACTGGAATACCGCATAAAACACGTGCAAATAAAAACAGAATTTACTGCGGTAGAAAAAGCTACATGAAACTTTTCTTTATTTATTTAAATGACTTTCACCTCAGAGGACAATGCCGGCACACAATGAACACGTGGTGGCGTTTGAAGCCATGAGACGCGGAGAACAGACCCTCTGGAGGTCATTATTAATATAATAACCTTAATACTAAAATGGTTAGGCATTGTAGAATAACCAAAACAACATTTCAGAGGTTTACAATGTGCTCAGCCTGCTGGTTTGTCCATTCACACACATTTTCATCATCATATGATCTCTTATAACAAACCTTTTTTAATGCACATACTGGAATTTGTTCAGTAAAAGTGCTTGCGTAGTTTACGTAAGTTTATCTTTTCTTATCAAATAAAAAGTTTATCCTACTCAGTTATGCACATGTTTTTTATGTCTATATTTCAAAAGTTAAGTGCATCATGACGTTTCCATCAACCAATTATTTTTTTTATGCTCATAGCCTATCCAAAATGCACATATGAATAGGTGGCTAGAAATGCAAGGCCAAGCGAGAAATACTGCTTCGTCTTTAAAAAAGGTGAGGAGAGCAACAGAAAGTCAGAGTTAAGAGAATAAGACCTGCTCCTGACCAGGTTAGGTTCACAGAGTAAGTGACCACGGTAACTGGCTGAATTAAAGTTACCTCACTTACAGAAACAGGCTTGACGTACCCTGCTTTCTCCAGTTTGACAAATCTGCCATTTAAAATACTCTGAGTTTTCACTTAACCTCCATTCTGAAACGGGGCCCTAATCTCATATGCTATTGTTTTAGAACTTCAGTTGCCTATTGGAGAAATGACCAGGAATAATAAACGGCTACTTGCTCTACAAACAAGTGTGTTCATGACTATTCATACAAAGAAAAATAATAAAAGTAGAAAATATGACTTTGCAACAGGCGACGCGGTGGCACAGTAGGGAGTGCTGTTGCCTCACAGCAAGAAGGTTGCTGGTTCGAGCCTCGGCTGGGTTAGTTGCCGTTTCTGTGTGGAGTTTGCATGTTCTCCCCGCGTTCGCGTGGGTGGCCTCCGGGTGCTCCGGTTTCCCCCACTACACTTAAATTTTATAAATAGCCTATGCATAATTCAATATACTTGTACTTCATTTTATTTAATCAAATGTAGAATATGTGGAATATGTAGAATATTTTGCTGCATTTGAACCGTCTCATTACTGGTCCTCATTACTGATCTGCGCAACCTACTGGATAAAGTCTTTTCTGCAGGAGTGATTAATGCGGCATAATTTCACGAAGTCAAGATTTGTTTTTAATTGTTTTAATTCATATTTAAAAATAATAAATGTCATTTAAATTAACAATTACTCAAGCTAGCTAATGGCAACCATGGTGTGGATCACAATTATACTGGAGTGGTTCCCTTTAATTTAATTGCAAATAAGTTTACTACAGCCCGTGATAAGAAAATAAACAATTAGTTTATGTTGTCATATTTTCATTGTCTATTTTTTTAGTTTCTAGCTTAATAAAGACAAAAATAAACTCATTATAAGAATCATTTAAAAATTATTATATTTATGTTATTACTGAATGATAATATCTATTTTACATATTAGGCTACTGAAGCACAACAACAGCTTGTTTACATTCATTAGATATAATGTACATTAAGTTTTTAGTCAGGGAATTTAATAGTTTTTGCATGAAGCCTGCGCATCTTTCTTCGTTTCTCCAACTGCGCAAACGGAGCGCAGAGAGGGTTTCATCGAATACAGCTCTCATCTGATTGGCTGAAAGGTACGAGTCGCCTGCTGCTGCTGCCAGAAGAGTCTCAAAACACACACACACACATATCCAGGGGAGACGTACGTGAAAGAGGATTTGCACATTCACATTCAGGATGAACTCGCAAATTTTAAATATTCAAAACTTTTTGTACACACTTATACATTTGCAAATGGTGTTTTGCATTTGTGAAACGTATTTTATGAATATGTATTTTTATTTTGTGCACGTGAATTGTTTTTGGGAATATAAATAAATATTTTACGCACGTGAATTTGGCTACGCATTTGTACATTGTGTCTTTTGCGTGAATTTCTTTTGAGTATTTTCTGATTCCATACTTTTTCCCCTTTGAACACAATATATTTTCTTTTGAGAAACTTTTAGAATATTTTGGAGCAGTAAACATGTCAGGCTGAATAATTAAAATATATCATTGACTTCTGCTGTCTTCATTAGTTTCAAAAACACAGATTTCTTTACAATTTAAAACAGCATCTTTGGATATCTTTTCTGCTGGAGATACTGTTGTTAAAAAAAACTCAAAACAAAACGTAAAAAAACAACAACTTACAAATACCGTAGGGATGGTACAGCAGAAAATATTAGCGGTTTTAAAACCTCGACTTTTTTCAAACTGTGGTATACCTTGAAAACGGTTATCGTCCCATGCCTGGGCAGAATAACACTGTTTTAGGATCTAAAAACCCATTCTTTAAAAAAAAGTCTCAAGCAAAAAGATTCCATTGGCGCCGCCTGCTGGTACGTGAAGAATATGGTCAATATTCAGAGAGTTTCTGACGAACTTTACACTCAAATGTTTGCATATCATCAGCATGCTGTAATCCATTTCTTAAGCAGCAAAAGTCATTTTTAGACTAGTTTGTTGGCCAGTTGTAGTCAGTGCAATGCTAAATGTTATTGTTCCACTATCATTTGTTCATTTAGTCTCTCGTCATCCCACAACATCATCATATAGTTTTGAATACTGTTTAATGTTTTATAATATTTAATTAATTTTAGTGTCCATTTCATTCAGCATGTTTAAAGTTGGGGGCATCCACGTTTTTAACATACTTTAAACCAGGGTTTCTGCAGGTTTCACCAAGTTTAATGTAAGACTTTTTAAGACCATTATGACTAAAATTTTAGACTCATAAAGTTAAGGAATTTTTCAAATGGTCCAGATGAAAAAGATTTTTATTTTTCCAGTAAAAAAAAATATTATCAATTGAATACATTTAATAATACAATAATAAATGAATAATAATAAAATACAATATTTTAGATATTTCTTAGCAAAAAAATTTAAATGTTGTGTAAAAACAAGCAAGCTTTACTTGTATCCACACATTTTTTTCCAACATAAACTTTCTTTAAAAATAAAAACAAATAAACAAATGTTTTAAATGTTTTAAAAGTTTTAAAAACTATAATAAACTAAATCTATGCACAACAATCTGTCCAGGTCGATGTCTTCAGCAGTAAATACATGGAGCACGTTTAAACAAATGTTATTGTAAGGAAAATAATTAAACCATTATGATAAATAGAGTTAAAATGACCTTTTTGAATAAAAAGTTGAAAGTTTTATTGAGATGATTGTTGGTGATTGTATGGGTTTAGGCCAGATTGGGTAGCAGAACATGAACAAAGGAAAATAAAGACTTGTTTAAAAAAAGATTTAAGACCTACAACACAATATTTCAGTAAATTTAATTTACCTTAAGAAGGTAGAGAAAATGGGAGACATGAGAACAAGTAACGAAAGAAACTCATTCCTGTCTTTCAAAAAGTGCTGATGTGTGTTTAGGAGAACTAGGCAGCACACTCAGGGCTGCAAGATGCATTTAATTTAGTATTTTTATTATAAAAATATATCTGAATGAGGATCAAATGACTGAGTTGGTCTTTGAGAATGAAAATTAACCTGTTTGTTCCTGCAGATCTTCCTGTTTGACTCTGAATGTTTCTTCAATCTTCACATCTTCACTCTCCTCTTTAATAAACGCCATCTTTATAACAGTGTGGAGATCAGTCGCTTCAGCAGGAGTTTTTCTCTGTGTTTGGACACTTTATCCTGTTTAAAATGAACAAAACAATAAAAATGTTCAGTTTAAAATAAATAAAACAATGAACAGAAACAAAATAACTTCTCTTCAACACTTGCTTAAACAGTTTCTTTATATGAGAGTCATTAACACAAAGACATCAGGTAAAAGTCAGAGCAAGAAACAATAGCCACAAATGAGCTGATAAAAACTAGTATCGTTACTCCATTTCTTTTATATAGTGATGAATACTTGGAATGGAATGACATTATGCTATTTAATAAATTAAACCTTCATTTCTGTTGCTTTATTCAAACAATAGCCCTCATTACTCTGAATAAAATAGTACTTCGTTGTATAAAGTGTTCAAATAATGTCAACAGCAGGTACATAATTTACCATCGAATGAAAAACCTGAAACTTTAATCAATCTGTTTATATTCATGTAAAAGCTTTAATACAAACCTTTCTCCAGTTGAATCACAGCGCAGGAGCGACGCAGCCGTATGACGTCACACGTCACGCCAAAATAAAAGTCTTTTTTGTTTAGCTTTTTTTAGCCCCTTACTGTTGCAGTCATGAATTATTGATACATTACTCCCTTGTTTTCCACTTTCACGCATATACAGACACACATATATTCAGCATTTGGAGTTGATCAAAATCTTTACTCTAAACATTTTTAAGACAATTAAAAAAAAATTAATCCACTAATTATAGTGTTTAAAGCAGAAAATCCCAACATTAAAAGGTATAATAAATAATCTGATGGGTGTTTTGAGCTGAAACTTTACAGACACATTCTGGAGACACAAAAGACTTATCTTAAATCTAGAAAAGGGGGTAAAATATGTGCCCTTAAGTAGAAAGTACCCATTACTACTACAGGTTTCAGTTTCACTAGCTGGGTCATTATCACTATAGTGCCTATTATACTATAAAGTGCCTTTGATGTCCCACAAGATTGAATCAGTCCTATATGGACATAATGCGCAATATTCAAACTGATGTTTTAATATAGCTGATTAAACCTTTACACACATGCAGGTAGAATTATAAGTGTTTTGAAATATGTTTTTGTCAATTTTTGTCATTTTCTTTCATTGAATGGATGTGATTTTGCCATGTCCCACACACTGCTCAGACAACTTCAGTGAGTCTAAAAAGTAGATAAATTAGATCAAATTAAAAAGATTTTTAAATATTCTTATTGTCTTTAACAAGTTATTTGACAAAAAAATAATAACTTTGTTTTCATAATATCATTAATCATTTCGCACGTGTCCTTGAAATTGCTGTCCACCCTGTCATGATGTGGTAAATGCCCCTTTAAGAAAGATGTACTCTGATGTACTCATTGGCATCCCCGTGCCCATTTTGCTTTTCTTGATGTGAACACATTAAGTATTTACACTTATGTTTCTTATTCTTCCTCATATTGTGTTTGAAACTGAATGTTGTCCAGCTTAACATGTCCAAATTAAAAATAAAGCTTTTAAACTGTGTACAATTTATTTATTCAATATTTTATTGTTAATTAGTGAATGTTTTTATGTTACAACACTTATACACAGACACACACACACACACACACACACACACACACACACACTACACCAGTAGATGTGATACATGAGTGGACAATACAAACCTTTTGGCAATATCTGTCTCAGTCTATAAAGGATATCCTTTTAAAGTCCATATAATGGAGCTCATTGACTGTTTGAAATAAAAGTACAGCCCTAAGTATTTCTACATTTATGTGAACATCTGTAATTAATTATTTACTTTATTCTGAAAAAAAAAAACTTCAGTCGCTTCCAACATTCCCTTCACTCCTCTAATACAATGTACAATATAAAGATTTACATTCATTAGCAAATTTAGTTTAATTTGAAGGACAATGATTGTTTATTTTCCATTAATTTGCATATTGATAAAACCTAATTGATAACAGAAGAGGCGGCATGGTGGCTCAGTGGTTTGCAGTATTAGTGAAAACAGAAGTTGAATTCTTGAAAACTTTTACAACCCTTTTATATGAACCCTTTAATATTTCTTGTTGTACCTGCTGTTTTTCAAATGTTCCTCCATATTTAGTTCACTAAATAAAGCCTTTGCCCACCTGTCATGCCAATGTCCACCCTGTCTTGTTATCCAAAGTCATGTTCAACTTTTATGAAAATAAACAAATTATTAATAACCTCAGCAAAACATCTTGTGTGATTTCTTAATTAACCAATAAGGGCCAGTTAATATTGTTTGAAGGTTTGACAAAATATTTTAGATCTTGGGTTTTATTTGGAAAAGAACGTGCAACGATTTACATATTTTAGAGGAAATAAATGTTTTGTCCATTATTTCATTAAAATAAATTGACTTTTTCCATAATCTATAAAGTTGGGTTGGTAAAGGGACACATTGCCTTTCTGAAAATATACATTTAATAATCACACTGCAATGAAAATAGACTTATACTACTTTGAATTTGTCCATGACAGGGTTGACACAGTTTGAGGTTTGTTTCCTGTTTTTCTGCTTGCAGGTTATTTGTAAAAAGTGCAGGAGCTTGACCAACATTCATTTCATACAGCTATAAGGTCTAATCAATACAACATGTGGTTAAGTCAAAAATCTCAAATTTTTTTTTTTTAAATGTTGATGTAAATGTTGAAGTGTAAAGTGCAAAACGAAATAAAAATGTATTAACAAGTCATAAGGCATGACTGCAGCAGTAAGTGGCAAAAAAAGCTAAACAAAAAAAAAACTTTTATTTTGGCGTAGCGTGTGACGTCATAAGGCTGCGCCGCTGTTGCGCTGTGACTCAACCGGCGAAAGGTTTGTTTTAAAACTTTTGCACAGATATAAACTGCGATTGATTAAAGTTTCAGGTTTTCACCATATGATTACTCTCATATAAAGATAAAGGTAAAGTTGATTTTATATTCTCACATTCGTTCATTTATCAGTCTCCATATTGTTTACCATGTTACTTTGAATATTCGATTGGAATTAGCATGCAAGTATGACTTCAAACAACATTAACACTATCTAGTTCACTGTGAACAATGTTGTACTTTGATAGTCATTTGCAGCTAATATGATTTCCCTATTTAGAATTTGCAAATAACACTTTTCTGAAATTATATTATTAAGGAGAATGTCTGAATATCTGAATATAAAACAAAATTTACCTCTATCATATAAAGAAACTGTTGAAGCAAGTGTTGAAGAGAAGTTATTTTATTTCTGTTGTTTTATTCATTTAAACTGAACATTTTTATTGTTTTATTCATTTTAAACAGGATAAAGTGTCCAAACACAGAGAAAAAACTCCTGCTGAAGCGACTGATCTCCACACTGTTATAAAGATGGCGTTTATTAAAGAGGAGAGTGAAGATGTGAAGATTGAAGAAACATTCAGAGTCAAACAGGAAGATCTGCAGGAACAAACAGGTTAATTTTCATTCTCAAAGACCAACTCAGTCATTTGATCCTCATTCAGATATATTTTAATAATAAGAATACTAAATTAAATCCATCTTGCAGCCCTGAGTGTGCTGCCTAGTTCTCCTAAACGCACATAAGCACTCATTGAAAGACAGGAATGAGTTTCTTTTGTTACTTGTTCTCATGTCTTTTGTCATTCTTTTTATGTATTATTAGTCTCCCATTTTCTCTCCCTTCTTAAGGTTATTGCTTTTCTTGTTCTCCTACTGTTTGTAAAGCGTCCTTTAGGACTGACACTATATAAAATAAATTAAAAAGGTTTAACTGAGCTGACGATATTTGGCCTACAGTATTCTCATAGAAGATATCTGCTATTACAGTGATAGTGTTGGCTTAGTACTTTCCATTTGCATATATCACGTTGGTCACAATTCCCCTTTTTTCATCAACCTCTTTATGGGTTTAAATTTGTTTCTAGTAGTTGTTACTAGTTCTCACAGATAGTATCTGAGTTAGAGTTATAGCATTATTATAACTAATTACCAGGGCTATTGTGTTTAAACAGGGTTTCTTAAATTGCAAATTCTTAAATTCCAAAATCAAAATTTTAGACCTTAAAAAGTCTTAAATTTACTGAAATATTGTGTTGTAGGTTTTCAATCTTTTTTTAAACAAGTCTTCATTTTCCTTTGTTCATGTTTTGCTACCCAATCTGGCCTAAACCCATACAATCACCAACAATCATCTCAATAAAACTTTACATTTTTCATTCAAAAAGGTCATTTTAACTCTTATCATAATGGTTTAATTATTTTCCTTACAATAACATTTGTTTAAACGTGCTCCATGTATTTACTGCTGAGGACATCGACCTGGATAGATTGTTGTGCAAAGATTTAGTTTATTAGAGTTTTTAAAACTTTTAAAACGTTTGTTCATTTTTTGTTATTATTTTAAAGAAAGTTTATGTTGGAAAAAAGTGTATGGATACAAGTAAAGCTTGCTTGTTTTTACACAATATTTAAACTCTTTTGCTAAGAAATATCTAAAATATTTACTTTTTTATTATTAATTTATTATTGTATTATTAAATGTATTAAATTATAATATTTTTTTGATAGGGCAAATAAAAGTCTTTTCTATCTGGGCCTTCGTGAAACCTGCAAAAACGCTGGTTTAAAGTATGTCAGAAAACGTGGATGTCCCCAATTTTAAATATGCTGAATGAAATGGACACTAAAATAATTAATTGCTATAAAACATTGTACAGTATTCTAAACTATATGATGATGTTGTGTGACGACGGGAGACAAAACGAACAAATTATAGTAGAACAATAACGTTTAGCATTGCACTGACAACAACTGGCCAACAAACTAGTCTATGAATGACTTTTGCTGCTTAAGAAATGGATTACAGCATGCTGATGATATGCAAACATTTGAGTGTAAAGTTTGTCAGAATATTGACCTCATGGCGCTGTCATTGGAATCTTTTTGCTTGAGACTTTTTTTTTTTTAAGAATGAATTTTTAGATCCTAAAAAGAGTGTTATGCTGATTAGGCATGGGATGATAACTGTTTTCAAGGTATACGCGGTTTTGAAAAGTCAAAGTTTTAAAACAGTCAAAATTTTCTGCTATACCGTTCCTACGATAACGTCTCTCCAGCAGAAAAGATACTCAAAGATGCTGTTTTAAATCGTAAAGAAAACTGTGTTTTTGAAGCTAATGAAAACAGCAGAAGTCAAGGAATTAATTGAATGATTTAGCCTGACATGTTTACTGCTCCAAAACATTCTAAAAGTTTCTCAAAAGAAAATATATTGTGTTCAAAGGGGAAAAAGTGTTTGTTTTTTACCCAGACATTTAAAAGAATATATTTTAGAGCAGTAAACACAGTACAGTGAAACCGTGATATTTTTATTAAGGTTATCATACCGTCAGAATCTTATACTGGCCCATGCCTAATGCTGCTTGATGTTGCAAAGTCATATTTTCTAATTTTATTATATTTCTTTGTATGTATAGTCATGAACACACTTGTTTGTAGAGCAACTACTGTTTTCTTCTGTTTATTATTCCTGGTCATTTCTCCAGTAGGCAACTGAATTGGAATTTTTAAAATAATAGCATATAAGATCAGGTCACTACTATGACATGATTGACAAATCCTGGGTTATCTGTAATCAGGTTCCACACTGCTCATGCTATACCTGGAGTTCATTAACAGACGTTTCACATTGGCAAACCCCGGGTTAACATTATTATTTGTATATTTACGTTGTCACTGTCCTTGATTGGACAAATAGCAGGTCACCTTTTTAGATGGCATTTCTGCATCTTGTCGGGTATAAAATGTCACCACGTAGGTCTTCAGCTAAGCCTCAGGACATGCACAAAGGCAAGAAAACAAAGACAAAAGTACAAATAAATGAAAACAAGTAGCAAAGTGTCATCTTGCCATCTCCTCACTTCAGTTTACAGCAAATGTGGCATTAAGCATTTGCATAAGTTCATTCATCCATTTACCTTCAGCTTAGTATCTTTATTCATCAGGGGTCACCACAGTGGAATAAACCACCAACTTATCCAGCATATGTTTTAAACAGCGGATGCCCTTCCAGCTGCAACCCAGTACAGAGAAACATTTGCATAAGTTATATACAATAATGCAAACTCACAAATATTAGTGTGAATTATGCGTACTTGCTATGAACATGCAGGATTTGTCTCAAGCGAGTTAAAAATGTTTAAATTCAGTGGAAGATACACATGAGGGAACACAACACGAGTAATCTAGAGCGAGTGCATTTGATCATTTGCAGGTAAAGCCACAGACACAACAAGAGCTTGGTTTTCCTCTGACCCCCAAAATGAAATATTCTGCAAGGTATATGATCTGATTTTGAGCCGATGCAGAAATGAAAATAGCCTCACCATTTACTCTCCATCGTGTGCTTTTAAACCTTTATGAGTTTCTTGATTCTGTTGAACACAAAAGAAGATATTGTAAAAAAACGCTGGCTTACTTTGTGTTCCAGAAGAAATGTTTAAAACCACATGACGGAGAGTAAATGGTAAGCTCATTTTCATTTGTGGGTGAAACATTCATTTCATGCTTGTCGCTTTGTGCCTTCATACTAAAGTTCACTTTTTTGTTGTTTTTTAAGACCTGATGGTGCTGAAAGAAGAGACTCATCAACAGAATGAAATGGAAGAGAAACCGCAAGACATAACGACTGATGAAAAACCCACACTGACTAAAAAGACTTCATCATGCGGAAGACCTCGGAAATCCAAATCTAGGTGTAATTTCAGCTGTAAACAGAGTAGAAAGAGTTTCAGTCAAAAGCCAAACCTTGATGTCCACATGAGAGTATACACAGGAGAGAAACCTTACACCTGCGAACAGTGTGGAAAGAGTTTTGGTAAAAAGCAAAGCTTTAAAACACACATGAGAATTCACACTGGAGAGAGGCCGTACACATGCCAACACTGTGGAAAAAGCTTCTATCATGCAGGAAACTTGGCAGCGCACAGGAGAATTCACACTGGGGAGAAGCCTTACTTTTGCCCTCAGTGTGGAAAGAGTTTTAAGCAAAATGGCACCCTCACAGTCCACATGAGAATTCACACTTGGAGAGCGGCCGTACACATGCCAACAGTGTGGAAAAAGCTTCTATACTACAGGAAACTTTACACAGCACATGAGAATTCACACTGGAGAGAGGCCATACACATGCCAACAGTGTGGACAAAGCTTCTATAATACAGGAAACTTGGCAGTGCACATGAGAATTCACACAGGGGAGAAGCCTTACTCTTGCCCTCGGTGTGGAAAGAGTTATAAGCATAATGGCAACCTTGAAGCCCACATGAGAACACACTGGGGAGAGAAGTTTTATTTGCACACAGTGTGGGAAAAGTTTAGCTCAAAAACAGAACCTTAACATCCACATGAGGATTCACACTGGAGAGAAACCTTACACATGCACAGAGTGTGGTAAATGTTTCCCATATAAAAGCACACTCAAACACCACATGAAAACTCACACTGGAGAGAAGCCGTTTGCATGTGCTCAGTGTGGAAAGAGCTTCACGACCAAAGCTAACCTCATGAACCAGGTGAATGGTCACACCGGAACCATAGTGTTTACATGTGATCAGTGTGGAAAGAGTCTCACACGCAAAGACTCCATTAAGCAACACATGAAGATTCACTCAGGAGAGGATCATTTTAGATGCAGTGAGTGTGGAAAGGGCTTTACACATAAAAGGAGCCTCAGCACTCACATGAAGCTTCACAAAAGCTTCACAATGGAGACTCAAAAATGAGGCCTTGTCCAGCGGAGCTTAGGGCTCTCTCCCGGGACAGCATGCCAAACAAGTGTGAACTCTAGATTACATAGCAAGTTACTGAAAATGAAACCCTTTGAACACCCGAAGATTTAAACTCTATAACTGAAAAGGGGAGAAGATTTTTTTGCAGTGTAGATCGGGTCACAGCCCAGTACCAGGGTGTCAGAGTTTCCACCAGGCTGCAAGAAAGCAAAATAACTATAGGCGTTTCAACTTTATTATGAACCGATAACCATACTTGTGCACATTGGACACTTCAATCAAATGGTCGGCTCTGAAAAGAGAATTAGAAAGATTAGGGAGATGAAAATGTTTGGGGAGATGCAGGGAACACTGTCCTAAACCCTTAGATTGTGTTGTTGATCAATCACATTGTTTGATTGTCACTTGCTTGAACAAACACAGATTTGCCTCCAATTTTGGGCTTTTGTCTGCAATTTTAACAAAACTTGTTGGTGAATGAAAGTCCGGCTAAACTCGTATGGGATGAATTTAGTATCAATATTATTTGTAAATGCACGCTCTGTCATCCACGTGCTCTAATAATGTTGTATATTATGTTTTGCATCCATGCGTCTGTAAGAGTCTAAATTATTATATGCATTTGTTTATAAGGCAAAACATGTCTTTTTCACCAAAAAAGGTCCATGCTGACTCCAAAGGAAGATACTGATAAGATCAGGGCCTGGTATGTTGACTTTGGGGGGTTTTACGATGTGGTCACATGTTGATTGGTCAGTTTGAATGTCTCAGCATTTGGGCCTTAGTCACATGGTCAAGAAAGGTACAAAATAGCTGGTAAACATTGCTCTGTCTCTTTTCCTGGTCTGTCTTTCCCTGGTCTGCTTCTCTACTGTTCTGCTCCTCTTCTTCTCTGGCTCTACTGCTCCCAGGCTCTTTGAGGCCTACTTGCTCTCTTTGTCTCTCCCTCCCCCTGTCTCTCCCTCTCGCTCTTGTAACTTTAAATTTACATTTACAGTAAGCTGGGTACAATTTATATCATATGTTTTTATCATTTCATGTTTTATCATTTTATACAGTTATGTGTAACTAATTCAGTTGTAACCATAGAGAATTATTGTCATTAAATCATTTCATTTTCAAGTATTTGTGAATTACTTTTGATTTAGCATCAACACTTAATTGCTCCATATTGCAATACAATACAATCACATAATATCAACGCTCTCCCACATTTATAGCTATTAATACTGCCCTTATTTCCGTTTTTGGTATAAGATTGCAGAAGAATGGTTTGACTAGAAATGTACAGTTTTTTACCATCATGCTGATAACTTTTTAGTCACTCGGCAGACTACAGTACGAACCGCTGTGGTCCAAAAGTACCATTCTACAGATGGTGCCGAAACCCGGGATCCTTTGCAGTGAGTTTTCTGAAATTTACTTTAGCCGGTCTTAGCTGGATTTTTCACAGCTGACCTGGTGAATGGATTAAAACTGGCCTTCTAACCACAAGAGTGGGTAAGTCTGCTTTTATTGTTCCTCCATTTGCTTAAATTGCATGAAACAGAAATTACAAGACTGTAATTTGTTTCAATAGTTCAATTTGGTAAATTTCAGATTACCTCCTCAAGGATGGAAGGGTTAATTTCTAATGAAAGTGATGTATTGTTTGCTTTATGGACTAAAAAAGTTGAACCTACATTGTGTAAACTTAACAAAGAAGGACTTGAGTTAACAGACTCAGACTCTACATTGTTTGCATGGTGGGATGTAATTGGCAAAAATGGAAAGAAATCAAAACGTGGCGATGTAATTGAAGCACTAAATTACATGTGTTACTCAGGACTGCGTAGCATTATGTCGAAAATACCTTCATTTATCAAGGCTAAATGTGAAGAATTTGCTGTTAACAAATCAGAGGCAGAAAAGTCAGAGGCGAAGATTCTAGACCTCCAGTTACAGCTTGATAATTTACTAGCTGAACAGTTAGCCCTGGCTGAAAAATGCAGAAGTCAAAAAGACACTATTGCAGATTTAAAAGCTATGCTGAAAGCACAGAAGTTTGTGTCTCCAAAAATGCTTAACAACACTGGGATCGAAAAACATGTTCACTTTTCAGACGAAGTTACTTGTAATAAATCTGAAATGATTTGTTCAGAAGCTGTAGCTCAAAAGAGTTTGCCTGTTTCAGTACTTAAGGTGATGCCACACCATAGCGCAGCAAAGACGCATGGTGTAGAAGCATTAGAGAGTCTTAAAAACCCTCAAACCTCAGATGATCACAGCAATCAACCCTCAGACAAACAAAACAGGCTTTGTATGACCTGTAAAAAGTTTGGTCACAGAGAGGATAAATGTTGGACATCAGGACAGGGAAGACCTCCACCATATTTTCTGAGAAAACAGAAATTACTTAAGAGCAAAAATCAGTGGTCTTCACGTAACAAAAACTCATCCGCTAATAACACTCTTAGTGAACTAACTGCATTGTTAATACAAGGCCTGCAACTGTTAACTTCCTTTGCTGGTGGCTTAACAGCCTAATAGCTATAAAAGTTAATAATTGCTGATCCTTTTTGCATTTCCAAATTTGTTATATTTGTGTTATACACATTTTCATTGCCATTGAACCCAATAGTATTTTGTGATACTACACGTGCACATAGACTGAGTAATTCCTTAAAACATGATTTTCTTACTGTAGGTGTAAAAACACTCAGGTTTGAGGTTTTAGAAGCCACAGATGCATTCTAGACCGCATGTCATGTATAAAAAAAGGAATTAACTGTATGCTAAAATTAATAAATTAATTTTAAGGTACTTGTGTTTATATGTTGGATGAGTCTCATCTCCTGAAAGTGGAAAACTGTGCTATCCTCAATATAGCTGCAGTTTAAACTACAAACAGGAGTATAGAATTGCCTTGTGGCTTCAGTGTGATAATTGCAATAACAATGAAAATGCTTTCTTACAGGATTCAGCCTTGAACATTGCACTTTATCATGCTCCTTAAAAAACATTGATTTGGAAGTATTTTGAGCCAGATCACATTCACATCTCATACTCAAATTCCATGCTGGCTCCCTGTTACAACAGGACCAAATTTACACACTGTCGTAAAACTTCCACCCTTTGTTAGGAGCATGTTTACACAAACACATAGCCTCAGCTGGAACACTGCCAGAGAACATTTCAAATCTTCACACACACACAGTAAAATTCACATTTGTCTTACACTGCTTCATATAGATTTTACATGTTATTTAAGTCTTTTTAATCAGACTTTATCATAACTATAGATTTTTCATCTTGTTTTGGTTATTTTGGTTTCTTTTGATTATTTAACCAGTTACTTATTATTTGTTTCAACAAGATATATCAAAGTGGATTCTAAATCCAAAATGCTGAAATATTGTTGCTTTTGTAACATTGTTGACATCTCTACAACAAATGTTAGTTGTGCTCACTTTGTATTTAATCTATTTGAATGCAATTGATATTGTCTTTGAACATTGATTAATTTAATTCACTGTATTTGGTTACACTGAATATTTTGCTGATACTCTTAACCAGCTATTGTTGATTTTGTTGTAAAGCAATTTAATTTTGATGTTTCCAGATATTGTGTAAAGAGCTTGTTTGCTTTTATTTTGTCTTGATCTTGACCATATTTTTAATTACATTAATTTAAGGGCATTTTGCTTGAGAAGAACTCAAACTGACCACATCAATCCTTTGATCAATGACAAATGCCATGTGTTTGCTTTTGCTGTTTGTTGTGCCATTTGCTGTTTTCAGATACAGGATCCATGAAGAAAAGGTTCACGTCTTGTAATCAACTTCAAGAGAAGAGCAGGGGTTCCCTGCATTCCTCAGCACCTACTCTTGTGGGGGTATGAAAGACAATTTGCATATAAGCAGTGCAACACCATTCGACTAAACCTCTCACACAGGGCTGAAGGACTGAAAGACTGATTAACCTTACTCCCGCAACAAGCCTGGACAGGAAGTCCGAAGACGACAGCAGCACACAACACAAAGCATATTTTCATCAATAATGTCACCTTTTTGCCTCTTTATGTGTCACAACGGTGCCAGGGGAGGACTGTAAGAGTCTAAATTATTATATGCATTTGTTTATATGGCAAAACATGTCTTTCACCAAAGAAAGGTCCATGCTGACTCCAAAGGCAGATACTGATAAGATCAGGGCCTAGTATGTGGACTTTGGGGGGTTTTACGATGTGGTCACATGTTGATTGGTCAGTTTGAATGTCTCAGCATTTGGGCTTTGGTCACATGGTCAAGAAAGGTACAAAATAGCTGGTAAACTTGGCTCTGTCTCTTTTCCTGGTCTGTCTTTCCCTGGTCTGCTTCTCTACTGTTCTGCTCCTCTTCTTCTCTGGCTCTACTGCTCCCAGGCTCTTTGAGGCCTACTTGCTCTCTTTGTCTCTCTCTCTCTCTCTCTCTTTGTCTCTCTCTCCCTCCCCCTTTCTCTTTCTTAGGTAACTTTAAATTTACAGTAAGCTGGGTACAATTAATATCATATGTTTTTATCATATCATGTTTTATCATTTTATAGTTATTTGTAACTAATTCAGTTGTAACCATAGAGAATTATTGTCATTAAATCATTTCATTTTCAAGTATTTGTGAATTACTTTTGATTTAACATCAACACTTAATTGCTACATATTGCAATACAATACAATCACATAATATCAACGCTCTCCCACATTTATAGCTATTAATACTGCCCTTATTTCCGTTTTTGGTATAAGATTGCAGAAGAATGGTTTGACTAGAAATGTACAGTTTTTTACCATCATGCTGATAACTTTTTAGTCACTCGGCAGACTACAGTACGAACCGCTGTGGTCCAAAAGTACCATTCTACAGATGGTGCCGAAACCCGGGATCCTTTGCAGTGAGTTTTCTGAAATTTACTTTAGCCGGTCTTAGCTGGACTTTTCACAGCTGACCTGGTGAATGGATTAAAATTGGCCTTCTAACCACAACAGTGGGTAAGTCTGCTTTTATTGTTCCTCCATTTGCTTAAATTGCATGAAACAGAAATTACAAGACTGTAATTCGTTTCAATAGTTCAATTTGGTAAATTTCAGATTGCCTCCTCAAGGATGGAAGGGTTAATTTCTAATGAAAGTGATGTATTGTTTGCTTTATGGACTAAAAAAGTTGAACCTACATTGTGTAAACTTAGCAAAGAAGGACTTGAGTTAACAGACTCAGACTCTACATTGTTTGCATGGTGGGATGTAATTGGCAAAAATGGAAAGAAATCAAAACGTGGCGATACAATTGAAGCACTAAATTACATGTGTTACTCAGGACTGCGTAACATTACGTCGAAAATACCTTCATTTATCAAGGCTAAATGTGAAGAATTTGCTGTTAACAAATCAGAGGCAGAAAAGTCAGAGGCGAAAATTCTAGATCTCCAGTTACAGCTTGATAATTTACTAGCTGAACAGTTAGCCCTGGCTGAAAAATGCAGAAGTCAAAAAGACACTATTGCAGATTTAAAAGCTATGCTGAAAGCACAGAAGTTTGTGTCTCCCAAAATGCTTAACAGCGCTGGGATCGAAAAGCATGTTCACTTTTCAGACGAAGTTACTTGTAATAAATCTGAAATGATTTGTTCAGAAGCTGTAGCTCAAAAGAGTTTGCCTGTTTCAGTACTTAAGGTGATGCCACACCATAGCGCAGCAAAGACGCATGGTGTAGAAGCATTAGAGAGTCTTAAAAACCCTCAAACCTCAGATGATCACAGCAATCAACCCTCAGACAAACAAAACAGGCTTTGTATGACCTGTAAAAAGTTTGGTCACAGAGAGGATAAATGTTGGACATCAGGACAGGGAAGACCTCCACCATATTTTCTGAGAAAACAGAAATTACTTAAGAGCAAAAATCAGTGGTCTACACGTAACAAAAACTCATCTGCTAATTACACACTTAGTGAACTAACTGCATTGTTAATACAAGGCCTGCAACTGTTAACTTCCTTTGCTGGTGGCTTAACAGCCTAATAGCTATAAAAGTTAATAATTGCTGATCTTGTTTGCATTTCCAAATTTGTGTTATACACATTTTCATTGCCATAGAACACAGTTGTTTTTTGTGATACTACACGTGCACATAGACTGAGTAATTCCTTAAAACATGATTTTCTTACTGTAGGTGTAAAAACACTCAGGTTTGAGGTTTTAGAAGCCACAGATGCATTCTAGACCGCATGTCATGTATAAAAAAGGAATTAACTGTATGCTAAAATTATAATTAATTTTAAGGTACTTGTGTTTATATGTTGGATGAGTCTCATCTCCTAAAAGTGGAAAACTGTGCTATCCTCAATATAGCTGCAGTTTAAACTACAAACAGGAGTATAGAATTGCCTTGTGGCTCCAGTGTGATAATTGCAGTAACAATGAAAATGCTTTCTTACAGGATTCAGCCTTGAACATTGCACTTTACCATGCTCCTTAAAAAACATTGATTTGGAAGTATTTTGAGCCAGATCACATTCACATCTCATACTCAAATTCCATGCTGGCTCCCTGTTACAACAGGACCAAATTTAACACACTGTCGTAAAACTTCCACCCTTTGTTAGGAGCATGTTTACACAAACACATAGCCTCAGCTGGAACACTGCCAGAGAACATTTCAAATCTTCACACACACACAGTAAAATTCACATTTGTCTTACACTGCTTCATATAGATTTTACATGTTATTTAAGTCTTTTTAATCAGACTTTATCATAACTATAGATTTTTCATCTTGTTTTGGTTATTTTGGTTTCTTTTGATTATTTAACCAGTTACTTATTATTTGTTTCAACAAGATATATCAAAGTGGATTCTAAATCCAAAATGCTGAAATATTGTTGCTTTTGTAACATTGTTGACATCTCTACAACAAATGTTAGTTGTGCTCACTTTGTATTTAATCTATTTGAATGCAATTGATATTGTCTTTGAACATTGATTAATTTAATTCACTGTATTTGGTTACACTGAATATTTTGCTGATACTCTTAACCTGCTATTGTTGATTTTGTTGTAAAGCAATTTAATTTTGATGTTTCCAGATATTGTGTAAAGAGCTTGTTTGCTTTTATTTTGTCTTGATCTTGACCATATTTTTAATTACATTAATTTAAGGGCATTTTGCTTGAGAAGAACTCAAACTGACCACATCAATCCTTTGACCAATGACAAATGCCATGTGTTTGCTTTTGCTGTTTGTTGTGCCATTTGCTGTTTTCAAATACAGGATTCATGGAGAAAAGGTTCACGTCCTGTGATCTACTTCAAGAGAAGAGCAGGGATTCCCTGCATTCCTCAGCACCTATTCTTGTGGGGGTATGAAGGACAATTTGCATATAAGCAGTGCAACACCATTCGACTAAAGCCTCTCATACAGGGCTGAAGGACAACAAAGACTGACTAACCTTATTCCCGCAACAGGAAGTCTAAAGATGACAGCAGCACACAACACAAAGCATATTTTCATCATTAATGTCACCTTTTTGCCTCTTTATGCGTCACAACGGTGCCAGGGGAGGATTGTAAGAGTCTAAATTATCATATGCATTTGTTTATGTGGCAAAACATGTCTTTCACCAGAGAAGGTCCATACTGACTCCAAAGACAGATACTGATGAGATCAGGGCCTGGTGTGTGGACTCTGGGGGTTTTACGATGTGGTCACATGTTGATTGGTCAGTTTGAATGTCAAAGCATTTGGGCTTTAGTCACATGGTCAAGAAGATACCAAATAGCTGGTAAAACTTGTCTGCCTCTTTTCCTGGTCTGCTCTTTTTTCGTTCTCTGCACTTTCCTGAGCTCTGCTCCTCTTCTCCCCTTTTCTCTCCCTTTCTTCTGGTAACTTAAATTTAAGCTGGGTACAATTTATATCATATGTTTTAATCATTTCATGTTTTACCATTTTAGACAGATATTTGTAACTACTGCAGTTGTAACCATAGAGAATTATTGTCATTAAATCATTTCATTTTCAAGTATTTGTGAATTACTTATTATTTAAAATCAACACTTAATTACTCCATATTGCAATACAATACAGTCACATAATAGCAAAGCTCTCCCACATTTTAAGCTATTGATACTGCCCTTATTTCCGTTTTTGGTATAAGATTGCAGAAGAATGGTTTGACTAGAAATGTACAGTTTTTTACCATCATGCTGATAACTTTTTAGTCACTCGGCAGAACTACAGTTCGAACCGCTGTGGTCAAAATACCATTCTACACTTACAGGATCTGGTATTCCCAGGTAGTCTCCCATCCAAGTACTAACCAGGCCCAACCATGCTTCACTTCCGAGCTTAAACAAGATCCCGTATACACAATGTGGTGTGGCTATAAATGAAAAGAGGAGTCAAGAGCTGTGTTACATCCTTTTAGATGCTAATATTAAATTAAGGGTATTTGACGTAACATATTATAGTTTAGTGTGTGACCAAATGGAGGGAGAAAGAAAAGCATTGAAAACTGAGTATCACTGCAATTATTTATTGCCCATACTTCCAGTGAAACCAGTGAAAATATATTATACAGTGAAAGAAAAATATTTACAATAAATTACCTGTTGAGAGGAGGTAGATAGAGGTGCTTAAATCAAAGAAATAAATATAACAAAAACACACAACTAAACTAAATATGAAAACAGAAGCATGAAAAGAAACATCTTCAACGTACCAAACGTCTTAACTAAACTACTCTAAATAAAAACAAAACATACACAAAACAGCACACTCTTCTAAACCTAATGGAAATAATACATAATGGGATCCTGAGTGTTGTATATGTATATTGCGCGACTCACTCCTACACCCTCTCCGAGGTATCACTCGGAAGCATCAGTTAACTGGACAAGTTCACAAGCAAACACATTTCCATTTCAAATCTCACAATACTTAAAACAAGAGCATTAAATCACAAGCAAAGGAAACACATTCTCTCAGACTAGTCCTTGCAAGAGAGACTGTCCTCATTGAGACCCACAGAAAGAGTGAGAGCGAGATAGAGAGAGAGAGAGATCGCCATTGCAGTTTGGGCTTGTGTGACCGGTCCTCGGTTTACTCCGCGTTTTGTGTTAGGCAAAAGGAACCAGGCACATGGGAGGAAACTGCTTTTTATTCTGCATGAATAAAATAAGCAAAGTCACATCAAGCTGAGTCTGTGGCCCTCTTTACGACACCAACCTATCAGTGAAAGGGATCATTTTCACCACAAAGCTTGCACAGTCATGCTCACTCATGCTTATGAACTTCACAAAATACATGCTTCATATAACCCACACAACCTCTCATACATGTTCAAACAACAGTGAGATGCATTTCAGAATGAAACTCTGCATGTATTATTGTAATAAACAACACTTATATAACATGTTTTAACCGGAGCTTCGGTTTACCTCACCTCTCCTCAATCGCGTTTGCCGCGAACTGAGCGAGAGCAGGTGGAACCAAAATACGGCACTTAAAGGGGCCAAGTACCATTTTCCGCAATGCACCAATACATTGAAAACAAACACAACTATGAAATCATTAACTCTAAAATATAAGAAATTTAAAGAACAACTTTGAAAATATGACATTAAATAAAATTATTTGATGATTGCAAGAAAAACTTTGAGTGAAATTAATATATATATAACACCTGTTACACTTGGATTGTAAACGCTACGCCGCCCAGCGATTGGTGGCGCGAATCCAGCGTCAGCAGCATGAAATGCGGATCCTCCAATGCCGTTCGTACCTGTAACACACGTAAAACGACACACCCACATACAAACAAACGCACACACACATAGAATCAAAATACATTCTGCGATCGAACGTAACACTCCCCCTCTCAAGACTTTACATAAAGCAACATTAAGCTCTAGATAAAGTGTCAGCAACGACATTTTCAGATCCTTACTTATGCTTTATGGATAAGTTATAATTTTGTACAACCAACGCATAAGGCGTTGATAGTGATTGTGCATTCTTGACAGAAACACTAGGGGATTATGGTCAGTGTATACAATAACAGGCAAAACTGATGATCACATAAACTTTACAGAACTGCAAGGACAAAATCAGAGCCAAAGTTTCCTTTTCAGTGGTGGAATAGTTACGTTGGCATCTATTAAATTTACGTGAAAAGTAGCAGATTGGATGATCAAAACCAACATCATCTTCCTGAACAAGCACAGCGCCAACAACCAATGAACTAGCATCAACTTCTATTTTGAATGGACGTGAGAAGTCAGGTGCAGCGAGAACAGGTGCACAAGTAAGCAACAACTTAACATTCTCAAAAGCCTGCTGGCATGCATCAGACCACACAAAATCAGTTTTTGGACTCAACAAGCTGGTCAAGGGACAAACAACAGTCGAAAAATTACGACAGAAACTCCTGTAAAAACCAGACTTTCCTAAAAAGCGACGCAATCGCGTCTCGTTGTAGGAACAGGAAACTCAGCTATAGCTGTCACTTTGGCACTAACAGGGCGAACTTGACCTTCACCTACTTCTTTTCCCAAATAAGTGATCCTTGCTTGTCCAAATTTACACTTGGCTAAATTAATAGTCAAAGACGCATCAGATAACCATTTAAAAACAGTACAAAGTGCAGATAAATGCTCCTCCCAGTCACAAGAATAGATAACTAGATAACCAGAAAAAAATGAAAATCTTGAAAAAATGAAAATCTGGGAAAAAAACGAAAATCCTGAAAAAAACTTGAAAAAAAAAATCTTGAAGAAAATGCAAAATTTTGAAAAATAATAAAAGTTTTGAAAAATAAAATTTTTGAAAAATGATAAAAAAATTTGAAAAATAAAATTTTTGAAATATGATAAAAAATTTGAAAATTAAGTTTTTTGAAAAATGATAAAAAATTTAGAAAAATGAAAAAAATCTAGAAAAATGATACAAATTTTGAAAAATGAAAAAAATTTTGAAAAATGATACAAATTTGAAAAAGAATAAAAATTTTGAAAAATGGTAAAAATCTTGAAAAATGATACAAATTTTGAAAAATGAATTTTTTTGAAAAATTATACAAATTTTGAAAAAAAATGAAAATTTTGAAAAATGATAAAAATTTTGAAAAATAATACAAATTTTGAAAAATAACAAAAAATTTTTTGAAAAATAATACAAATTTTGAAAAATAACAAAATTTTGAAAACTGATAAAAATTTTGAAAAATAATACAAATTTTGAAAAATAATAAAAATTTTAAAAAATACAAATTTTGAAAAATAATACATATTTTGAAAAAAAATGAAAATTTTGAAAAATGATAAAAAATTTGAAAAATGATACAAATTTTGAAAAATGATAAAAATGTTGAAAAATAACAAAAACTTGAAAAATGATACAAATTTTGAAAAATGAAAAAAATTTTGACAAATGATACAAATTTGAAAAAGAATAAAAATTTTAAAAAATGGTAAAAATCTTGAAAAATTATACAAATTTTGAAAAATGAAACTTTTTTGAAAAATTATACAAATTTTGAAAAATAAAAAAAATTTTGAAAAATGAAATTTTTTTGAAAAATGATATAAATTTGAAAAATAATAAAATTTTGAAAATGATAAAAAATTTGAAAAAAAATGAAAATTTTGAAAAATAACAAAAATTTTGAAAATGATAAAAATTTTGAAAAATGATAAATTTTGAAAAATAATAAAAATTTGAAAAATAACAAAAATTTTGAAAAATGATGAAAAATATTGAAAAATGATAAAAATTTTTGAAAAATGATACAAATTTTGAAAAATGAAAAATTTTTTGAAAAATGATGCAAATTTTGAAAAATGATACAAATTTTGAAAAATGATAAAAAAATTTGAAAAATGATACAAATTTTGAAAAATGAAAAAATTTTTGAAAAATGATACAAATTTTGAAAAATAATACAAATTTTGAAAAATAACAAAAATTTTGAAAAACGATAAAAAATTAGAAAAATAATACAAATTTTGAAAAATGATAAAAATTTTGAAAAATAATACAAATTTTGAAAAATAACAAAAATTTTGAAAAATGAAAAATTTTTTGAAATATGATGCAAATTTTGAAAAATGATACAAATTTTGAAAAATGATAAAAAAATTTGAAAAATGATACAAATTTTGAAAAAATGAAAAAATTTTTGAAAAATGATACAAATTTTGAAAAATAATACAAATTTTGAAAAATAACAAAAATTTTGAAAAATGATAAAAAATTTTGAAAAATGATACAAATTTTGAAAAATAATACAAATTTTGAAAAATAACAAAAATTTTGAAAAACGATAAAAAATTTGAAAAATAAAACAATTTTTGACAAATGATAAAAATTTGAAAAATACAAATTTGAAAAATAACAAAAATTTTGAAAAATAACAAAAATTTTGAAAAATGATAAAATTTGAAAAATAACAAAAATTTTTGAAAAATGATGAAAAATATTGAAAAATTGATAAAAATTTTTGAAAATGATAACAAATTTTGAAAAATGAAAAATTTTTTGAAAAATGATGCAAATTTTGAAAAATGATAAAAAAATTTGAAAAATGATACAAATTTTGAAAAATGAAAAAATTTTGAAAAATGATACAAATTTTGAAAAATAATACAAATTTGAAAAATAACAAAAATTTTGAAAAACGATAAAAAATTAGAAAAATAATACAAATTTTGAAAAATGATAAAAATTTTGAAAAATAATACAAATTTTGAAAAATAACAAAAATTTTGAAAAATGAAAAATTTTTTGAAATATGATGCAAATTTTGAAAAATGATACAAATTTTGAAAATGATAAAAAAATTTGAAAAATGATACAAATTTTGAAAAATGAAAAAATTTTTGAAAAATGATACAAATTTTGAAAAATAATACAAATTTTGAAAAATAACAAAAATTTTGAAAAATGATAAAAATATTTGAAAAATGATACAAATTTTGAAAAATGAAAAAATTTTTGAAAAATGATACAAATTTTGAAAAATAATACAAATTTTGAAAAATAACAAAAATTTTGAAAAACGATAAAAAATTTGAAAAATAATACAAATTTTGAAAAATGATAAAAATTTTGAAAAATACAAATTTTGAAAAATAACAAAAATTTTGAAAAATAACAAAAATTTTGAAAAATGATAAAAATTTTGAAAAATAACAAAAATTTTGAAAAATGATGAAAAATATTGAAAAATGATAAAAATTTTTGAAAAATGATACAAATTTGAAAAATGAAAAATTTTTTGAAAAATGATGCAAATTTTGAAAAATGATAAAAAAATTTGAAAAATGATACAAATTTTGAAAAATGAAAAAATTTTTGAAAAATGATACAAATTTTGAAAAATAATACAAATTTTGAAAAATAACAAAAATTTTGAAAAACGATAAAAATTAGAAAAATAATACAAATTTGAAAAATGATAAAAATTTTGAAAAATAATACAAATTTTGAAAAATAACAAAAATTTTGAAAAATGAAAAATTTTTGAAATATGATGCAAATTTTGAAAAATGATACAATTTTGAAAAATGATAAAAAAATTTGAAAAATGATACAAATTTTGAAAAAATGAAAAAATTTTGAAAAATGATACAAATTTTGAAAAATAATACAAATTTGAAAATAACAAAAATTTTGAAAAATGATAAAAAAATTTGAAAAATGATACAAATTTTGAAAAATGAAAAAATTTTTGAAAAATGATACAAATTTTGAAAAATAATACAAATTTTGAAAAATAACAAAAATTTTGAAAAACGATAAAAAATTTGAAAAATAATACAAATTTTGAAAAATGATAAAAATTTTGAAAAATACAAATTTTGAAAAATAACAAAAATTTTGAAAAATAACAAAATTTTGAAAAATGATAAAAATTTTGAAAAATAACAAAAATTTTGAAAAATGATGAAAAATTTTGAAAAATGATAAAAATTTTTGAAAAATGATACAAATTTTGAAAAATAAAAAATTTTGAAAAAAAATGAAAATTTTGAAAAATGATAAAAAATTTGAAAAATGATACAAATTTTGAAAAATGAAAAAATTTTTGAAAAATGATACAAATTTTGAAAAATAATACAAATTTTGAAAAATAACAAAATTTTTAAAAATCATAAAAATTTTGAAAAATAATACAAATTTTGAAAAATGATAAAAATTTTGAAAATAATACAAATTTTGAAAAATAACAAAAATTTTAAAAAATAACAAAAATTTTGAAAAATGATAAAAATTTTGAAAAATGATAAAAATTTTGAAAAATAACAAAAATTTTGAAAAATAACAAAAATTTTGAAAAATGATGAAAAATATTGAAAAATGATAAAAATTTTTGAAAAATGATACAAATTTTGAAAAATGAAAAATTTTTTGAAAAATGATGCAAATTTTGAAAAATGATACAAATTTTGAAAAATGATAAAAAAATTTGAAAAATGATACAAATTTTGAAAAATGAAAAAATTTTTGAAAAATGATACAAATTTTGAAAAATAATACAAATTTTGAAAAATAACAAAAATTTTGAAAAACGATAAAAAATTAGAAAAATAATACAATTTTGAAAAATGATAAAAATTTTGAAAAATAATACAAATTTTGAAAAATAACAAAAATTTTGAAAAATGAAAAAATTTTTGAAATATGATGCAAATTTTGAAAAATGATACAAATTTTGAAAAATGATAAAAAATTTGAAAAATGATACAAATTTTGAAAATGAAAAAATTTTTGAAAAATGATACAAATTTTGAAAAATAATACAAATTTTGAAAAATAACAAAAATTTTGAAAAATGATAAAAAAAATTTGAAAAATGATACAAATTTTGAAAAATGAAAAAAATTTTGAAAAATGATACAAATTTTGAAAAATAATACAAATTTTGAAAAATAACAAACATTTTGAAAAACGATAAAAAATTTGAAAAATAATACAAATTTTGAAAAATGATAAAAATTTTGAAAAATAATACAAATTTTGAAAAATAACAAAAATTTTGAAAAATAACAAAAATTTTGAAAAATGATAAAAATTTTGAAAAATGATAAAAATTTTGAAAAATAATACAAATTTTGAAAAATAACAAAAATTTTCGCAAACTGATTAACTAAATTTTGAAAAAAAAAATGAAAAATTTGGAAAAAATGATGAAAATTTTTGAAAAAATGATAAATTTTGAAAAAATAATAAATTTTGAAAAATAACAAAAATTTTGAAAAATAATACAAAAATTTGAAAATGAGTTTTTTGAAAATGTAAAAAAAAATTTAGAAAAATGAAAAACAAAATCTTGAAAAATGATACAAATTTTGGAAAATGAAAAAAAATTTCAAAATGAACCAAATATTTGAAAAAGAATAAAATTTTGAAAAATGTAAAATCTAATCTAAAAATGATACAATTTTGGAAAAATAATAAAAAATTTGAAAAATAATACAATTTTGAAAAATGATAAAAATTTGAAAAATAGTACAAATGTTGAAAATGATAAAAATTTTGAAAAATAATAAAAATTTTAAAAAATACAAATTTTGAAAAATTATACATATTTTGAAAAAAAAAATGAAAATTTTGAAGATGATAAAAAATCTAGAAAAATGATACAAATTTTGAAAAATGAAAAAAAAATTGAAAAATGATACAAATTTGAAAAATAATAAAAATTTTGAAAAATAGTAAAATCTTGAAAAATGATACAAATTTTGAAAAATGAATTTTTTTTTTGAAAAATTATACAAATTTTGAAAAAAAATGAAAATTTTGAAAAATTATAAAAATTTTGAAAAATAATACATATTTTGAAAAATAACAAAAAAAATTTTGAAAAATAATACAATTTTGAAAAATAACAAAAATTTTGAAAAATGATAACAATTTTGAAAAATTATACAAATTTTGAAAAATAACAAAAATTTTGAAAAATGATAAAAATTTTGAAAAACAATACAAATTTTGAAAAATGATAAATATTTTGAAAAAAAATGAAAATTTTGAAAAATGATAAAAATTTTGAAAAATAATACAAATTTTAAAAAATAACAAAAAAATGAAAATTTTGAAAAATGATAAAAATTTTGAAAAATAATACAAATTTTGAAAAATAATTCAAATTTTGAAAAAAAAATGAAAATTTTGAAAAATGATAAAAATTTTGAAAAATGATAAAAATTTTTGAAAAATGATACAAATTTTGAAAAATAATACAAATTTTGAAAAATAACAAAAATTTTGAAAAACGATAAAAAATTAGAAAAATAATACAAATTTTGAAAAATGATAAAAATTTTGAAAAATAATACAAATTTTGAAAAATGAAAAAATTTTTGAAAAATGATACAAATTTGAAAAATAATAAAAATTTTGATAAATGGTAAAAATCTTGAAAAATGATACAAATTTTGAAAAATAAAACTTTTGAAAAATTATACAAATTTTGAAAAATAATAAAAATTTTAAAAAATGAATTTTTTTTGAAAAATGATATAAATTTGAAAAATAATAAATTTTTTGAAAAATGATAAAAAATTTGAAAAAAATGAACATTTTGAAAAATAACAAAAATTTTGAAAATAATAAAAATTTTGAAAAATGATAAAAATTTTGAAAAAAAATACAAATTTTAAAAAATAACAAAAATTTTGAAAAATCATAGAAATTTTGAAAAATCATAAAAATTTTGAAAAATAATTTAAATTTTGAAACAAAATGAAAATTTGGAAAAATGATACAAATTTTGAAAAATAATACAAATTTTGAAAAATAACAAAATAATGAAAATTTTGAAAAATGATAAAAATTTTAAAAAATAATACAAATTTTAAAAAATAACAAAAATTTTGAAAAATCATAAAAATTTTGAAAAATCATAAAAATTTTGAAAAATAATTTAAATTTTGAAACAAAATGAAAATTTGGAAAAATGATAAAAATTTTGAAAAATAAATTTTTTGAAAAATGATAAAAATTTTGAAAAATGAAAAAATTTTTGAAAAATGATACAAATTTGAAAAATAATAAAAATTTTGAAAAATGGTAAAAATCTTGAAAAATGATACAAATTTTGAAAAATGATAAAAATTTTGAAAAATAATTCAAATTTTGAAACAAAATGAAAATTTGGAAAAATTATGAAAATTTTGAAAAAATGATACAAATTTTGAAAAATGATAAAAATTTTGAAAAATAATTCAAATTTTGAAACAAAATGAAAATTTGGAAAAATGATGAAAATTTTGAAAAATACAAATTTTGAAAAATAATACATAGTTTGAAAAAAAATGAAAATTTTAAAAAATGATAAAAAAATCTAGAAAAATTATACTAATTTTGAAAAATGAAAAAAAATTTAAAAAATGATACAAATTTTGAAAAATAACAAAAATTTTGAAAAATGATAAAAATTTTGAAAAATGATACAAATTTTGAAAAATGAAAAAAAATTTGAAAAATGATACAAATTTTGAAAAATAACAAAAATTTTGAAAAATGATAAAAATTTTGAAAAATTATACAAATTTTGAAAAATGAAATTTTTTTTGAAAAATTATACAAATTTTAAAAAAATAACAAAAATTTTGAAAAATGATACAAATTTTGAAAAATGAAATTTTTTTTGAAAAATAATACAACTTTTGAAAAATTATAAATATTTTGAAAAAAAAATGAACATTTTGAAAAATGATAAAAATTTTGAAAAGTAACAAAATTTTTTGAAAAATAACAAAAATTTGAAAAATAACAAAAATTTTGAAAAAATGATACAAATTTTGAAAAATGAAAAAAATTTTGAAAAATGATACAAATTTTGAAAAATAATACAAATTTTGAAAAATAACAAAAATTTTGAAAAATTATAAAAAATTTGAAAAATAATAAAAATTTTGATAAATGGTAAAAATCTTGAAAAATGATACAAATTTTGAAAAATAAAACTTTTGAAAAATGATACAAATTTTGAAAAATAATAAAAATTGTGAAAAATGATTTTTTTTTGAAAAATGATATAAATTTGAAAAATAATAAAATTTTTGAAAAATGATAAAAAATTTGAAAAAAAATTAACATTTTGAAAAATAACAAAAATTTTGAAAATAATAAAAATTTTGAAAAATGATAAATTTTGAAAAATAATAAAAATTTTGAAAAATAACAAAAATTTTGAAAAATGATGAAAAATATTGAAAAATGATAAAAAATTTGAAAAATGATACAAATTTTGAAAAATGATAAAAAATTTTGAAAAATGATACAAATTTTGAAAAATAATACAAATTTTGAAAAATAACAAAAAATTTGAAAAATCATACAAATTTTGAAAAGTAATACAAATTTTGAAAAATAACAAAAATTTTGAAAAATTATAAAAAATTTGAAAAATAAAAATTTTGATAAATGGTAAAAATCTTGAAAAATGATACAAATTTTGAAAAATAAAACTTTTGAAAAATGATACAAATTTTGAAAAATAATAAAAATTTTGAAAAATGATTTTTTTTTGAAAAAGGATATAAATTTGAAAAATAATAAAATTTTTGAAAAATGATAAAAAATTTGAAAAAAAATTAACATTTTGAAAAATAACAAAAATTTTGAAAATAATAAAAATTTTGAAAAATGATAAATTTTGAAAAATAATAAAAATTTTGAAAAATAACAAAAATTTTGAAAAATTATGAAAAATATTGAAAAATGATAAAAAATTTGAAAAATGATACAAATTTTGAAAAATGAAAATTTTTTTGAAAAATGATAAAAAAATTTGAAAAATTTTTTTTTGAAAAATGATAAAAATTTTGAAAAAAATTTTTTTTGAAAATGATAAACATTTTGAAAAATGAAAAAAATCTTGCAAAATGATACAAATTTTGAAAACTGAAAAAATTTTTGAAAAATGATACAAATTTGAAAAATAATAAAAATTTTGAAAAATGGTAAAAATCTTGAAAAATGATACAAATTTTGAAAAATGATAAAAATTTTGAAAAATAATTCAAATTTTGAAACAAAATGAAAATTTGGAAAAATGATGAAAATTTTGAAAAAATGATGCAAATTTTGAAAAATAATAAAAATTTTAAAAAATACAAATTTTGAAAAATAATACATAGTTTGAAAAAAAATGAAAATTTTGAAAAATGATAAAAAAATTTGAAAAAAAATGAAAATTTTGAAAAATGATAAAAATTTTGAAAAGTAACAAAAATTTTTGAAAAATAACAAAAATTTTGAAAAATAACAAAAATTTTGAAAAATAACAAAAATTGAAAAATCATAAAAATTTTGAAAAATCATAAAAATTTTGAAAAATAATTCAAATTTTGAAACAAAATGAAAATTTAGAAAAATGAAAATTTTGAAAAATGATACAAATTTTGAAAAATAATAAAAATTTTAAAAAATACAAATTTTGAAAAATAATACATATTTTGAAAAAAAAATGAAAATTTTGAAAAATTATAAAAAATTTGAAAAATAATACAAATTTTGAAAAATGATAAAAATGTTGAAAAATAATACAAATTTTAAAAAATAACAAAATTTTGAAAAAATGATAAAAAATTTTGAAAAATAATAAAAATTTTAAAAAATAACAAATAAAAATTTTGAAAATAATTAAAATTTTGAAACAAAATGAAAATTTGGAAAAATGATACAAATTTTTAAAAATAATACAAATTTTGAAAAATAACAAAAAAATGAAAATTTTGAAAAATGAAAAAAATTTTGAAAAATAACAAAAATTTTGAAAAATAACAAAAATTTTGAAAAATCATAAAAATTTAGAAAAATCATAAAAATTTTGAAAAATCATAAAAATTTTGAAAAATAATTCAAATTTTGAAACAAAATGAAAATTTGGAAAATTATGAAAATTTTGAAAAATTATACAAATTTTGAAAAATAATAAAAATTTTAAATAATACAAATTTTAAAAAATAACAAAAATTTAGAAAAATGATAAAAATTTTGAAAAATCATAAAAATTTTGAAAAATAATTTAAATTTTGAAACAAAATGAAAATTTGGAAAAATGATACAAATTTTGAAAAATAATAAAAATTTTAAAAAATACAAATTTTGAAAAATAATACATATTTTGAAAAAAAATGAAAATTTGGAAAAATGATAAAAAATTTGAAAAATGATACAAATTTTGAAAAAATGATAAAAATTTTGAAAATAACAAAAATTTTGAAAAATGATAAAAATTTTGAAAAATGATAAAAATTTTGAAAATGATAAAATTTTTGAAAAATAATAAAAATTTTGAAAAAAATGAAAATTTGGAAAAATTATGAAAGTTTGGAAAAATACGGAGACCCGGAGGGGACGTGATGGTGGAAAAAAAACTGAGTGGGAGAAAAAAAAAATGGGTGGGAGAAAAAAAAAACAGTGATAGGAAAATATATATTTTTAAAAGTTTTTGCGTTCCCTCGCAAAAATGTTTTGCGAGGGAACGCAAAGATGTTTTGCGAGGGAACGCAAAGATGTTTTGCGAGGGAACACAAAGATGTTTTGCGTTCCCTCGCAAAACTGTTTTTCCACAAACACTTCCTGTTCACTTCATATATGTCAACCCTCCCGTTTTTGCCTGGATTATCCCGTATTTTACAATTCTATCCTGCTATCATCACATTATTCATTATTTTCCCATCTTTCTCGTGTATTTTTAATCCTGAAAACATGCTGAAATGTACGGGGTTTCCGTAGTAATCAAATAAAAAACGAGAGATTAATTTGCTGCTCCTCACTTGTTTGATAACAGAGGTGTAACTTTGGTGTGTACTGATCTGGGATCAGTTTATCATACGGAGCGCTTCTGTCAGTCAGCGCTTATACAGTACCAGTCGTTGGCTCATCATAGCCTATGCATTCGCTGATACTGAATGATAGCAGGATAGAATAGTAAAATACGGGATAATCCAGTCAAAAACGGGAGGGTTGACATGTATGAATTCATTAATGAATTAACTTAAGTGAACAGGAAGTGTTTGTGGAAAAACAGTTTTGCGAGGGAACGCAAAACATCTTTGCGTGCCCTCGCAAAACATCTTTGCGTTCCCTCGCAAAACATCTTTGCGTGCCCTCGCAAAACATCTTTGCGTTCCCTCGCAAAACATTTTTGCGTGCCCTCGCAAAACATCTTTGCGTTCCCTCGCAAAACCTTTTTGCGAGGGAACGCAATCTTTGCGAGGGAACGCAAAAACTTTCAAAAATATATTATTTCCTATCACTGTTTTTTTTTTTCTCCCACCTATTTTTTTTTCTCCCACTCAGTTTTTTTTCCACCATCACGTCCCTTCTGGGTCTCCGTAGAAAAATGATAAAAATTTTGGAAAATAATAAAAATTATAAAAAATACAATTTTTGAAAAATACATTTTGAAAAAAAATGAAAATTTTGAAAAATTATAAAAAATTTGAAAATTGATACAAATTTTGAAAATTGATAAAGATTTTGAAAAATAATAAGTTTTTTGAAAAATGATAAAAATTTTTGAAAAATAAAATTTTTGAAAAATGATAAAAATTTTGAAAAATAAATTTTTTGAAAAATGATAAAAATTTTGAAAAATGAAAAAAATCTTGCAAAATGATACAAATTTTGAAAACTGAAAAAATTTTTGAAAAATGATACAAATTTGAAAAATAATAAAAATTTTGAAAAATGGTAAAAATCTTGAAAAATGATACAAATTTTGAAAAATGAAAATTTTTTGAAAAATGACATAAAATTGAAAAATAATGAAATTTTTGAAAAATGATAAAAAAATTAGAAAAAAATGAAAATTTTGAAAAATGCTAAAAATTTTGAAAAATAATACAAATTTTGAAAAATGATAAAAAATTTAGAAAAATAATAAAAGTTGTGAAAAATAATACAAATTTAAAAAAAAATGAAAAATTTGAAAAATGATAAAAATTTTGAAAAATAATACAAATTTTGAAAAATAACAAAAATTTTGAAAAATTATAAAATTTTTGAAAAATAATACATTTTGAAAAATAACAAAAAAAATGAAAATTTTGAAAAATGATAAAAAATTTGAAAAATGATAAAAATGTTGAAAAATAACAAAAATTTTGAAAAATGATAAAAATGTTGAAAAATAACAAAAATTTTGAAAAATGATAAAAATGTTGAAAAATAACAAAAATTTTGAAAAATGATAAAAATGTTGAAAAATGAGTTTTTTGAAAAATGATAAAAAATTTTGAAAAATGAAAAAAATCTTGAAAAATGATACAAATTTTGAAAAATGAAATTTTTTTGAAAATGATACAAATTTGAAAAATAATAAAAATTTTGAAAAATGGTAAAAATCTTGAAAAATGCTACAAATTTTGAAAAATAACAAAAATTTTGAAAATGATAAAAATTTTGAAAAATGATACATTTGAAGAATAATACAAATTTTGAAAAATAACAAAAATTTTGAAAAATGATAAAAATTTGAAAAATAATACAAATTTTGAAAAATGATAAAAATTTTTGAAAAATGATAAAAATTTTGAAAAATGATACAAATTTTGAAAAATAATACAAATTTTGAAAAATGATAAAAATTTTGAAAAATAAGTTTTTTGAAAATGATACAAATTTTGAAAAATAACAAAATTTTTGAAAAATAATAAAAAAAATTAAAAATAACAAAAATTTTGAAAAATGATAAAAATTTTGAAAAATAATACAAATTTTGAAAAATGATAAAATTTTTTGAAAAATGATAAAAATTTTGAAAAATGATACAAATTTTGAAAAATGATAAAAAATTTTGAAAAATGATACAAATTTTGAAAAATGATAAAAAAATTTGAAAAATAAAATTTTTGAAAAATGATAAAAATTTTGAAAAATAAGTTTTTTGAAAATGATACAAATTTTGAAAAATAATACAAATTTTGAAAAAAATTGAAAATTTTGAAAAATAATAAAAATTTTGAAAAATAACAAAAATTTTGAAAATGATAAAAATTTTGAAAAATAATACAAATTTTGAAAAATAACAAAAAAATGAAAATTTTGAAAAATGATAAAAATTTTGAAAAATAATACAAATTTTGAAAAATAACAAAAAAATGAAAATTTTGAAAAATGATAAAAATTTTGAAAAATAATACAAATTTTGAAAAATAACAAAAAATTTGAAAAATGATAAAAATTTTGAAAAATGATAAAAATTTTGAAAATTGATAAAAATTTTGAAAAATAATACAAATTTTGAAAATTGATAAAAATTTTGAAAAATAATACAAATTTTGAAAAATAATAAAAGTTTGGAAAAATTATTATAATCTTGAATAATAATAAAATTTTGAAAAATAATAAATATTTAGAAAAATAATAAATGAATAAATAAGTGAAATAAATGAGCAAAGTAGGGGATGGGCGTGTCAAGATTACCCTTTAATCGCACGCTTGTTTCAGAGGCTCCCGATCCCAAACTTTTATACACAGCAAAATCCTCAGAGTAAAATTTCCTCTGTTCAGAGAACATTTGGTCCCTCTCTAAATTGAGTAAAATTTACTCAACAGCAGAGTTAAAGTTAATGAGACGATAAAGGGGTTAATTAAGTGATGATTGAGCACTGATGAAGAACACCTGCTGTTAACAAGGAGAAACAGAAGAGAAGCAGCAGCAGCTTTGCTCATTGATTACCTGATTGACTATATTTCTGTCAGATGTTCACAGAAGTCCATATGAGATTTATTGAGAATTAACTGTTTTAGGTATTTACATTTTACAAAAAAACAACATGTTTTCCCCCCCCCGATGTCACCATCATGGAGAAAAGTGGTAGATTTACTTGGGCTCTTTGACTCGATTTTTAATGTTGACATTTCTTAGCTTGCTATGACAAGTATAAAGCGAGTAATTATGATCAGGTTGACTGATCTTGTATTGATTTTTACTCTTGATAATAGTTACTATATAAGAGCTTATGTTTGACTTTGTAAATCATGTTTAAATGATGGTTTATCATTCAGTTCAAAATTCAGTGTTTTTCAAGTGAATGGACCTCAGCTGTGGTTTTATACATTTTTAAGACACATTGAGCATCTGAATCACTTTAGAGACACAAACATCAATAATCAGCGTATCTATCTCAACAGTGGTTAGAGATTTTGTATTATTTTGGCTGCAGTGTCTGCTAACATTCATCCATAGTTCCCAGCATGCACTGTAGGAAAAAAAAAACTCACCATAGTTGAGAAGCATACGCTGATTCATTATGTCTGTGTGTTTTGAGTGTTTCAGATGTTCAATGTGTTTTATGATCTGATAAAAGTATTGCTGAGTTCCATTTTCTTGATACAGTGCTACTTTTGTGATAAAACACTATTCAGACTTTATAGGTCAAAACCAATTTTACTGATTTGACCAGTGACTAAATCAGCACAGAATCAGTTATCCAGAGCACAATTGCTCTCTTTTTTCAATATTTGCCACAATACACTATCAGGCAAACAAAGAGAAACTAACATTAGAAATCGAGTCAGAGTCCAAGTAAAGCAACTACTGTTCTCCTCAATGGTGACAGCTTAAAACACAAAAAGTGGAGTGTTTTTTATTGTTATTGTAAAAAATGACTTAGTTCTTAATAATATCACTATATGGAATTTTGTAGAGTCTGGCAGAAGTAAGGCCAAACAGGTTGTTAGTAAGTAAAGCTGCTGTTTGTGGAGTTGCTTAATGATCCTCTGCTGAGATTTTGAGAGATTTGATGTGTTTTATTTCAGTTTATTTCATCTACGACTGTGACTGAAGTCAGTTGTAGTTTTATGTTTCTCTTCTCTGTTTCTGCTTGTTAACAGCAGGTGTTCATCATCAGTGCTCAATCATCACTTAATTAACCCCATCATTGTCTCATTAACTTTAACTCTGCTGCTGAGTAAATTTTACTCAATTTAGAGAGGGACCAAATGTTCTCTGAACTGAGTAAATTTTACTCTGAGGATGTTGCTGTGTGCGAGGTCGTGTCCTTTGACACTATGCACAAAAACACCTTGACGTGAACTCAGGGTGACTTTTGTTAAAATTCTTGTCATAAAATTATAAATCAGCAGTAAGAGGCCAAGACTGTGACATAACAAAAGACTACAATCGATAAAACAACTTTTTTCAGCAGATATAAACGTTGATGAAAATAACTTACCTTGATCAGTTATATGATGCTGTGCGCTTGTAAGAAGACAGCGTGTCATCATTCATTTGCATATGCCGCCACGCGATTGGCTCCCATCCATTCTCACAATGGAGAGCAAGCACAACAATTGGAGGAGAGGGGGTGAGACAGCAGACAACAATCTTCTGCTAAATCCCAATGTCATCTTGTAACGCTATATAGAGGATGAGGCCTAGGATCTACTCCCAGTGCATGTCTGCCGCTGCAAGCTTATTTCGTCCCTGGGTGGGCTCGAACCACCAACCTTTCGGTTAACAGCCGAACCCGCTAACCGATTGAGCCACAGAGACTTGCAGAAAGTTATCCTACAGAGGTAGAAATGCTGAAGTTTGTCTCAAAGGGTCTGCTTAATGAATACAAATGAACAGTCAACTGAAAGCTCCTGGAAAGAGAGAGGGAAAGGTAATAGTAACACCCAACGTGGGGCTCAAACAATCTTCTGCTAAATCCTGATGTCATCTTGTAACGCTATACAGGGAACGTGGCCTAGGATCTACGCCCAGTGCACGTGTTAGCCGTTGCAAGTCGGCGAAAAGTTTATTTCGTCCCTGGGTGGGCTCGAACCACCAACCTTTCGGTTTAAAGCTGAAAATGCTAACCAATTGCGCCAAAGCTGGAAGCTGGCAAACAATAGTCTGTTACGGAGGGGGAAGAGAGGGAAGAAGGGGGAAGAAAGGGACGAGAGGAAAAAAAAGAAGAAAAAGGGAAAAAAAGAGAAGAAAAAGAGAAAAAAGGGAAAGAAAAAGAAGAAAAAGGGGGGAAAGAGGAAAATGTTTGCTTTTATGGCCATAAGTTTTTAACTTTAATTATAGTTTGTATTTTTTTTATTTAGTTTTTAATAATTAATTTACAGGTAAAAAAGTTAATCGGTACTATTAATATTTGATTGATGCTATTTACTACGTTTTTATACGTATTTTATTAGCTTTTAAAAAAAAATTTTTAAGTACATTTCTGCTCCAAGTATTTTACTTGAATTATACTACAGCAAAAGACAAAAAAAAAATACAAGCAGAGAAACAGTTAAAATGACCAAACATTTATTTAAAATTTGTCATAGCCGATTATTTACATTTACAATATAATAGCTCAACAGAAGTGCAACAAGTACAAAAGAAGAGAAAAAAAACTACACACATAAATAAAGCAATCTACATAAATATATGTTTCCTGGAATAAATAAAAATAAGACAAAATATGCAAATGAATTTAACAAAAATAAATAACCACACAAAATGAAAGAAGCAGAGACAACTTAAATTCTAAAATAAATGATAAAAATAAATAAATTACAAATTTACATTTTTTATTATTATTTTTATTATATTTAAAGTAAAAAAAACTACAAGTAAAACAAAAGACCGCTGAAAATATTTAAAATGTCAATATTAAAAATCAACACTTGAGGAAGTGTCCAGGTCTTGTGGAACATTTTTATTAGTTTTCTCCTTTTTTAATTCTTTCCAACCACTGCTCCTTCGGCAATGCCTCTACAGACGGGCAGTATATAATGCCCTTGTACTGGCTGTGTCCAGTGTCCGCTGTTCTAAACTGCCCACATTTCTTACATGTATTATGCTGGACTTTGCGGGTCAGTTTACGAACAGGAGCGGCAGCAGTACCAGGGGCGGATGGAATGGCAGGAGGGGCAGAAGGGAGGCCAAACCCAAGTGGAGATGTGGGGCGCACATTGGCAGGCAATAGGGGGTCAACCGCCACAGACAAGCGGCTTGGCAGTTGCAGCCCCTGCATTACAACTGCTGTGTCCTGCTTTTTAACTTTTTTATTATGCCACTGTACCAGGGTGGTGTGGCTCACATCCACCAGTTGAAGGTTGGTCTGCTTCAACACTATTGCATTGGCCAGAATGCTGCGCCTGGTTTTTCTGTAGTCTGCCAGGATGAGATCCCATCTCGTCAGTGGTGCAGCCCACAGCCAGCCGCCTCATAAAATGCCAGATGTCCAGCCTTATGTGAAGATCTGGCCATTCTCCAAACCTATTCTGCAGCTTACTAGTCGCTCCCTCATTTATGCAGCAGCCACAGTCCACATAGAGCAGCACTGGGGGTGGAACAGCTGCCTGGCGGTACCGCTCCATGACACCAGCCACCATTCTGTCCAGGCCTGGCCCCTCTTGCACTGTCAGGACACTGGTCAGAATCTGGCCAATATCATTACTAATGGAGGTCACCCAGAGTGCTGCCCCCCGTCCATGACCAGCCAGCTTCTTTGTGATCTGGAATTTATAAATGTAGCAAAGCATTTATGTTAGAATTTTATCACAGCCAACAATAATAATATGGCAATAATATAGTATTAAAAAACATTCAAGCCTAACACAGAGTCAGTGATGCAGTACCTGTTTGGTAGAATCCATCTTTAATATAGTCCCAAAGATGGATGTGATGCTGGCTTTAATGTGGTCTAGCCTGGAGAGGATGTCCCTGCCATACACTGAGAGTAGCCAACAACTGGTGGGGATGTCGATGGCCTCTGGAGGCTCCTGGCAGGCCACGGGAAAGAGGCTGGGTCGATCAACAAAGTCAGCACACTTTCCAAGATAGTGTGCCAACCTCTTCAGCCATTCCTCCCCATGGTTCTCTCTTAGCTGCTTCACCAGCCGAGTCGGACTGTTGCCCAATGTCCTGTCCCGGAGCAACCTAATGACACGGATGTCACAGGCATACCTGAAATGCGCATTGTTGCTGTAATTAGTTGCAGGTTCATTGGAGGGTCAGTGGTTTGGGTCTACATAACTACCACATTTTCTACTCTGCTTTACTTACTTGCGGGTCAGGATCAGTCGGAACATTTTCTGATGTGGCAGGTCAAGCTGGTCCCGGACAGTCTGACTTGTTGACAGATAGTTCAGAGAACACACAGTGCACCTGAGTGTCTCAGTCAACATCAGGTAGTATCTGTCAATGTCCAGGACCTTTCGAGCCCTCTTGTGGACACCATAACCCGTCAGATTCTTGCCACAAGTTGGGCAGGAGAACCTCACCTTCCACAGGTGGTAGGGCATCCACACCATTAACCGGTGGGTGAAGAACCTGTCAGGTGTTGGTGTCTGGTGGTAAATAAGAGCTGGACCAGGGGGCTCATACCACAGCTGTAAATCTGGCCGCAGCTTGCCAGAGTGAAATATGGTGTGGGCAATCCATCGCTGGTCCTGCACAGGGATGGTTTTGCTCAGTTCACCTGGCAACCGGAACGAAGCTGAGGCCCCAGCAGTTGTTTGATCCTGTTTGGAAGACAGTTTGTGTATAAATAAAGCTGTTAATATACACCTGCTCAATAAATTGGTGCTACTACATTGATATACACAATACTCAAGTAAATTAATTTTGTTCATTGAAAGCAACTGCCTCAAATTGGCCAACTTCTGTATGAGTTAATAAAGTAATGTGCTATATATGCTTAGAAGCATACTTATAATGATAACTTATTTTAGTTAATTTGAAAAGTTCCTTTTAACCCAAATGTCTTAAATTTCACAGCAGCACACAAACATGTAAAGCTGGAATTAACACAGAGAGATTATTACTGCATCAGCAACTAAACAGCCACTGTCTTTAAGTAAAGAAACATGCAGAATAACATCAGCAGTTCATTGTTCATCTTTGACTCAAACACTGGCTCTACTCTCCTCCACAACGGTGACACACAGAAGAAATTTGCTTCAGGTTTTACAGTAAAATACTGCTATTTCCTTGATTTAACGGTAAACTACTGGCAGCTGTGGTTGCCAGCAATCTACTGTTTTTTTACAGTCTACTTCCGTAGTTTAAAATAACATCATATTACTGTTAAAATACATTTTTACACTGTGTTTTTACCTCTCACACCTTTAACTCTTTAAACCCCAGAGCAAATACCTCAGTTTTAATTGAACACTTCCATGTGTCCACACTACTGAGTGTTCAAGAAACATGGAGCAAAGCTGAAGTAAATGAACTAATTAAAGGACTAATTAAATGATAATTGAGGATTAGCGATGAACACATGAAGAAATACTGAAGGGAAAAAACAAGAACAGAACATAAAGTAACAAAAAACTGAAACGTCAGTCACAGCTTTATAATGAAATAACCTGAAAGTCAACAAATGATTAAATCATTAAAATATCAGCAGATGATTAAACAACTCTACAAACATCATCACCAGCTACACTTATTACTAAAACGTTTATTTTTGTATAACATCCACTAAAGTTCATCTTGAGATAAAGGTTAACATTTTACGTCACCATCATGGAGAACAGAGTTTGGTTTAGTTGGGCTCTTAGCCCTGACATTTTAACATTAATTTATTTTGGCTGCTGCAATTGTTAAGAACTTTGTTTAAAAACCTCTTTTGATATGGCAAGCAAGCCAAAAAGCTAAATAAGGTCTGCTGATGTTCATATTGTTTTTAATGAGGCAGAACCTGTTCTAATTTAAAATAATTTACTGCTCTTTTCCAATGTTTAATGTATTGTTAACTTTAATATAACAGGCCTGTATGTGGGGTTGAATTCTGGACGTTTTTAAGAATATCTTGGACAAAAACACTTTGCTCTATGGTGTTAGTTGCAGTTGCAAAGAGACATCAAGAATCAGCGTATGAACCTCAACAACGGTGACAACTAACAAAATTAACAGTTTAACTCACAAACATCACAAACTGGCTACTGAAAGTCTAAACATAAACAACAGCAGAATCAAACGCAAATAAAGTAAACTGTAAGACCATTATACTACATCATTTATTCATGCCCCAATGCATGCTGGGATATTTGTACTGTGCCACACCCAGCATGCATTGCGGCATGAAACATTTTAATTGTTACCATTGTTGAGGTACAAGGTCTGATTCATGAGGTCTGAGCGTGACTTTGTCATCACTGAACTGTTTTTGTCAGTTATTTCTTAACTCTGTAAAAGAATCAGGTATTTTTCCTGTTTCCACTTATTAAAATCTGCACTAAGCATAAAAACTATTGCATGAGGCCCGTCATTCAGACCTTTATCAAAACATTTAGCAGAACAAATTTCCAGCTTTATTGCTATAACAAAAGTGTTTGATAAACTTTGTATTACAGCAGCTGGAGAAGCTAACTTTACAAATTCAAGGGTGAAGAGCCCAACTAAACCAGCCCCTCACTCCATTACGGTGACACACAAAAAAAACCACCTAAATTTCTGTTGGTTCTCAATAAGAATGGTATGGAAGTCAAAGCGGTCAGTAATAAGTGTGTCTGCTGTTGTTTATGGAGTTCTTTAATGATCCTCTGCTGAGACTGAAAGTGTTTTATTTGACTTGATTTTATTTAATGTTGTAACTGACGTCACTCTTTGTGTTTCTTGTTTCTCTTTCCTTCAGTGATTGTGATCATTACAGCAGGTGTTCATCAGTGTCTGAATTCACTCATTAGTGTTCATTAACTCTGTCAGGTGAACTATATTAGTGAACTAGTGTACATAATAGTGAACAAGGGTGCTAAATGTGATTTTAAACACAGACTTGAAACGTCGAATCTGAGCTCTGTTAACTCACAGTTTTCTGCTGTTGGTTACTTTCTCGATAAAAAAAATACTACCCAGAATGTACTGTTTTTAACAGCATATTACTGTTTTAGTGAAAAAACATTTTACTGTAAAATCTGACCGTTTTTAACAGCAATTTTTTACAGTGTACTCACAGACACAGTCGCAGGACTGAGAGTCCTCACAGAGGATGGAGATGGGCTGGAGGACTTCATCAAGGAAGGAGAATGGGTGGAGGACTTCCTAGGGGACAGAGAAGGAGAAATGGTGCTCACAGAGGATGGAGAAGGGGTAGAGGACTTCACAGGGAACAGAGAAGGGGTGGAGGACTTCACAGGGGATGGAGAAGGGATAGCGGTCTTCACAGGGGATGGAGAAGGGGTGAAGGACTTCACGGGGGATGGAGAAGGGGTGGAGAATTTCACAGGAGGTGGAGAGGGGTGGAGGACTTCACAGGGGATGGAGAATGGGTGGAGCATTTCACAGGGGATGGAGAAGGGGTGGAGGATTTCAGAAGAGATGGAGAAGGGGTTCTCACAGTGAATGGAGGAGAGGGGCTTGGGGTCCTTCGTTCTACTAGGTTGGGCCTCAGTGTAGACAACTGGGACCCACCAAAGCGCGACTTGGTGAACTACAAACTGAAACAATTGACACAATATGATTATTTCCTAAGTCTCAATGAAATTACACCCTGCAGGACTATGCTAGAAACATTCTGAAGCTAGTGGTATGTTTATCCTGTCATAACATACTAAATGGTTTTAAGCAAGCATTAATTACACAGAAAATATTCACCATTGACAAACTTAGAGGGGGCCTTAAGAAAGACCGTGGCACTGAAGCCTCAGACTGTGGGCCAATGACGCCAGGAGCTGTGTCTGAAGCCTCAGACTGAGGTGGTGCAGCAGGAGACTGAGTGGAAGTGGCAGGCTGCAAAAAATAAAAAATATGGTCAAAATATGTAGTGAACAGCACTAATAAAACTATATATTTGTTGAATTATCATAAATGTCCTTTTTAAATATATCACCTTAGTGGTGTGAAATCCACAGTTGCAGGCCCTGGACCCTCCAAAGAGGGTGGTCTGTCCGCGGGCATGCATGGGGCATTTCTCAATCTAAAAAGATAGATTTGAAAGATCTGAGCATTCTTTCTAACCTCTGTGTTTTGCTTTGAGAAAGCAGCCATGCATTGCTGTTGTGTTTTATGTGCTTTTATTCTTTATTTGTCTGAATACTTCATTTAATCATATCATTATTTAGAAACATTATTCATGTAATTTAATCACATATTTATTGTTTTTGACATTGTATTCTTATTTTGCTATTTCATGGTTATTTATTTTCATGATAAGGAGATAAGAGTTTTTAACGTCAAAGCACTGATATTGTTTGCACCATTACCAAGCAATCTGCATACTACATATTATGTCATGAAGTATAAGTAATTTTGCCTTACCTTCTGATAAATGTCATACCATTTCCGCTGTCTTGGAGCTGGTCGATTGCCTGCTCCAGAAGGCCAAACGCCAGAGCTGGCAAAAACCCTCAACCTGGCCATCCACTCCTCATCACCCATGGCCTTGTGGCTTTTTGGCTTAGTGCTCATCTGAACATAAAATGTAAATAAAACTTAACAAGTGCATTAATTCTAATACTGTAGCCTGTTGCTGGAAACAAGCAAAAGAAAGATCACATTTCCCAGTTAATTTCTTTGCTATGGTAAAGGGATAGTATTAAAAACATATTAATTAATAGAAACATAGAAATAGAATTACTATTACAACACAATAGTTATAAATAATTGTTATTAAGTATAATAAATATATATTAGCAAAAGACGTGCTTTCTGTTATCAGATGGGTAATTATAACACAATAGTAACCATAATAAACATTTAGCTGCAAAATACATACTTTTTTATTATTCACAGCAGAATGACTGTAACGCATCAGTTATAAATAACTATAATTCATATAGCTAATTATCATTTAGCAGCAATATCATTTATAGGTGCACCATTGTAGTAACAGTTATAAATCATACTAGCAATAATAAACATTTAGCAACAAAAGGCAGGCAATTACAGCTTTTAATTTATTCTTACAATTTATAGAGCCAATGAAAAAGACTATAATTTTGTGTAAACTTTGTTTTGTTTTTGGCTAAGAAATACGGGGGGAGGGGGCTATTGACGCGTCGACTAACGCTTTGATAAACACATCCAAACAACTACATAAACAGTATACATGTATGTAGATATAGACATGGTTATTCATTTAAACACACGTTAGATCAAAATCAATTATTTCTGCAACTGTATCAAAAGTTTGTAACGTTAACCAGGGTGCGAGGTCATGTCCTTTGACACTATATGCACAAAAACACCTTGACGTGAACTTAGGGTGACTTTTGTTAAAATTCTTGCCATAAAATTATAAATCAGCGTTAAGAGGCCAAGACTGTGACATAACAAAAGACTACAATCGACAAAACAACTTTTTTCAGCAGATATAAACGTTGAGAAACATAACTTACCTTGATCAGTTATATGATGCTGTGCGCTCGTAAGAAGACAGCCGTGTCGTCATTCATTTGCATATGCCGCAACGCGATTGGCTCTCATCCATTTTCACAATGGAGAGCGAGAGCGGCGATTGGCTCCCGTCCATTCTCACAATGGAAAGCGAGCGCGGTGATTGGCTCCCGTCCATTCTCACAATGGAGAGCGAGCGCAACGATTGGACGAGGAGAGGGGCTGAGACAGACGATCCTGATCCAGGTAGCGCCACAGAGACTTGCAGAAAGTTGACCTACAGAGGTAGAAACGCTGAAGTTTGTCTCAAATGGTCTACTGAATGAAAACAACTGAACAGTCAACCGAAAGCTGCTGGAAAGGTAATATAAACGTCGATCGTGGGGCTCAAACCCACGACCCTGAGATTAAGAGTCTCATGCTCTACCGATTGAGCTAGCCAGGCTGCTATAAAAACTCAATCAAGGCTACTCACTGTTTTCATCAGTACCTTCCCTACCTGTGTAAATTTTGATAGTGTTTTTAAGCCAACTGAAATACAAATAATTGGCCAATACAAGCAGTGGACAATCTTCTGCTAAATCCTGATGTCATCTTGTAATGCTATACAGAGCACGTGGCCGAGGATTTACGCTGCCATTGCAAGGCAGCGAAAAGCTTATTTCGTCCCTGGGTGGGCTTGAACCACCAACCTTTCAGTTAACAGCCGAACGCGCTAACCGATTGCACCACAGAGACTTGCAGAAAGTCCACCTAAAGATGTAGAAACGCTGAAGTTTGTCTCAAAGGGTCTACTGAATGAATACCACTGAACAGCCAACTGAAAGCTGCTGGAAAGGTAATATAAACGCCCACCGTGGGGCTCAAACGCACGACTCTGAGATTAAGAGTCTCATGCTCTACCGACTGAGCTAGCCGGGCTGCTATAGAAACAAATTAAAGGCTAGTCACTGTTTTCATCAGTACCTTCCCTACCTATCTAAATTTTGATGGTGTTTTTAAGCCAACTGAAATACAAATAATTGGGCAATACAAGCAGTGGACAATCTTCTGCTAAATCCTGATGTCATCTTGTAACGCTATACAGAGCACGTGGCCGAGGATTTACGCCCAGTGCGCGTGTTAGCCATTGCAAGGCAGCGAAAAGCTTATTTCGTCCCTGGGTGGGCTTGAACCACCAACCTTTCAGTTAACAGCCGAACGCGCTAACCGATTGCACCACAGAGACTTGCAGAAAGTCCACCTAAAGAGGTAGAAACGCTGAAGTTTGTCTCAAAGGGTCTACTGAATGAATACCACTGAACAGCCAACCGAAAGCTGCTGGAAAGGTAATATAAATGCCCACCGTGGGGCTTGAACCAACGACCCTGAGATTAAGAGTCTCATGCTCTACCGACTGAGCTAGCCAGGCTGCTATAGAAATTAATTAAAGGCTAGTCACTGTTTTCATCAGTACCTTCCCTACCTGTGTAAATTTTGATAGTGTTTTTAAGCCAACTAGAATAAAAATAATTGGCCAATACAAGCAGCGGAGAACAATCTTATGCCAAATCCTGATGTCATCTTGTAACGCTATACAGAGCACGTGGCCGAGGATTTACGCCCAGTGCGCGTGTTAGCCATTGCAAGGCAGCAAAAAGCTTATTTCGTCCCTGGGTGGGCTCGAACCACCAACCTTTCAGTTAACAGCCGAACGCGCTAACCGATTGCGCCACAGAGACTTGCAGAAAGTCCATCTACAGAGGTAGAAACGCTGAAGTTTGTCTCAAAGGGTCTACTGAATGAATACAACTGAATAGCCAACCGAAAGCTGCTGGAAAGGTAATATAAACGCCCACCGTGGGGCTTGAACCAACGACCCTGAGATTAAAAGTCTCATGCTCTACTGACTGAGCTAGCCGGCCTGCTATAGAGACTCGCTCAAGGCTAGTCACTGTTTTCATCAGTACCTTCCCTACCTGTGTAAATTTTGATAGTGTTTTTAAGCCAACTAGAATAAAAATAATTGGCCAATACAAGCAGCGGAGAACAATCTTATGCTAAATCCTGATGTCATCTTGTAACGCTATACAGAGCACGTGACCGAGGATTTCCGCCCAGTGCGCGTGTTAGCCATTGCAAGGCAGCAAAAAGCTTATTTCATCCCTGGATGGGGTCGAACCACCAACCTTTGAGTTAATGATTTACTGTTTCAGAAGTTCACTGTACGAACACAATCTTAAACTGATAGTTAATGCAAAAATGCGGACTATGAAAAGTACAAATTGACATTTTTGGGTGAACTGTCACTTTAAGTGTTCTGATTTGCTGAAATTTTCATTATTATTTACAGATTTTATCAGACAGAAAATAATTTGCACACAACAGTAATGTGACCAGTAGTATTTAGAACTCTTAGTTTATGAATGCTACAGCATACCGGGGTTTTAACTATTGTAGGGCCTCGCACACGTAATACACAATTATGTAGTGCGTTAACTTTAAATGAGCTCAAAGGCAATTTAACAGAACTTAAAGCGGCTCCAAAAGAATCAACTCTCTTGAACTGAACAAACGACTCGTCCAGCGCTCGTTTGAACAGACAGAGCTGTTGACTCAACAATGAATATTGCTATTCGAACTAAAGTAAAAACACTTTAATATTTAAGCAGGGTAACAAGATCTGGGTATAAGGCATTAGATTCATAAGTATACACAGGCCACTTTCCTTTCAATACAAAAGAGACTTTATTGACTACAAACAAAACTAACAAAAACACACATACACACACGCATTCATACTGGTTGCAGACAAGGAATAGAAGGAAAGAAAAGTTTAGGAGAGATGTGATGTAAAACCTCAAGATGTAGAACCTAACCAAGCGAACCAAAAAATCAATTCAACCTTTACTGTGTCTTAGACAGGGTTATCTATCATTTAACATGACTAGCAGATCATACACCAGTTCAGCAATGGATCTGGAGATGTACTTGCGTTCCGTAGTGACATGGGAAGTCCCTCCGTGGAGCTGGATTCCCACAGGAGTTCGCTGGTGGTTGGTCGTTGAAGTGACGTTTCTGAGGCTGCTGAAGTGAAGTCCGGTACTGTTGTCATGTTGACTGGTTTCGCGACGCAACTTAACTAGACTCTCGACGGAAAGAAAAGAAAGAAGAGTAAATGGAAGATGGGGAAGTTTGAGGCTGGTCTCATCCCATCTTAGTGTCCAAGTCCGGCTGGACTGGACCTGGAGAAGAGTTGTCCTGGAAGTGGAGCATCTCCACTTCTCAACAGCTGCTCCTGGTGGAACTCTGTTGGACTGGACGACTGTACTCTGCTCTGCTCAGACTCTGCTCGCTCCGCTTGCTGCTGCTGCCTGCTGCTTAAAGAGTTTGGGGTGATGGGTTTTATCCACCAATGTTTCCGGCCCCTCACAGAGCTGGATCAATAAGGCATTGTCTGTGGATCTGCGTGGCAGTCCCATGTCAGCACATGCACTTCGGCGTGACTCACTCACATGAGCCATGGTGCTTAGACATATAGTATTAAGCATACATATCATATGAACATGATACATTTTACATATCTATAATTAAAAGGGAATGAAAGAAAGGTAAAGGGTTTCACTCATTCATCTCACATAACATACACATAATGGTACGTTTGTGATAAATCAAAGCATAATGGTTACCCATGATTAAAGCATTCTTAACATATACAGGATTCAGGTGTCATACAAGAGCAATAACATGACATTTCATTAAAAGTCCGCTCTCATCGTTTTGAGGATGATCTGATGAACGTTAATGTTTGGTGAGAGTTTATAAAATTCAGAGAAGATTTTGATTCTCTGTTTTGGACCAAAGTCAGTCAATTCTTTGTCTTGCATGGGGGTTGAAAACCCCATTTCCTGAGGTCAAACAAGTTCTTTGTTAAGAAAAGTGTTCTCGTGATCATTTAGCCGTTCATCTCGAGTTAACTCGATCAGGATAGTGGGTCCGATGACACTTAACTGATGATGAACCAGTCATGAGGCCGATAGCCTCAAGGCATCCGCTTCCTGCTCTGTACTGCAACAAATGTGGCCTGACCTTCTGATTTTGGTCAGAGACCAAAATGGCTCTCGTCAAGGTGATTCTGATCACAGGTGTCAACTCAGTTATTGGTGTCTGCATCGTTAAGTCCCCACAAATATCATTCAGTTCAGTTTAATTTAAACATTTAAAAACATATTAGGCATCAAACTAAATTACAGTCTCTTTAAAGTAATACGCTTAAGTGTCCTCCTAGGATTCAGTTCATGGCACCAGGTAAACACAGTGGGGATGATTTCTTGCTTCAGCCTATGTAACCGGTTGAGCGATAAAACCATGCAGTCCTCTGTAGCACACCGTCGTGTTGTCTGTAATAGTGTTGTCCTGGTACTGAAGTTTTTAAAACGTACATTTCCTGATAACATTTCAGTGCCGCTGAGCGTGTTCTTAAACAGCGCTGATTTGCCATAGTGTTCACTGGTGCCCACCAGAAATGACTGTGATTAAGATTAAGCCAGGTACACAATGTTCCTGTGTGACTCCAGGCGATACTTCCGGGTTCCTTCCTAACGCAGCCTTGATTTAGCTTTTAAAATGGCGGCCTCGTGAAATTAGTCTACAGAGGGGGCTGGTAGTCTAAACAGCACTGAAAGGGAGACGAGCCGATAGACAAGATGGGAAGGAAGTTATATGCATATTTGACCATGGTTAATCTGGAACTCCAACATGATGGTTCCCCGGTTGCAACGCAATGCAGGACTCTCTCCAGCTGCAGATTAGCTTGCTCGGCCTGGTCATTGGTCTGTGGGTGGTGCTCATGAGAAAGGCTAGCAGTCGCCCCTAGCTGTCGGCATAATTCTGCCCAAAACTTGGACACAAATTAGGGACCCCTGCCTAAAACCATGTCAACTAGGAGGCCAAGAATACAGAAGACATGGTCCAAAATGATGGCTGCTGTCTCCCTCGATGAAGGTAATTTGGGGAGGTGAATAAAGTGAGCTGCCTTCAATAATCTGCCCACCACAGTGAGGATTACTGTGTTGGCACTGGATGGGGGTAACCCAGTGACAAGCCAACACAAACTGACTAGTGTTCCACACCAGCCACCAGAACCATTTTGATTAACCCAAGGGTGCTATCTGCTCCTGGGTGGCAGGCTAGCTCAGATGAGTGACCCCTACAGTAAAACCTTGCTCCGTTCTGCTTACAACCTCAAAACAACAATTATACTCCTATATAACGCCATTTACTGCGTCATACAGAACACCTGATTGGTTAAAACACAGATAGATTTAGAAAATTTCCGTGTGGGTGCGTGTGTACAATTCGGAACAATATCTTAATATCTCAAGCATACAAATGTCAGACATCTGCTAGGATGTTTAGAGCTGACCCCAGACCTGTGACAGGATCTAAAATCGAATTGAACACACACACACTTAAGGTACAATCTGTTTCTTACCCAAGGCTGAGTGTATTCTCAGCTGTTATTCTCAGCTGCTATATTTTCACTACACCAAGTCAACCTTAAATAAAAACGAAAATTACTTTACACAGAATTAACGCATAATAATATCAAAATCTCTTCAAGGGATTCAATCCTCAAGCCCTTCAGTTCCACTCGAAGTCTCTATGACCTCTGACCTGATTTGAGAGCTCCTGAAAATAGTTTTGACAGACAAAGATAGGGACAAAGACACTTCAAGTGAAAATTTCCAAATTTATTCATTCATTCATTTTCTTTTTGGCTTAGTCCCTTTATTAATCTTGGGTCGCCATAGCGGAACAAACCACCAACTTATCCAGCATATGTTTTACGATCAAAATACTCATATGAATAAAGTACGGAATAAAGTAAATGAATGCGGAAGGTTGCTGGTTTGATCCTAGCTTGGAGCGGGTTGGGTGGTGTAATGCCAGCGGGTTTACACAGGCCTGGGTAACTTCACTGTTCAAAAAACCATCACTCAACATCTCACTGGATAAAAAATAGACCAGTCTCTCTTCTTCTATTTATTGCCAAAACACTAGAAAGGGCTGTTTTCAACTAAATTTCCAAATTTTAAACTCAGACCAAACTGCCTGAAGGATATCGGCTTGGAAAAAACATCACCAAATGCTTACATCACCTTCCCTGCAACTAAACACATTCAACACAATTTCTCAATCCAGCTGGGATCATCCACCATTACCCCAATGTAGTTCGGTAAGAAATCTAATGGTGATTCTAATTGATCAGTTGTCCTTCAAAGAGGACATTGCTAACACAGCTCCATCATGCAGATCTGCACTTTTCAACATCAGAAAAATCAGACTCTTCTTAACAGATCATGCTGCACAACTTTTAGTGCAAACTCTTGTCATTTCAAGGCTGGACTCCGACAGGGCTCTTTCTAGTTGGATGCCCATCCTGCACCCTTAATCCTTTACAGATGCTCCAGAACATTGCAACTCATCTGGTCTTCAACGAGAGCCCATGTAACTCCTCTCTTTATCTCTGCATTGGTTCCCGCTCGAGGCTCGTATCAAGTTCCAATCACTGGCATTGCACCTTCTTACCTTCACCTACTGGTGAAGGTCTACATCCCCTCCAGGAGCCTCCAATATGGGAGTGAGCGCAGGCTATAAATCACTTTCCAAAACCTTTTCATCGACTGTTCCATGCTAGAGGAATGTCTTCCCACTCCCAACTAATTGTGAACATAAGATTCTCAAATGTAAGATTCTCAGTCTTAAAAATAATAAAATAAAAACAAAATAACATTAATCCATGCACAGCACTAGTCATTTACAAATCCAATGTATACATTTAAAAGACAATTTGTGAATTAACAAAAATGGAATTTGTGAATATAAGAATTGGTTGCTATTTCAAAAAAAAAAAATTCCAGAGACTTAAGGAGATCACTACATTTGTCCCTCTGAGGCAGTGGCTTTCTTTGAATACTACATGTGTTTATTGCAACCATGTTAATCAATGGTTTTTACCCCTTATAGCAGATGAATCCTTCTGTATGTCTGAAATGTATGATGTCTGGTACTAAACAAAAGCTAGTGATATTTGCAATACATCAGTGTAAATGAAAAACTAGTATCAGAAACAGTATTTGTCTTGTAACATTTGATGTAAGATAGTAACAAACTTACAAGATATTTTAACACATGAAATTACCAAGCAGTCTGTTAATGACTTACCCTGAGCATAATGATACGGGGCGTGGGCCCGCACTCCATGGCAACTGCTCATTGGAAGACAGTGCCATTGGGATGGACCAAACCAGATCACCTAAAAACCTACTGCAACAGTTAAACTTTGCTTTTTGCATTAGCTCGGTTATGCTCGTTGCTTCTCTTTGCCCCCTCTCGCCTTGCTCTCGGACACTGCACGGCCACGCAATCGGGTCGCAAAGAACTTTCCATGCAACCTCTTAAAGTTTAGGAACCGCTGAAACCACAAAAAAAAAAAATTCAAACCGACTCTCATCAGAGTCTGTCACCCCCGTAACCCAGGACAACTTCCACTCACAAGCGAGTGAATCCCAAGCACTTCACTGAAGCTGAGTCACCAACCAATCTGGAATGCCGTGTTTCGTCGAGGCCAGTCGGCGAAGGAAACTCAAACAAATTTTAGGTGCAGGCTAGAACTGTCTCTGCCATTTGCAGATAACGTTGTTCTCTTGGCTTCATAGGACATGGACCTTCAGCATGCAGTGGGACAATTTGCTGCTGAGTGTGACATGGCAGGGAAGGAAACAGCACCTGTAAGTCAGAAACCATGGTGCTTGACAGTAAAAAGGTGGCCATCTTCAGTTTGGAGGAGAGTTCTTACCCCAAATGGAGTTCAAGTATTTGCGTCTTTTTTTTTTTATGAGGAATGGAATGTGAGATTAAAAGATGGATCAGTGCAGCGGCAGCAGTAATGCGGATGATGTGATTGTCTGTTGTGGTGAAGGAGCTGAGACAAAAGGCAATGTTCTCAATTTACCTCTCGGTCTAGGTTCCTACTCACACTTATGGTCATGACAGAAAGGACAAAATCTCCGATACAACCGGAAACATTTTACAAAGTGTTATGACCCGCTTGTTTGAGTCGCAACATAAAAGAGAGATGAACCAACAAAATAGCCTGAATGCAAATTATTTATTATAAAATGTAACTCATAAAACAATCAATCAAAGCAACCAACGAATGTCTAGGGATAATAATGAAGATAAAGAACTTAGGATATAATCACAACATCACTTCAACTACATGATATAAGTAATGCAAAACAAAACCATAAGGTTAAAGAGTCAATGACTATGTTTACATGAACACCAATAATTCAATTTTACTGCAATTAAGAAAATACTCTGATTAAGAGTCTATTGTAAACAGCGATTTTTGATTAATTTAATCAGATTAGGGTCATAATCGAACTAAAGAGAAATCGAATTAAGAAATGTGGAGTTTGCCGATTTTAGTCGCATTAATAAAGTGCAGTACATACATGTAAACACCTTAATCGAACTATTACCATCATCTAGGACTTTAAGCCGCTTTTTGCGACAGGGTAGTCGACAGAAACACACTCACACACACACGCACGCATGGCTGATTGACACGCTTTGCACGCTCTATCGAGTCCGTGCAGACCACAGACACCTATGAGGAGGTTCATTTTCTTCCATTCAGCATGCAGTATGAACTTCCATTAAAACAACTCTTCCAGCAGTTCATAGTTGCATCCAATATCTCGTTCGTCATGGTGGGCGTTCATAAAATGTTCGTGAATAAAAGTCAAAGTGCCAAACTGCAGTTCAAGTCGACAAATTAAAAATGAAACACCCAAAATTACATGAAACCACAGAGGAAATGCGGATAGCGCGGTGACACAATAACGTTAATCGAATTATGTGCTGTAACACGTAAAACGCAATCATGAAAGTAACACTCCAAAAGCAACTCATGTAAGCACCTTGGTCTTTTTTTTCTTAATTAGATTAAAGCAAATAATTTGATTGCGGATGTCCATGTAAACCTAGTCAGTGAGATGGCAGGTCTTGACATGGGGACTCCTGAGTTGCCACAGCGTCCTGGGGTAGCTAACACAACAACTTTATATACCCATTGATGAGTAATGAGGGCATCCAATCAGGATTTACCACATACTCCAATCTGGAGTCTTGGGATCATCACAGTGTATTAATATTGTAAAACGTAATATTTGTCGCTCTGCCTTAATAATAAAATATTCATCAAGATTGTATTCTACTCAAAAATGTAAATGTAGTAAACTAGAAAGAATCTTGAACCTAAAAGTAAAGAAACTTTACTAACAAAAGATGCAACACAGGACAATTGAATAGGCTTTCTAAACTTGAGGCCCTGGTATACTGCAAACTAACCATCCTAGAGCTCCACCATCTTTGATGTGCAGTGTCTTCCCAGTAATTTTTCTCATTCAGGGAGTCAGACAGAACATCATCCAAAACAACACTAGCTACATGAATACACTGGAGAGTGGAGTACAGATGTATATCCGAACCTGTACAATCACTGGCAAAGAGATTTTTAAGCCGCAGAGGTGCTGTTTACCAGATGTTTATAAAACTGTTGTTCTCTCAGCCGCCTGAATAAACCTCTTGTCACAGTGTGAACACTTGTACGGTCTCTCCAGTGTGAATCGTCTGGTGCAGTTTCAATTTTGGAGCTGTAATAAAAGTCTTCTCACACTCAAAGCACACTCTTTCACAGCAGTGTGGATCTTCATGTGTTCATTAAGGTTTGCTGATCGGTTGAAACTCTTCCCACACTGAGTGCATGTGAATGGTTTCTCTCCAGTGTGGGTCTTCATGTGCTTATTAAGGTCTGATGAGTTGCTGAAACTCACCTCACACCGAAGCTGCGGTCACACTATAGTTTGAGCATGCAGAATTCTGTTGTACGACGCTGCAAAAAGGGGCGAGATTAAACAAGATGATTAGACATTAAAAATAGTGAGCGATTGGTCCATATTTAAAATTTCTCTCCAGAGAGGTCATGTTTTGATCTTCAATTGGTCTCACAGAGTCAAGTGATGCGATTTCACAGGTCAGAGTTTACCAAGCTTGAACTTTGCAAAGAAGTGAACTGCAAAACTTGACGCACAAACTTGCGTTTCCAGTCTGACGCATTCGTGTGCGTATGAATGGAAGTCTAAGGGGAGAAAAGTCCAGTGTGACTGCGGCTTAAGTGCAATCGAATGGTTTCTCTCCAGTGTGGATCCTCATGTGCTGATTAAGGTTTGATGATTGGCTGAAACTCTTCCCAAACTGAGTGCATGTGAACGGTTTCTCTCCAGTGTGGATCCTCATATGTTGATTAAGGGATGATGATTGGCTGAAACTCTTCCCACACTGAGTGCATGCGAATGGTTTCTCTCCAGTGTGGATCATCATGTGTTTATTAAGGGATGATGATTGGCTGAAACTCTTCCCACACTGAGTGCATGTGAACGGTTTCTCTCCAGTGTGGATCCTCATGTGTAGATTAAGGTTTGATGATTGCCTGAAACTCTTCCCACACTGAGTGCATGTGAATGGTTTCTCTCCAGTGTGGATCCTCATGTGTAGATTAAGGTTTGATGATTGCCTGAAACTCTTCCCACACTGAGTGCATGTGAACGGTTTCTCTCCAGTGTGGATCCTCATGTGTTGATTAAAGGTGCTGTATGTAAGTTTTTGACTCTTCTAAGGCATAAAAATACAATAATATGTGTGCAGATATTTAAGAAACATCCCAAGTGAACATACTTGTTTAACTGACAAACAAGGCTGAAGTCAGATATTCTGCTTTGAAAATGTTTTTTTCCGTGCCGGAACGCTGTCTTTGTTTAGGTAATTTTCACATGCACATGCCAGTTTAACCAATTATAATTCAGCACCCCGGGTTGCCTTGTTGGAAAACAGCATATTTCATTCATTCATTCAGAAAGACTCTGAAAGCATGCGTCCATGAGCGAAATGCTACAGTGTAGTGGAAAGTATCAGATGTCAAAATGAGACAGATTCAGTTCCACATGACGTTAATTAGCAAATGACATAAATATTAGGAACGTGAGCAGGTTACATCGCGTGTCCTAACAACACGCTGTGACGAGATTGTTATGAGTGATGAGCCATTTGGCTGTTTGCACCACAAAACAAGGCAGAAATTTAAATACAGCCTTTCAGAAGCACAGAATATGCACTCACTCACAAAACGGTAAGGTTTAGAATCTATTTAATACATGTTAACCCACTTTAACATCATTAAAGGTGAAGTGAACTTTCTGCTTTCAGTATATGGTAATACACGTCATGTAAAATGCATTCAAACTCGCATTGTTAGCATTTAGCACTGAATAAAGCACACAAGGCTTACCTGAGGTGATCTGTCATAGGTTTCTGTTGTTCAGCTGTGAGAAATAGAAGCCGCTTCTAATAAATCAATTCGAGGTGTTGGTTAGAACCAAAACTCCTTTTAATATGGAGAATATTCCCTCAATCGCGTGTCGTTGCTTTTATTTAGAACACAGTTTAAAATCCCTCAAACTGGCAACCCGGCGTACCTTTATTATGATTCAGGACTGCAATACCTAGTTCAACCACTGGGTGTCAAACTTACATACTGCACCTTTAAGGGATGATGATTGGCTGAAACTCTTCCCACACTGAGTGCATGCGAATGGTTTCTCTCCAGTGTGGATCATCATGTGTTTATTAACCCCTTAGCGTTCCTACAAAATCAGCTTAAAATGGCTAAAAAATGCATACCCAAAGTTAATTGCATGCTATTTTTGAACCATTTTTAGTATATGCATGGCTTTGGTCTCTTTTGAAAGGTGACAAACTGAGGTTTATTCCTTAATAGTTAGAATCACTGTAAATGTTATTGATATTGAGTAATTAAACTTAGAACTCACTGAAAAATAAAAAAAATAAAATCCGCCTAAAATTTGTATTTTCACTAATGCCTGCAGAAGACTGTAATTAAGAGGTATTAGTTTGACAAGACAATTGGATCAAAGCTTGAAGACTTAACAAGTCAAAATTTCCATTCTGATAACAGTACCTTAGAAAAATATTGTTTTATACATGTTTTTCCAAGTGAATGTCTAGGCGCTCCCCAAAAAAGGCCACTTGGAGTCTCCAAATGACCCTTTTTAACCATTGACACATAAAAAGCTGTAATTATTGAATGCTTTATTGTACAGTAATATTTTTGGGCTCCAATGAAAGGTAACATATAGAGCTATTCTATCCCTTATCTATATTCACTGTCAATACTTTTTGACACATAGTAACTGAAGTATAATCTAAATAACTAAACTTTGTACAAAACTCACTATATATACATACATGTCTATGTATAAACACAAATTGCACTATATGTATATACATACACGCACATGCGCACACGCATATATACATTGACACACACACACACACACATATATATATATGTCCCTCTCTCTCCATACACTTTCCCTCCCTCCCTCTCCATACATTTTCTCTCCCTTTCCATACACTGTCTCTCTATCCCTCCCTCTCCATACCCTATCCCCCCCTCCCTCCCTCTCTCTCTCCATACCCTTTCCCTCCCTCCCTCCCTCCTTCCCTCTCATTTTCCCTTTCCCTCTCTTTCCTTTTCCCTCCCTCTCCCTTCCCCACTCTCCCTCTATACATTATATACACAGATATATAGATAATATATTTTTTTAGAGGTTATTGGTATCATGCCAGTTATTATAACAATCACGACCTGGCAAAAAGCACAAAGGCACATCACAGGAGGAGCACTTTACTGGTGTCTTTGCATGGCAGTGTCTACAGCGCATACGTCCTTTGGTGCTGTGTCCACTGGAATGCACAGGCTTATGATGTGCTCTGTGTGGAGCGGGAGATGGAGCAGGTCTGCCAGCTGCCTCTGCCAGTTCCTCAACAAGTGTCTCACGAAATGCTTTCTGATGCATGGGTACTTCTCCTTTAGCTTCTGTAATGCTCTTGTGAAGCAGGAAGGCATTGACTATGGCAATGTCCAGAAAGTGATAAAAAAAATGTCTTATACCACTTGTGGGTCTTGCGGATGACTTTGTAGTAGTTGATCAAGGCATCCGATAGGTCAACTCCACCCATGCACCTGTAAAAAAAAAAAACTAAATAAAGTCACATATTTTATTTCAAATAACACAAAAAATTATATTAAAATACATTTCAAAATATATAAAATCACTGTCATACCGGTTATATTCCTTCACTGCTGGTGGAACAGAGATGTCCTTCAACATCCAGTGTCCATCTTTATCTCGGACTTTCCTTTGAACAGTGTCCCCAGCATGGGCTGTGTGGAGTGTAGAACACATGAAGACATCCCTTGTGTCTCGCCACTGGACAAAAAGGAGGGAGTTCTTTCTGATCCACCGAATGCTGCCACGGGAAGATTTAGAGTTCAGACTGTTTGTTTTGGTTTTTGGAAAACCAATGCGGTTAGTGCGCACAGTTCCACATGCCCAGATCCTCTTCTGAAGTAGGTCACAGAAAAGTGAGGGACTAGTATAGAAATTATCTACAAAAAGTTTGTACCCTGTGCCAAGCAATGATGTGTCAACAAGCTCCATTACAGACTCGTAACTAAGTCCTTTGCCACTGTTTCCCTGCAACCTTCCTTCATACACAAAAAAGTCCCAAGTGTACCCATTTTTTGAGTGAGCCAGAACAAAAAGTTTGTATCCCCAGCGAACAGGCTTATTTTTCATGTATTGTTTTAGCCCAATTCGGGCTTTAGAGGCAACCATTCGCTCATCAATTGAAATTTCCTGGCCTGGCTGATAGTTCATTTTGCAGGCCTCCCTCATCTGAGTATATATTGGTTTTATTTTGCAGAGACGGTCAAATTCTGCTGTCCCTCTTCTTTGCTTATTAGCAGCATCATCTGCCAAGCTACTGAGGTGAAGGGATCTGCAAATCCTAAGAAACTTCTTTCCAGTAATCAGCTTCTTAGGGAATGGAAAGCTGTAGAGGTTACCACCTCGCCAGTAATCAGTTATTGCACAGAGCTTTACTACACCCATATAAATGACAATGGCCATAAATGCAAACATATCCTGTAATGTCATCTCAATCCATGGGTCAGAAGGGTTTGTGTGATGGTTTGAACCAAAGTCATTGGTGTTTTTAATTATTTCCAGTAATAGTGTGTTTGTAAAAAAAAGTTGGAAAAGTTGTAAAACTGTGTAGGTAGTTGTATGTATGAGCTTGGGTCCGGGTGGTTTGGTGGGTCTAAACGTGGGCTGTGGTGGTATTAAGTCTGGAACATTTTCATCATTCCATCTCTCACCAGATGTGCTGGTTGACATCTCAGGGTGAATGCTGCTGCTGCCAATTCTCCCTCTCCCCCTCCCTCCCTCTCCCTCCTCCCCTCTCCCTTTCTCTCTCTCCCTCCCTTTCCCTCTACCTTTGCTTTTCCCTCTCTCCCACCCTCTACCTCCCCCTTTCCCTCTCCCTTACCCTCTCTCCCTCCCTCTCCCCCACTCCCCCTCAGTCTTCTGTTGAAAAAAACCTTTCTTGGAAGTAGAGTGATGGAGCTCCTCTTCTGATGAGGTGCTGTCATCATGTCCCTCAGTATATGCATTTTTTCTGTCTGGCTCCCAGATTTCATCTGATTCAATGTCAGATAATTGTCTGTGTTATAAAGAACACATGCCAGAAGTTAGCAGGAATAACTCTAAACACAAACATATACATGCATGCATACATAAATAACACAACAACACTACAGAAGTGATAAGGAACACTTCAGAAATTATAACATAAATAAATTACTCAAGCCGAGTTTTGGCCCTAGCTCCCTTGGACTGCATTATCATGCTATTAAACTATATCTCAGTGTTTACAGTAAAACACATAAATATATACATTATATAATACAATAAATATGTACCAAACATATTAGAGATTTACACACACACACACACACACACACACACACACACACACACACACACACACACACACACACACACACACACACAGACAGACACATACATGCACACGCATCCACGCACACACACCCACATACAGAGAGAGAGAGAGAGAGAGAAAAAAAAACACCACTGTGGATACGAGCTCTCTCGCGCGCGCGACTGCTACCGCGTTTTATTCAGAAATTTATTTCCGCGGCCCAAGAAATCTAGTCGGCAAGCAGACCTCTAATACGTATCATTGAATATAACATACAATAATAAAAAATACAATTATATAATTATAATATACATTTTTTGTTATAAACACTTACTTGTCAAGAGTGACGTCTCCTCCATCCAAAAACATCTCCTCTGCAACCGAGTCAACAGATGAAACATCGCTCCATTCATCAGAAATGTCTTCTCCTGATTCATCACTGTCACGCCGAGTACATTTTTCCACAACTTCTTCAAGAGAGAAGTTTGTTTTGTTCGTTTTTTTTGACATTTTTACCTCCAACCAACTTGCAATGATCGTAAGCTCTCTCGCAACGCTCTTTACGCACGAACGCACAAATCACTATGACGCTTTATAAACAGACTTCTATGCTTGATAGGTTGTAATTTCCCACTCAAGCGGCATATCAATCTTTTCAGATGCTTATTGCCTATCAGATACGGCAGTGTTATTCAAAGTCATTTGCAATTGGATCGATCAGTTGACCGTCAAAGCGAGGGCGGGACCATTTCGCATCACAAGCGGTCCTTGGATATTGACGGCTATTGACATCTCGCAGAAGCAACTATTGGTTGAAATGACACGTCAATCAAAAGTGCAAAGGTCACCAGCCATTTTGTTGTCAAAATATTATAATGTTTTTGTCTGAAAAGACACTACACTACCGAACGCATTTTAGATTTGATTGCTCCGGCGATTAGTTTGAAATGATAGCGGCGCATACCGTGGATATTTATCAACATATAAATCTGTTGTGGACTAAATATTTCACTGAACTGAATTGGCTGGATCCTTTGCAGTGTAATTACAGCCTGTTTGTTGAGCTGCTATGGATCTGTGGACAGACTGGAGGCATAAAATGTGAGTTTATTCAGTTTTGCAATTGATTCTTTGGTTGTTAGCAGTTTGACAGAGACACTAATTGTGTCCGCTGTGTTCACTGTGTCTTAAAATGGTTGGGATCGTTTTAATCACAAGAATCTCAGCTTTCAAAAGATATATGACATGTATAGTCTGTTTGCGGAGAGCCGCTATATTTTCCTTAAACATGCTATGTACTGCTGTCTGTAACATGTGATGTACCGCAGGCGCTACATCGGAACGGCAACAGGTTAAGGTGTGATGATTTGCTGAAACTCTTCCCACACTGAGTGCATGTGAATGGTTTCTCTCCAGTGTGGATCATCATGTGTTTATTAAGGTGTGATGATTGGTTGAAACTCTTCCCACACTGAGTGCATGTGAATGGTTTCTCTCCAGTGTGGATCATCATGTGTTTATTAAGGTGTGATGAACAGTTGAAACTCTTCCCACACTGAGTGCATGTGAATGGTTTCTCTCCCGTGTGGATCCTCATGTGGTAATTAAGGTGTGATAATTGTCTGTAACTCTTCCCACACTGAGTGCATGTGAATGGTTTCTCTCCAGTGTGGCTCATCAGGTGTATTTTAAGGGATGATGAGCGGATAAAACTCTTCCCACACTGAGTGCATGTGAATGGTTTCTCTCCAGTGTGGATCCTCATGTGTAGATTAAGGTTTGATGATATGCTGAAACTCTTCCCACACTGGGTGCATGTGAATGGTTTCTCTCCAGTGTGGAACCTCATGTGAATTTTAAGATAACGTTTTCTTCCAAAACTCTTTCCACACTGAGTGCAGGTGAAACGATTCTTGTCTCTCCTTTTCAAAATACCATCAGTCTGTAAGTTAGTTTTTTCCTCAAGTTTGACATGGTGTTCCTCATTACTCCGCTCATTCTCTTCAATTAGGTCTGAAATGAATAAATAAAACATTAGTCTTCATTAAGTCTTAAAATCTCTCATCAAAAGCTGAAAAGTGAAAAGACACTTTTTGAAAATACGCATAAAAAACATGCGCATAATAACCGAGTAGGATAAACTTTTATTCGATAAGAAAAGATGCGCATAAACTGAAAATGAAAACCCTTTTACTGAACAAATTCCAGTATGTGCATTAAAAAAAGGTTTGTTATAAGAGATGACGATGAAAATGTGTGTGAATAGATAAACCAGCAGGCTGAGCACACTGTAAAACATCTTAAATGTTGTTTTGGTCATTCTAAAACGCCTTAACCGTTTCAGTATTACTGTATATTATTAATTACCTCCAGAGCGACTGGAGCGTGTCAAGAGCGTCTGTTCTCTGCGCCTCATGGCTTCAAACGCCACCACTTGTTCATTGTGTGTCAATTGTCTTCTGAGGCGCAATTACATTTAGCCTGTTAAATAAAGAAAAGCTTCTTCTACCGCAGTAAATTCTGTTTTTACTGTTGATATTTGGCGCCAGTTAATCAGGAAGTGACAATTTTGTTCTCTTTGATTCATTGGATGGAAACGCTGCTTTATTCGCAGATCTTTTATGCGTTATTTCAGTTTTGCACATAAATTTAATTAATATGTTTGGATGGAAACATAGCTATTGCCTACATTTCAGTCACACAAAGAACAAAGTCATGTACGAGAATGGCTTGTCCTTTTTTAATGAATAATTAGCTTAAATTCACTGACCTTCGACATGTACTGTAACTAGATTAATGGATTACTACAAAAAAATATTTGTTAGTTCCGCGTACATTCTAAATGTCATATCAACCCCTACCACTTGATCAATAATAGAGGCAGACACACAAGTGCACTTTTTAATCTATTAAAACTGATCAACGTGTATAAAAGTGGGAACGTGTGTAAAAATTTTATAAACATCACACATTACTTTTTTTTATTATACGTAAATATTTAAATTCGTTAGATGTAAAATTATGCATTAACTTGAGCAGCTATGTTTTCCCACGCTAACTGTCTCTGTGTTGCTTTTTTAAATATATGGTCATATTTGCTATAACTTTGCATGAGCACATCAAGTACAGCTGGAGAAAGAAATGCTGGTCTCTTTTTTTCAGATGTTGCCATGGTCACTCGTAATATCTGCGCTCCATTGATAATGCCTTTTTATAGTCACGGTGTGCGCGCTTAACTCTGAGTTGGTCTACTCATAGTTGATTGACCCAACTCAGATCAGCTATTCTGAAACCGAAAACTCAGAGTTTAAACCAGGGCCTGGTTTTTCAAAAGTAATCCACTAGGATTTTGGATAACGGATTGGATCAAATCTTGAAAATGGGTTTTTCACAAGAAAAAAACAGATTACATAATTGGATTAGATCACGTAATGCAATCTTGGTTTTGATCCGGATCAAACCTGTAGTTTGGGGTTTTCAAACCTTTTTTGTAGGATTTGGATCCCTTTGGTCCAAAAAATCTGGATTAAACTGATCCCATCAGAAGGGTGGATTCAGCGTGGATTTCATGCCCAAACGTAATGGAAACTTTAAAAATGTATCAAATAATACTACATTTGGATCATGCAGAAGTATCATACAAGATATCCTATTTATTCATAAAGTTTTAATTGTATTTGTTCATCCGTCAGGCTACAGTGATTAGGTAGGCTTTAACATATTCAGCCTTTCAGTATAGGCCTACAGCAAAGTAGAAAGAGATTGGCCTCATAAAATAATCCCCCAAAGAGCTGTCAAAATTGACCAAAACAATAAATTTTATTCTGTCACTAATTGATACATGCATACATACATATATATATATATATTCATCACAATGGAAAATATTTTTGTTTTTAGAATATTTATTAGTGATGTATGCAATGATTACAGAATAACTAAAAAAAAAAATGCAAAGAATGGCAATCACTGATTTTTGAAATCACTTTCAACAATTGCAAAAAGAGACTGAAAGGGCAGAAGCAGAGCTTCGTCTGGCAGAGGAACAACTGACTCTGACCAAACTGCAGCAAACCAAGGCCAGACTTGAGATCCGCCTTCTAAAGGTTACGCTCAGACAAGCTGGTCTCTCCACATCAGATGAGGAAGTCTGAAATTATTTTGGAGTTTTTGGCATTAAGTCTTTTTTTTTTTTTAATTCAGTACATCTATATTTGAAAAATGTTGTTGCTGGAAGAGAATGTTCTTGTTTTTAGGATTTTTTTTTTTTAAATGTGTGTGTTTTTATTTCAAATAAAACTAAAGGTATATTGACCCCACACTGGCTATTCTACTTGTTACTCTTTACATATCTATAGTCCTACATTGTGATTTCCTATCCTGCTTGAGCACTGGTTATCCAGATTTAGTGATCTTGAAAAGTTCCTATCCGGATCAGATTGATTCAATCTGATGTTGCTTTGAAAAACTGGCTCAAAAAGTAAGCTGGATTACAAGATCACGGATCGCAAAATAAAGATTACTAAATCTGGATCAATTTTATCCGGATTAAACCTTTTGAAAAACCGGGCCAAGGTATAGCTTGAGCAGTGTAGAATGGGATTTCAGATAACCCAGGATTCTGTTTAGGGTTTAGAATGTCCCAGGGTTAACAATTTCAAGGGTGAAAAGGCCTAAAAATACTCAGCATCAGCTCTCAGGATAAACAGAGTACAATGACAAACAGCGACAATTGTCAATCATGTCATAGTAGTGACCAGGGGGGTATTCCAGAAAACAGGTTATGTGACATACCCGGGTAAGTTTGAGAGTAAGTAAGTGGATAACCTCAGCTTTCGGTTCTAAAATTGGAGGTAACTTCTGGGGTATGGTAAGTAGCCATAGCAACTTACTCTCTGAAGATAACCTGCTCCGAAGCAGGTTATGTTCCAGAGTTTGTCTGTTTCAGAGAGTTTACTGAGCATTGCGGGCTCTTGATGAGAATTTTGATGAACATAGAAGCACAGATATACGAGTTTTTTCATCGTGAAAGGATTATTAGTGCATTTGTTTTTTCATATCCAAATGAATATTTTAATGAGCGTTGTCATTTTTCAAAAGAATCGTTAATGTATTTAACAAACCTTTTGAAATCAAAAGTGACAAACTGTGAGTCTGCGCTTACCATGTTTAACATAGGCTACCACGCAGTGCATCAGGGTATTTTACTGTACAATGTGGCAATAGCCTAGTGTGTAGAATATCTGTACAGTATGCCTGCCACTGAACTGTTTTATACACTTTTGTACAGTTCCTCGTCCATAAACCACTGCGTATCATTACAGAAATGTTTCAGAGTGCAGCAATAGTGTAGTGGTCAGTGCCCACACTGCACTACAACAGTGCTCACAGCGGAGCGAGTTCGAATCTCGTGGAGAGAATTTTTTCTTTCTTTCTCTCTTTCTCTGCACCCTTCACATTTTTCTGTAGCTTATATATAATATTATAAGAAGTGGCAGCTTTGTCTTTTGTAGGAAAATATATCCATATTTAAAGATGTAGTTTTTCATATGTATACATCTTTTCACACTGCACACACACTTAATACATATTTTTAATTTTTTTTTCAGGGTTTCCAGATGCTATTTAGTGCATTAATTGCAGCCTCTTTTAAAACTCCATCAGTCAATAAAGGACACTGATAATATGAAACAATTTAACAACTTAATTTTCTGTCCTTAATCTGTTGGTGTTACAACTATTAAACTCATTACTGTTTCCACTAACTATAGCTCATAAGGGATGACCCCACCTCATCACTAGGTTGAGGCTAAATATCCAGGGTCTGTACATGATACCAGAATTTTCAGGGAGTCATCATTATGACACACATTCCAACAGGATACATTTGATTTACAAAATGTTTTTTTATTTTTTATTTACTATATTTGTATTATACAATCATTACTGGGCACTACATTGGTTACTTGCTAGAGGACAAAGGATACCCCTTTTGTATATGATGACACCCTACCCTGCACTCAGCCTGACCCAGAGGAACCCTCAGTGACCCAAGCAGACCAATGAGATGGAAGAGTTCTAAGAGAAATGATTTGTCAAATTAATTAAATAGTTTGGTCTGAAGCACTGTTCGTTTCTTTATTTCCTGAAATAAAATGAATGATTTTCTTTACATTGCTTTATACACACACTTTTTAACATGTAACATTTTTTTCCTGTACATTTCTCACCTTAAGGTGATGCTCATGTGACTTTATTTGTCTTTGAAGATGGACCTCATACAGCTACTTTAGAATTGAAATAAATAAAGATTGTTTTGTGATACAATAGAGAAATTCAAATATGGAAAAGTGCAGACAAATTCTTACACTGTGTGTTAGTTGAGGCAGAAGGAACTTCATCTGCATGCAAAAAAAAACAAAAAACCATAAAAAGAACCTAAAGCTACATGACAACAATCATTTACAACTGTGACAGATTGTGTGGTTTAAGGTCAAATAATTCAACCACTGATTAGCCTTTATTAAGGGACAGAGCAGCTCCTCTATCTGGTGGCCAGAAAGAATATTCTAGAGTGTTTAATACAGCTCCAGTAATCAAATATTGCCTTTTAAAAGAATGTGTCGGTGTTTAATTTTGACTTTGGACAGAGTTCTTCTAGCTCCAGAAGGATAACAATTTCTGTAAGCCTTATATAGTCAACACACATTATTATTGTGGCCTTAAGAAATGAATGGCAGGACAATTAAATGCATGAATGGTTACACAACATACTCAAAAAGGATGTTAAAGTTAGCCTACATTTAATTTTTCATTAAAGGGAGGGTGGCATGTGTAATTTATTAAACTAATGAATTTTCTCTTATCATTTTTTAAATCTATTTATTATCTTAGATTTATTTCCTTCGTTGATGCAGATGTGTATTGCTTTTTCTTTATAATCGGCCTTAATGCCTGGTACGCCAGCATTAAAACCTCCAACTCCGTCTCTGTAAAGTGCGTTGCCCTTTTTTCTCACCGTGACTTTCTATGGTGACTCGTGAATTCGGCGATCTACTGAAAATGCCTTCAGGTATGTGCCGTGCGCGCGCATTAACCTGCAGTTATCTTCAGGGCCCGGTTTTTCAAATGTAAACCACTAGGATTTTGGATGACGGATTGGATCAAATCTTGAAAATGGGTTTTTCAAAAGAAAAAACGGATCCAGATCAAACCTTTAGTTTGGGTTTTTCAGACCTTTTTTGTAGGATTTGGATCCCTTTGATCCAAAAAATCTAGATTAAACTGATCCTATCAGAAGGGTGAATTCAGCGTGGATTTCATGCCCAAAATGTAATGAAAACTTAAAAAAATGAATCAAATAATATTATATTTGGATCATGCAGCAGTATTCAGCCTTTCAGTATAGGCCTACAGCAAAGTAGTAAGAGTTTGGCCTCATAAAATAATCCCCCAAACAGCTGTCAAAATTGACCAAAAACAATAAATTTTATTCTGTCACTAATTGATAAATATATTCATCACAATGGAAAATATTTTTGTTTTTAGAATATTTATTAGTGATGCATGCAATGATTTCAGGATAACCAAAAAAATGCAAAGAATGGCAATCACTGATTTTTAAAATCAATTTCAACAATTGCAAAAAGAGACTGAAAGGGCAGAAGCACAGGTTCCTCTGGCAGAGGAACAACTGACTCTGTCCAAACTGCAGCAAACCAAGGCCAGACTTGAGATCCGCCCCCTAAAGACTACGCTCAAGGCCGTCACACACCGGATGCACCGTTCAGCGCCGCGACGCGGCGCGCACATGACAGTTGAAAGTATCGCACACCAGACGCGCACATTTGCAGGCTATTTAAAACGAAACTAATCAGATGGCGCTCTGTGGCACGGCAGAATTCTGAACAGTGTCCTGAGTCGTGGCTGGGCGCCGCGGACAGCCGCCGACTTGCGGCGCCGGTGTGTGTACTCTAATTGAAACCTATTTTTAGAATTCTGAAATGCGTGGCGCTATGCGGCGCGCCGCCGAGCGGCGCTTCTGGTGTGCGACCTGCTTCAGACAAGCTGGTCTCTCCACATCAGATGAGGAAGTCTGAAATTAGTTTTTGACATTAAGTCTTTTTTTTTTTTTTTTTTATTCAAAACATCTATATTTAAAACTTATTATAAATATCCTCAGTGTACAGTGTTTGTGTTGTAGGTCTCAGATGAGCGGACTGCTGGAAGAGGATGGGGTGGGGTTTTTCTTGTTTTTAGTTTTCATTTCAAATAAAAATAAAGTTATATTGACCCCACACTGGCTATTTAAATTGTTGCTCTTTACATATCTATAGTTCTACATTGTGATTTCCTATCCTGCTTGAGCACTGGTTATCCAGATTTAGTGATCCTGAAAAGTCCCTATCCGGATCAGATTGATTCAATCGGATGTTGCTTTGAAAAACTGGCTCAAAAAGTAAGCTGGATTACATGATCACGGATCGCAGAAAAAGGATTACTAAATCTGGATCAATTGTATCCGGATTAAACCTTTTGAAAACCGGGCAAAGGTGGTTGATTTAACTCTCATCAGCTGTTTTGGAACCGACATACACAAGCCGCAGTCACACTAGAGTTTGAGCTTGCGAAATTCTGTTGTACGGCGCTGTGAAAAGGGGCAGGATTAAACAAGATGATTAGACATTAAAAAAGCGAGCGATTGCTCCATGTTTTAAATTTCTGTCCAGAGAGGTCATGTTTTGATCCTGGATTGGTCTCACGCAGTCAAGTGATGCGATTTCGCAGGTCAGAGTTCACCAAGCTTGAACTTTGCACCGCAGCAACCTGTGAAACTCGACGCATGACCCTGCGTTTCTGGTCTGACGCATTTGCGTGCGTATGAATGGAAGTCTACGGAGAGAAAAGTCCAGAGTGACCGCGGCTTAAGCAGGTTTTGGGTTAATCAACCGAGAGTTCAGGGTTTAGCAGATGGTAAGTTAACCCAGCTTTCTGGAATACCCCCCTGATCATCTTGACCATGTCTACATGTCTAAATGCATTAAGTTGTGTTCATGACTATGTATACAAAGTAAAATAATAAAATTAGAAAATAAGACTTTGCAACATCAAGCAGCATTAGGTATGGGCCAATATAAGATTCTGATGATATGATAACCTTGGATAAAAATATCACGATTTCCTGGTACTGTGATTACTGCTCTAAAATATATTCTTTTTAAATGCAGTAAACATGTCAGGGTAAATAATTCAAATTAATCATTGACTTCTGCTGTCTTTATTAGTTTCAAAAACACAGATTTCTTTACAATTTAAAACAGCATCTTTGAATATCTTTTCTGCTGGAGATACTGTTGTCCTAAAAAACTTAAAACAGAACATAAAAAAACCCTTACAGACACCGCAGGAAAGGTGCAGCAGAAAATATTGGCGGTTTTAAAACCTTGACTTTTGCAAACTGTGGTATAGCTTGAAAACGGTTATCGTCTCAAGCCTAAGCAGCATAACACTGTATTTAGGACCTAAAAATTATTTCTTTAAAAAAAGACTTAAGCAAAAAGATTCCAATGGCGGCGCCTGCTGGTATGTGAAGAATATGGTCAATATTCAGAGAATTTCTGATGAACTTTACACTCAAATGTTTGCATATCATCAGCATGCTGTAATCCATTTCTTAAGCAGCAAAAGTCATTTTTAGACTAGTTTGTTGGCCAGTTGTAATTGTTGTTCGTTTTGTCTCTTGTTGTCCCACAACATTATTAATATAGTTTAGAATACTGTACAATGTGTTATGGCAATTAATTACTTTAGTGTCCATTTCATTCAGCATATTTAAAATTGGGGCATCCACGTTTTTTTTTGACAACCATTAAACACAATAGCCCTGGTAATTAGTTATTATAATAATGATGTAATTCTAACTCAGATACTATCTTTGAGAACTAGTAACAACTACTAAAAACAAGTTTAAACCCATAAAGAAGTTGATGAAAAAAGGCAATTGTGATCAACGTGACATATGCAAATGGAAAGTACTAAGCCAACACCATCACTGTAATAGCAGATATTTTCTATGAGAATACTGTAGGTCAAATATCCTCAGCTCAGTTAAACTTGTTATAATTTATTGTTTTTATTTATTTTATATAGCGCCAGTGCTCAAGGACGCTTTACAAACAGTAGAAGAACAAGAAAAGCAATAACCTTAAGAAGGTAGAGAAAATGGGAGACTAATAATACATAAAAGAATGACAAAAGACATGAGAAAACGTAACAAGAAAGAAACTCATTCCTGTCTTTCAATGAGTGCTGATGTGCATTTAGGAGAACTAGGCAGCACACTCAGAGCTGCAAGATGGATTTAATTTAGTATTCTTATTATTAAAATATATCTGAATGAGGATCAAATGACTGAGTTGGTCTTTGAGAATGAAAATTAACCTGTTTGTTCCTGCAGATCTTCCTGTTTGACTCTGAATGTTTCTTCAATCTTCACATCTTCACTCTCCTCTTTAATAAACGCCATCTTTATAACAGTGTGGAGATCAGTCGCTTCAGCAGGAGTTTTTCTCTGTGTTTGGACACTTTATCCTGTTTAAAATGAACAAAATAATAAAAATGTCATGTTTAAAATAAATAAAACAATGAACAGAAACAAAATAACTTCTCTTCAACACTTTCTTCAGCAGTTTCTTTAAATGAGAGTAGTTAACAACAATAAATCAGGTAAATAGAGGTAAAGTTGGTTTTATATTCGCACATTCGGACTTTCCCCTTAATAATATAATTTTATAAAAGTATTATTTGCAAACTCTAAATAGCAAAATCACATAAGCATCCAATGATTATCAAAGTCCAACATTGTTCAGTCAAATAAAGTGTTAATGTTGTTTTGAAGTCACACTTGCATGCTAATTTCGATCGAATATTCAAAGTAACATGGTAAACAATATAGAGACTTCTACATGAACGAATGTGCGAATATAAAACCAACTTTACCTCTATATCAGGTAAGTCAGAGCAAGAAACAATAGCCACAAACGAGCTGAATAAAACTAGTACTCACTTTCTTATATATATAGTGATGTACACTTAGAATGGACTGATGCTATTTAATAAATTAAACCTTCATTAAATCACTTATTACACACATTTCTGTTACTTTATTCAAACAATAGCCCTCATTACTGTGAGTAAAATAGTACAACGTTGTATAAAGGGTTAAAATAATATTGTCAACAGCAGGTACATCATTTAGCATCGGGTGAAAAACCTGAAACTTTAATTAAATCGGTTTAAATCTGTAAAAGTTTAAAAACAAACCTTTCTTCAGTTGATTCACAGCGCAGGAGATGCACAGCCTTGTGACGTCACACGCCACGCCAGAATAAAAGTCTTTTGTTTAGCTTTTTTTTGCCACTTCCTGTTGCAGTCATGACTTATTGCTACATTTCTCCCTCGTTTTCCACTTTACACTATTTATGAAGAAACTGAAAAAGAAGAAAAAATCTTCTGTCCACAAATCCCTCTGTTGTCAAGAGACTGATTGAGAAACAGGCACCCAATCAGCTTTCGCTGAGCGCGTACAGGCAGCCAATCAGCTTTCGCTGAGCGCTTACAGACAGTCAATCAGCTTTTTCTGAGCCACATACAGGCAGCCAATCAGCTTTCGCTGATCAGCGTGCAGGCAAATATCCCGCCCATGGCGCTCAGTCTGAAGCGGAGAGTGGAGTGCAGAGCTTTGCTGTTTGCTGTTTAATCCCTTTAATTTCACTTATGTTCCGGGTGTTGTGCGTCTATTCAAAGTAAGTGTATTATATCTGACCTTTGTAGCGTTTAGCAGATTTGCTGCAATTATCTTTCGGGTTGAACTTCTTTAACATATGTGCTCAATGCTAATATACTCTCTTGTTTTTAGCTCAATGCTACAATGTAAACGCTTCTGTAATGCTACTCGCGGGTTTCTACAGGGTTTCTGCAGGGTCTTAAAAAGTCTTCAATCTCAAAATCTAAATTTTAGGCTTAAAAAGTCTTAAATTTACTGAAATATTGTGTTGTAGGTCTTAAATCTTTTTTTAAACAGGTCTTAAATTGACTTTTTTTTCATGTTTTGCTACCAAATCTGGCCAAAAGCAGATAAATATAAGCAATCAGAATAGAGGTAAAGTTGGTTTTATATTCGCACATTCGGACTTTCCTCTTAATAATATAATTTCATAAAAGTATTATTTGCAAACTCTAAATAGCAAAATCATATTAGCAGCCAATGACTATCAAAGTCCAACATTGTTCACAGTCAAATAAACAGTGTTAATGTTGTTTTGAAGTCACACTTGCATGTTAATTTCGATCGAATATTCAAAGTAACATGGTAAACAATATAGAGACTTCTACATGAACGAATGTGCAAATATAAAACCAACTTTACCTCTATGCGAGAGGGAGTAAAATCTCTCTGTGGCAGGGGCAGCTGCCGCTAAACCTGCCACAGCTAAGTGCGCCTGCCACAAATACCTGCCACTCTTCCCGTCAGGCAGCTGCCTCTAAACCTGCCACTGTTGAGCGCGCCTGCCACGGCACCCGCCACGGTTTTATGCGCCTGCCACAAAGACCTGCCACTGTTTTGTGAGCCTGCCACGGCACCCGCCACGTTTATGCGTGGCTGATGCGGCATCCGCCACGGTTATAGGGGAGAGCGGGGCACAAAGTATCACTTTTTGGTTTTGGTCAAATAATGAACAAAGTAATAGTTTTTTTTTTTTTTTACCAACAACACACAAGCTTCTCTAACAAATAAGCACTGGAAATAGGATCGCCGGACCTGTGATTTCTGTGCAGTATTGCCAAAAGTGCCAGGAGTAAAAATGTTACCATTTACATCACCTGCAGGGCAAGTTGTAACAGACAGGGGGTTAAATGTAACACATGCTTATAAAGGCAGATTTCACACAATGAATTTAAATAGTAGCTATATTTCCTTGTGTTTCCTATTCATTGTTGGGGTATATTAACAGCTAAAATACAGTTAGCATATTTATTTTGAGTTGTAGCTCATGGCCCTAAAAATTCAAATGTAACCTGAAAATAAGTAATTAAAATAGACTTAATAAATAAATTAAACGACGGTAAGGCTAATATCATAATGGTTTATAATGGCGTTTTTACATATGCCAACTGGACAATATCACGAAAAAAACCCCACTTATGATAGCCTAACAGAAATCTATTTTTACCTTTAAAATTATGAAAAAAAAAGTTTTATATTGAGTTGCGTGTTATCTATGCCAAAATTTAACACATTTTCATGGTAATAACTGTGAGGTTTTTTTTCTGGCACATTTAGCTACTATTTTTTTTTAAATGACTTTAGATTGTAACTAGGGCTGGGCGATATGGCAAAAAAAAAAAAAAAAAATCGATTTTTTTTTTTTTTTTTTTTTTTTTTTTTTTTTCCCATAAAGTTTGACCGATTCACGATTTCGATTTTTTTTTTTTTATTTATTTTTTTATAAAAAATTTTTTACTGTGTAACTACCTTACCAGCTTACCTTGTTCATTTAAATTGAAATAAATGCTGAAACTAGTTTTTTTCATGCTCACTTGTAAAAGAAAAGCAACCATGTGACTAAACGCGGTTATGGCACTCTCTCATATAGGGATGCTAAACATAGCTACAATAGAAGTCACAGCAGGTCATATGTTGTGCAGCTTTGGTCAAATTTTATTTGGAGAGAAAATGACTAAAATGTAACGTGAAGATTAAAAAGGATTGGAGGGGAAATAAATATTTCAAATCTCTGTCCATAACAGAAAAATAAACAATGATAATGCTACAATAGTTTATCTGTATTAGTGGCATGGCAGAAATATATATTTGGACAGGCCTTGTCAAAGTGAGCGGGCACTTTCACTAATAAAAATATAGCACTTTAATTATTTCATAACAATCAATAAAATAACAGCGGTTTTATATCAAAAGTTGGTAATGATATAAAATATACTACATTTTGATGGTAAAATATAACCATTTAAACGATTTCAGTATTCAAACATTAAATAACGAATGCATCAAGTTAAATATAAAAAAACGAATGAAACAACACATAGCATATCAGGATATATAGGACTATATTTAGCAGAATGCTGCTCTTTTTATCTTTGTAATTTTATAGTTTTATTTTTGTTATTTTAATTATTTTTTGTCTTCATAAATAACTAACGAGCTGTAGACAAATATCTGCTTGACGTTTTAGAAAATATTTGTGCGTAGCTCCACCACCCAGTATATATTAAAGATCACCAAAAAAAAAAAAACCCACAGAAACCTGTTACATATCTATCTATATTTAAATGTCTATCTTATATTTAACTGAATCGTATAATGGCCTATAGCTGAAATGTTGGAAATTGCTTAATTTATTTTTATAAAACATTTGTCGATATGTATTGATTTTTTTTTGGAGTAAAAACTGCCGACATTTAAGAATCCATATTTATTTTATTCATTCATTCATTTTACTTATTTATTGGTGCATATATGGGTTATGATTTAATTCATACAGTACTGTCCTTCAGGTGGTGCGCGGGTATAATATACAAAACCAGCCGTCTGGGCTTTGAACTAGGTGCAATTATTTCCTTGTGTGTGTGTGTGTGTGTGTGTGTGTGTGTGTGTGTGTGTGTGTGTGTGTGTGTGTGTGTGTGTGTGTGTGTGGAGCGATGGGTGCGCGGGCATAAGTGACTAAAAGTGACTCCACCTGTCGAGCCCGTCTCGCAGCTCACGCGGGAGAGACAGACGGCTCCGGGGACGCGAACAACAGCACGACGCGCGTGGAAACATTAGCGAAGCTGGCTGGCTGCGGAGCTGTTGTTGCTCTAGCGGGAAAATGTCCCGGTGTTCCCAATGGCAAGTCCGCCCTGGCGCGCTTCCGCTAAATCAGCTGGTAGCTCATCAACAGAGCCGCGACGTCAACACACAGAATCAGCACAATTCAGCACGGTTGTCTAACAGTTTAGAACGGTTTGGCACGATAGTGGGAAAGTGGCTTTAATATTTTTATAAAAAAATCGCGATTCTTTGATTTTGTAAAAAATAAAATCGTCTTAAATCGTAAATTCGAATTAATCGAAAAAAATCGCCCAGCCCTAATTGTAACATTTACCTTTTTCTTAACACTGATAAATGATTGGTTGGATAATAGGCAATGTGAAGCGATGACTCGGTTATGCTGATTTCACTATATTTATTTACCGGTTATACGAATTCCTGTGGGTTAGCTTGCATGTGTGTGCAAATTTTGATGTCTTTACCTAAAACTTTAAACATTTATATTATTTAAATTAAAATGGAAAGAAATAAGCAGAATAAAATATAATTTAGGCTAAAGCACTTGTTTGGCACTGAAGCCATGATCCGTTTGCAATTATGTAAACCGTATCGTTGCATAACCTTTACTGATAAAATCAGTAATAACGAAAATGTGCATAATATTATTACTATAAAAAAAGTATATTACTGCCTTAAGTCAGTAACTTAGGCAGTAATGCAAAGTAATAATAAATAAGTATATAAATAGCCTAAATGAAAGGAAAAAGAGCTAGGTACCAAAATCAGTCACCAGGTCTAGTGCCCCCCTACGGGATTAAAATGCCCCCACAGTTATGACAGTGTAGCGCCGGGCCTGAGGCGCATATTACCGTGACGGGTTCCGTACTATCCCTGTATAACCGTGGTGGGTTCCGCATCAGCCGGGTATAACCATGGCGGGTTCCGTAGCAGACCCGTATAACCTTAGCGGGTTCCGTATCAGCCGCATATTACCGTGGCGGATTCCGTATCAGCCATGTAGGCCTAAAACTGTGGCGGGTGCCATATCAGCCGCGCATAACCGTGGCGGGTGCCATGGCAGGCTCACAAAACAGTGGCAGGTCTTTGTGTCAGGCGCATAAAACCATGGCGGGTGACATGGCAGGCACGTATAACTGTGGTGGGTGCCGTGGAGGGCTTACAAAACAGTGGCAGGTATTTGTGGCAGGCGCATAACACCGTGGCAGGTGCGTATAACTGTGGCGGGTGCCGTGGCGGGCTTACAAAACAGTGGCAGGTATTTGTGGCAGGCGCATAAAACCGTGGTGGGTGCCGTGGCAGGCGCACTCAGCAGTGGCAGGTTTAGAGGCAGCTGCCTCTAGCGGTGACGGGTAGAGTGGCAGGTATTTTGGCAGGCGCACTTAGCTGTGACAGGTTTAACGGCAGCTGCCCCTGCCACGGAGAGATTTTACTCCCTCTCTAAAGATACAGTCTTAAATTTTTGTACATTTATGTGAACATCTGTAATCTAATTATTTACCTTATTCTGAAAAAAAAAAAAAACAGTATTATTAAGGTGTTTAACTTGAGTCGCTTCCATCATTCCCTTCACTCGTCTAATACCATGTACAATGTAAAGATTTACATTAATTGGCAAATTTAGTTTAATTTGAAGGACAATAATTGTTTCTTTTCCATTAATTTGCATGTTGATAAAACCTAATTGATAACAGAAGAGGCGGCATGGTGGCTCAGTGGTTTGCAGTATTAGTGAAAACAGAAGTTGAATTCTTGAAAACTTTTACAACCCTTTTATATGAACCCTTTAATATTTCTTGTTGTACCTGCTGTTTTTCAATTGTTCCTCCATATTTAGTTCACTAATAAAGCCTTTGTCCACCTGTCATGCCAATGTCCACCCTGTCTTCTTGTTTTTATGAAAATAAACAAATTATTTATAATCTCAGCAATACATCTTGTGTGATTTCTTAATTAATCAATAAGTTTGAAAGTTTGACAAAATATTTTAGATCATGGGTTTTATATTGAAAAGAACGTAAAATGATTGCATATTTTATTGGGAAACAAATGTTTTGTTCATTATTTCAATAATATTAATATACTTTTTCCATAATCTATAAAGTTGGGTTGGTTTCTCTGCGTTTGGACACTTTGTTTTGTTAAAAATTAACAAAACAATAAAAATGTCCTGTTTAAAATAAATAAAACAATGAACAGAAACAAAAATAACTTCTCTTCAACACTTGCTTCAACAGTTTCTTTATATGAGAGTCATTAACAAGAAGAAATTGGGTAAAAGAGTAAGTCTGAGCAAGAAACAATAGCCACAAATGAGCTGATTAAAAGTGATATAGTGATGTACACTTAGAATGGAATGACATTATGCTATTTAATAAATTAAACCTTCATTAAATCACTTATTACACACATTGCTGTTACTTTATTCAAACAATAGTCCTCATTACTGTGAGTAAAATAGTACAACGTTGTATAAAGGGTTAAAATAATAATTTCAACAGCAGGTACATCATTTAGCATCGGATGAAAAACCTGAAACTTTAATTAAATCGGTTTATATCTGTACAAGTTTAAAACAAACCTTTCTCCGGTTGATTCACAGCGCAGGAGCGGCGCAGCCTTGTGACGTCACACACCACGCCAGAATAAAAGTCTTTTGTCTTTTGCCACTGTTGCAGTCATGACTTATTGCTACATTTCTCCCTCGTTTTTCACTTTACACTATATATGAAGAGACTGAAAAAGAAGAAAATTAATCTTCGGTCCACAAATCCCTCTATTGTCAAGAGACTGATTGAGAAACAGGCACCCAATCAGCTTTCGCTGAGCGCCTACAGGCAGCCAATCAGCTTTCGCTGATCAGCGTGCAGGCAAATATCCCGCCCATGGCGCTCAGTCTGAAGCGGAGAGTGGAGTGCAGAGCTTTGCTGCTTGCTGTTTAATCCCTTTAATTTCACTTATGTTCCGGGTGTTGTGCATCTATTCAAAGTAAGTGTATTATATCTGACCTTTGTAGCGTTCGCAGATTTGCTGCAATTATCTTGCGGGTTGAACTGCTTTAACATATGTGCTCAATATACTCTCTTGTTTTTAGCTCGATGCTACGCTGTAAACACTTCTGTAATGTGTTACTTGCGGGTTATCTACAGGGTTTCTGCATAGAGGTAAAGTTGGTTTTATATTCGCACATTCGTTCATTTAGAAGTCTCTATATTGTTTACCATGTTACTTTGAATATTCGATCGGTATTAGCATGCAAGTATGACTTCAAAACAACATTAACACTATCTAGTTCACTGTGAACAATGTTGTACTTTGATAGTCATTGGCTGCTTATGTGATTTCGCTATTTAGAATTTGCAAATAATACTTTTATGAAATTATATTATTAAAGAGAATGTCTGAATATCCGAATTTAAAACCTACTTTACCTCTGGTTTCTGCAGGTCTTAAATAGTCTTCAATCTCAAAATCCAAATGTTAGGCCTTAAAAAGTCTTAAATTTACTGAAATGTTGTGTTGTAGGTCTTAAATCCTTTTTAAACAGGTCTTAAATTTCATTTTTTCATGTTTTGCTACCAAATCTGGCCAAAAGCAGATAAATGTAAGTAATCAGAGACATGATCAGGCTGCACACACGAGATGTAGAATCAGCCACTCAAGACTTGCACACATTTATTGAACAGGGAAGAAAAACCTATGTGTAACTTGTGTGAGAATATTTTGATGGTAAAACCAAGCGGCAACCTCCCGCTCTCCCTCGGGAAGCCAATACGGAAATAACTGAAACTGCAATTCATCGAAATTCCGCTAGTCCTGGCTCCATAATAGAGCAAATTTCTATTGAGCCCACTGTTAGAATGGCCAACTTTACAGCAGAAAAAAAGGTGTTTACAGCCTGGTACAAAGAACGATTTTGGTTCATATAGCTAATATTACCCTTCGTGACAACTGTGAGGGGGGTGAATTTTTTTATAACTCATCTGTTTCCTTTATATTAGGTTATATTAAGTTTGCATAATTAAGGGCGTGGCCACTTGAGCGACAGCTAGGTCTCGCTGGTCGCCGTCACTTCACCTCAGCTGATTACGGCTGATTAGCCACTGATCTCGGCATATTCATCGTATTTTTGTGTTGTTTTATGTGACTTTACACAGTCAGTTGCCATTTGGAATTATTTCTTACAATTATCAGATGATATGGCATGCTGTGTGGACTTAATTGTGCTCACAAACCATTCACGTGGCCTCTATTTGCCAGGTGAGTGAAATTATACCATCTCTATAAATGTATTTGTTTTATTTAAGATCATTTATCATTTATAATGTTCTTTAGAGCTGTAATGCACTCCAGAATCTGACAGATTGATTAGCTGTAGGCTCTAGAACAGTCATCTGAACCGTTGTCATACAGTGTTCTGCCTGGACTTCATAATTAGCCTTGCATTTACTAACACAGACTATATCTGAGGTGTTTGGAAGTAATTCGCACTTTCCTCCTGTTGAAAAACGTCATAAGAACAGTGCTCAGTGGCTCAATGTGTAATGCATTGAGCCACTAAGCATTGCGCTTATGACGTTGCTTATGAAACAGTGTTTTTAAAAGTCTAAACACTTTATTGATAAAGTGTACAACCAAGCAGATGTGGTCAGAACACAAACGAGTCGCAGGTGATGAAGTATTAAGCGTTTCTCCCATAGGAAAGCCCGTGACCGTCTAAGCAGCATGCCTCTGTAGCTCCGCTCGCGCTCCGCCTCTTTGCCCTTGTATGGTATGCCCGGGGTTGGTGCGATGACGCGCGAACAAAATGGCGACGGTCGGCCACGCCTTCTGGTGGCTTCTTTTGGGTTCTTCATAAACCTATGGGTGACGTCACGGATACTACGTCCATATATTTTACAGTCTATGGGTAAAACATATTTTAATAGAATAAATATTTTTAAATGATATTAGAGAATGTTTTTATTCAGGAAATATTTTAAGGCAATTGTTTAAAAATGTGTTTTCTGGAGGAATTTTATCATTGATCAGACTGAAAGATCTTATAAGACTTTATCAGTGTTGTTATTTGTGTGTTTTATAAAAACAATTATTGATGTTTCAGAAACAGTTATGATTGTCAATTAAATATTGAATATTGAATACAAGTGTTGCCATGAATATAGTCAGTGCTGCTGAAATGGCATTAAAATATAAATATATGCAAACAGCATGTAATTAGAATAATTGTCTCCTCCTCCAGTGAAGCTCCTCCTCATCTAGTGAAGCTCCTCCTCCTCCAGTTCAGCTATAAACACTGGAATATTCCCATCAGGCTCCGGTGAAGAGTTTATTGAAGGACAGCGAGAACATGAGTGATCCAGAACCCTGCAAAATTAAAAATGAAGACTCTGAACAACAAATAGGTTGGTGTTTATTCCTGATCAGGGGTGGCACGGGGGTTGTTGGGCTTCTGGGCCCGGTTTTTCAAAAGTAATCCACTAGGATTTTGGACAACGGATTGGATCAAATCTTGAAAATGAGTTTTTCAAAAGAAAAAACGGATTACATAATCAGATTAGATCACGTAATCCAATCTTGGTTTTGATCTGGATCAAACATTTAGTTTGGGTTTTTCAGACCTTTTTTGTAGGATTTGGATCCCTTTGATCCAAAAAATCTGGAATAAACTGATCCCATCAGAAGGGTGGATTCAGCGTGGATTTCATGCCCAAAATGTAATGAAAACTTTAAAAAATGAATCAAATAATACTATATTTGGATCATGCAGCAGTATCTTACAAGAGATCCTATTTATTCATAAGGTTTTAATTGTATTTGTTTATCCATCAAGTAGGCTTTAACGTATTCAGCCTTCAGTATAGGCCTACAGCAAAGTAGAAAGAGATTGGCCTCATAAAATAATCCCCCAAACTGCTGTCAAAATTGACCAAAAACAATACATTTCATGCTGTCACTAATTAAAATAAATATATTCATCACAATGGAAAATATTTTTCTTTTTAGAATATTTATTAGTGATGCATGCAATGACTACAGAATAACCAAAAAAAAGTAAATAATGGCAATCACTGATTTTTTAAATCAATTTCAACAATTGCAAAAAGAGACTGAAAGGGCAGAAGCACAGCTTCATCTGGCAGAGGAACAACTGACTCTAACCAAACTGCAGCAAACCAAGGCCAGACTTGAGATCCGCCTCCTAAAGGCTACGCTCAGACTAGCTGGCATCTCCACATCAGATGAGGAAGTCTGAAATTATTGCAGAGTTTTTGGCATTAAGTCTTTTTTTAATTCAATACATCTATATTTGAAACATTTTTTTTTTTTTTTTTTTTTTTTTAATAAATGTGTGTGTTTTTATTTCAAATAAAACTAAAGTTATATTGACCCCACACTGACTATTCTACTTGTTGCTCTTTACATATCTATAGTTCTACATTGTGATTTCCTATCCTGCTTGAGCACTGGTTATCCAGATTTAGTGATCCTGAAAAGTTCCTATCCGGATCAGATTGATTCAATCCGATGTTGCTTTGAAAAACTGGCTCAAAAAGTAAGCTGGATTACGTGATCACAGATCACAGAAAAAGGATTACTAAATCCAGATACATTTTATCCGGATTAAACCTTTTGAAAAACTGGGCCCTGGGGCTTCAGCCCCGAATGCTTGTTCCAAAGCCATGAACGTTTTGGGTTCAAGTTGTCAAATCTTAGTTTTTCAACACATTATTCAGAAATATTTAAACCGGTTCATTATTGCTTTCCTACAGCATCAATAAGGCAATATCAGCTGGGCTTTCTTTACCTCTTTTCTTTATTTAAGAGTTTTTTTTGTTTTTTTTTAATCAGAGGCAGCCCCACAGCAGTAGGTGCTTTCTGTCTCTCCTTTCTGAAAGCGAGTTTACACACACACACACACACACACACACACACACACACACACACCGTGATCCTGCATAGCCACGTCTCCTGTCAGTCACTTAACGTATTAGGGTCCTTTCACACTTGGTTCAATTGCCTGGACCGTACCCAAGTTCGTGTCAAGAGAGTCAGGCAATCTTGTCTTGCTTCATTTAAGATTTACCTCAGATTTTGTCTGACAGTTCCATATGCTCTGACGAAATGCTACAAAGCTAAGTGTAATTATTGTAATAAACCAGTAAGTAATAAAGCAGAGTGTCGTGACCAACATGACAAAGCATCTGCGGTTGGTTCACATACTTCACGAATATTGAGTTAAAAGAATGCCGTGTTCGGTTCATTGTGCTTCCTGCGGGTGCAGCCAACAACAGTTGTGCTTTTATAGTTTAACTTTTTGAGCGTGATGAGCAGTTCAGTGTTAGTTTTTATTTCAATATCTTGAGGTGAAACTAAACCGCGCATTCTCTCCGCCGCCTCATTAATTAACAGCGGGACGCGCTGCTGAAGCACGCAGGAGAGACGGCTTTACACTCTGTCATTCATAATCTTTGCTGTTGTATTGGAGTCAAATGAATATATAAAGTAGAATGTTCTTTTAACAGTCCCGATGTTTAATCTTTTTGTTTTGCAAAATTTTTGTCATTTCTCTTCTGCAAATTAGATTTTAAAATCTGCCTAATTATTTTAAAACCAAAAGCAGCGACCGTCAATTGGTGTTTTTCCATAAGATACACCTTTGTGACTGTTTTATTTTGTGTGTATAGTCTTTAATGTGCTTTTTAATAATTTTATTCTTTTCAAAGCAGCACTCAGACTCGAATTTATTCTTGAAAACGTGGCATGAGAATGATGCGATTGGATGATTGCGTTTTTTTTGCGCACGCAATCAATTCCTTACCCTTTGCATAAGTTTTTTTTTTTAATCAAAAAACAAGAATTTAATTACTTTCAATGTGCTAAAATATTTGTTAAACTAATGTTATTTTTTTTAAAAAAGCATACATGCCTATTAAAACTGAATAAAGTGCATGGTCTAATCGGAAATAAAGGAAATTAGTCATCTATTTCATTATTTAATGCATAAAATAGGCTGGTCTTATTATAAATTGAGTTAATTGATCTGAAACTTTTAATTGCATTTTCTTTTCTTGTAAATAATAAAACTTGCATCAGATTGATGAAAACTAACCTGAATACGCGCGTGAACAGGGCCACAATGACTTTTTCTTTTTTTACATTGAAACAATTGGATGTTGCCTTCTGTCTACATGACTGGCAAATGTGTCAAAAAAAAAAAAAAAACAGCTGAGTCTCTGCGAATATTTGGTTAACTTATAAAACAAATGTTGTCTGGTTTAGTAATGTTAGTAATGCATAGAAAAATGCAAAGCAGAATTCTCCTGAGCTCATTAACTCACTGATGACAGCCACTTTGTGATGGCTTTTAAGGTGGTTAATGAGGTTTGTTGTTACCTTGGGAAGTTTTGGACTGAACAGGAGCAAAGGCTACCTGATCAGCATTACATTCTTCAAAAAAAAAAACACTTGCAATCTAGACGCAGTCACCCCATGCTTGTGATGCGGTACAATCAGTAAACTCCACTCATTAAAATAACAGCTTGGTGTTTAATCGTGGTGATATTTAATTATTTATCGTGGGCCACAAATATCGTTTTCGTGATGATACGATTAGTCGTGCAGCCCTATACCCTTTCATTATGTTCTTGGCTGTTTTTGACCCATTGACTCCATTTATAACCACATTTTTAAACCGCAAAGCCATGACACCAAATAATCATGCATTCTAGATTGTTGGTGTTTTCTCTGTTGGGGGGAGGTAAATTGTGTCATTTTTACTGTTGATCATCAGTTGGCAGCATTAACCCTTTAGATAGGCCTGTTCAAAAAAAGTTTCTGTCTTTTATATGGAGCTTGTTGGACTCTCAAAGGGGTCCTTAGCATGCTCAAAAATGGGATGGAGGCACTCTGGTCAAATTTCAAAGTTTTATTTTAGATTGAAGACAAAAGAGAAACCAAAAATAACATTTACTGGCCAGGAGAGTTCTCAATAACTCTGTCTTCTTTCAGAGATACTTCCCTTTTATACCATATCTGACTCCTTCCTCTTTTCTCGCCTTGCTTGCGCATATCTTCTTGACATCTCTGAAACGTGTATCGGGGCACGTACACAGTTCATGCAAACTGTCACCTCTAAGAACTTCTTCTTTTTCTGTGCACCCACACCCAAAAAACAGCATGTGCTGCACTTGCAACACTTAGCACTTCTCTATTCTGTGCAGATAATATCTTAGCTGAACCTTTAGACAGTTTCACAATAATTCATACTTTATAGTTTGATTGTTAAAGCCTTCTAATACATGGAAAATATATAAAAGTTTTATCTTAACTGAAAAACACCACAAATCCCTCTCTTGGCCTCAGAAAGAGGCCACACATTATTCTATTCAATAAATCCTTAAACTAATACAATTATGTTTCATATAGAAAGGTTTTTTTTTTTTTTTCTTTTTTTCTCAGTCAGCCCGATATGTCCAGATGAGCCTGGGTCGAAAACCTCAGTGAGGAAAGACACCCAGACGACCCCCTAGTTGACGTATGGGCAGCCACAACGTGTTCATTCTGGAACATCATACCGGGCTGTTATTGTACATCAACATTTCACACTATAACATTCAGAAATAAAATCCATATAAATGCCCTATAAACCAGTGTGCTCAGACAGGACTGGGTGGGAAACCCCTGTGGGGAAAGGCACCCAGTCGGTCCCTTAATTGGCAACATTATATATTTTAAAGATTCATTATGTATTTTCCTCTAAGCCTTTTCTCAGTTATTATTTTCATAATACTACCTTAATAAATTCTGTCTCCTTCTTATTACCCGTCATCATATGGTCTCAGATGGTTCTTGACAGCACCCTGCCTTTTACTCTTTCCACAAGTTCCTTTCCTGAGTGTTTGATTTCCAGACATAGTTAGCAGTTTGCTGTGGACTGGTTTGGAGGGGCCCACATTTCCGAGGCAGACTGCTGATCTCTCACAGCGTCCCCCATATTTGGATGCTCTAGGCCTATCAAGCATCACTGCTCCACTCCACAACCATCTCACTCAACACCTGCCTTCCTGTACAGGTGCCTGGCCTCGCGCGACAAATTCCTGCCTTAGGTTGCTCCGCTGGCCAGCAAGAGTCTTACCCGTCTTAGGAAAAATGTCTCATGGAGACCAGTAACTGCTCTTTCCCACTGTGACCTCCCTTTCAGTTTTCTGTCAGAACTTGGTATCTCTAATGTTAGGAAAACATGCACTCAAGAACCACGTGAGCCATTGAGACCACATTTTGGAGTTTAACCAATGAGACAGGTTCATTAAGTCTAAAATTAATTTGAACTTCAATTATAATTTTAAGTAAACTTTGATATCTTCACACCCATCCACTCAGCACTATGGTTTGGGCAACCACAACATGTCAACTAAGTCAATTACAATGAAAATATCTAAGCTAAACATTTCAATAGACTGCTTTTAGACTCTAAATATCTACTTAACATTTCTTATAGCACACAATATATGATGAATCAGCATCTGCAAGGAAGCACAATTAGTAGAGAGAAACAACATTCATAGGTGACACTCCTCCTCCTCCTCATCGATTTCAGGGGATATCAACAGAGGCATTGTGTAAGGGGGTGGGACTCCATCCTTCTTTTCAATTGCAGTTACTATCACCCTGTTACACAATGTCCTGATGCAAGGGATGCAGCAGCATCCACAGGTTACAATTATCGCCATAAAAGTGGCAATGGAGATTAGGATGGATGTGAACATAGTTTTATATTTACCGAACACACTAGTAAGCCAATCATCAAAGGGGTTATCTACACCAGAATGTTCTGCCATTGTTTTGGAGAGGGTTTTTAATCCCTCTAGGGCCCTTGTCACTGATCCATCTGGGGCGGTATTATTGGGAATAAATGTACAGCAAAAATCCGAAAAAAAAGCGCACAGACCTCCTTTTTCCGCCAATAACATATCTAAAGCAATTCTGTTCTGAATGGTCATCAGTGATGTTGGTGCCAATTGTTCTGATAGGCCTTCTACTGCATCTCTAGTTAGATTGGCTAATCTCATGACATTGTAATGCACATAATTTATTCTGTCCACATTCTTATTTGGCGTGATTGGGAATAGGGCTGAGATAACGGGAATATTTTCAAAACCTGCTGCGATTTGATCTACTAATTTATATTCGTCTGGGATCCCTCTGGGGACCCCTATTGAGTCTATGTAGGTTGGAGAATTCGTGGTTAAGTCAAATGTCGCTCTCCTTTTTCTTCTCCCGGCTATACTTCCACCCTCTCTCTCTTGTCTCTTGCCAATCAGTGTTACTGGTGCTACCAACCTGACCATTGCACATAGACCTTCGGTAGTTTTCCCTTTTATTCTCACAAACAATCTTTTCCCTCCACAGTAATAATATAGTCCTCCCCGCGCCCAAGGTCCTATTATATCCCCCGCATTGTGGATAATCTCCTTGCACCACAACTTGTTAATATGCCCTACTTTGACTAACACTGGTCCGGAGGGAGTAAAATTAAAGCAGGTGAAATTTCCTTGGTCTGCAGAGAATGGGCCTGTTTTTGTTTGGTTATTAATTGGGGGAAATATTTCCGCTAAAGTGCCACATCCTTTTGGCTTAGCCTCTCGGGTAATACTTATCATGCATCCATATCCTACTGTGTCATTTCTTATCAAGGGGGCTGGTTCTATTCTAAGGGTCGGTCTAGCTTTTGCACATGCAACACAACCTGTCATTCCTGTTTGTTTAGCTGTGGAAATCATCCATTCTAGCCACAAATTTGTTTCCCCGTAGCCTGTGGCTTGTTCTAATATACCCTCTGGGGTTAATTTGGTATAGTCCATTTCAATTACTACCCTTTGTCCCTTATCCTTACTTAAGTCTTTCACTGTTTTAGTGGGGACTGTTCTATTTGGTTCTTTGAAATTTACCTGTATCAGGTGTGTGTTGTAATCTTTACCTGAGGTATCTACTCCTATGAAAAATACTGCTCGATTATGCCCATTTGATGATTTGTGAAGATTGGTTAGGGACAGTGTTAGAGGATTTTGTGTTGTGTGGTAGTCCCTTTGGAGGCTAACCCCCTGCCAGAATGGCTTCTGTGTGTTACCTAATGATGGTTGTGGGGTCCAGATTCCTGTCCATTTTGTAACTGTCTGCCATCCCCCAGTACAAGGCCAATACACATCATGTTTATCAGGTCTATCTTCCTTTTCACACTTACTTACTACCGAATTGGGTGCACAAAGGTACACATCATAGCCTCTCCAGGATGAGTTTTGTCCTCTACAGTCAACTGCACTACACAAATCAAATGTATATGATGTGGTAGACCCTTTAACATAGTCTAATTGAATTTTTCCTTTGTAATAGCTGAAGCATTTCTCACCATTCCCCGTTGCCCTCTTTGGTCTAGTTGTCTTTACTGTGGCATTTTTCCTCTCCTGTTTTTCTATTCCCAAGATTATTCCCACTATTATCAGTGCTATTACTCCTATCACTCCCACCACTTTCCAATTTTCCCACAATTTTATCCTCATTTTTTGTCTCAGTTGGTGTTTCTGTTTCCCAATCTATCTGTTCTATCCACAACATCTATCTCATGCCGCACATATTATGATATTCGACAAAATGAACGAAAAATCAAACAATGATAGATTTATACAAAGATTTAAACAATAATAAGTTTATACAGTTTTAGGGTAGGGTATAGATTGAAATTGTTATTTCTTGTCCTTCAAAGGTTTTCTCAATTAGTTCAAGCACATTTGAGAATTCCAATTTATCCAAACCACACCCCAGCCGGGGTATTGATAGTCTGGTGATGTTCAATGTGTCACACCACTCTCTCATGCGTCTCAAACTGCTTTCAAAGTCCTCATATGTTGGCTTGTCTCTAGCTGCTGTTTTTGTAATCAGATGAAAAACTATTCTGTCTGTTTCATGTGTTACTGCACAATCCCCTTTAGTTTTTTTTTTTTTTTTTCTGAGCTCTCACTTTGTCCACCCCATATCTTTCCCTAAATTGTTTTGCTATGCCTACTCCGAATGCACAATCTGCACTTACACAATGGGCTACTGCTTCCCCTTCTTTGTGGATTATCTGTAATGCTTGTGTTGGTATTGTTGGGTGATTTGTGAGATGTTGATCTTCCTGTTGTGTGTCTCCTGAGTGTGGTTGTATTGATACTACACCTTCTACGTCTTCTCCCCCAGTCTCCCTCTCTTGGACCTGCGAAGCTAGGTCCACTCTCGTCTCCTCCAGTTAGTGTGGGAGGGTCAGTGGGACAGCACTGGCTCAGGTGGTACCAAGTGTCCCCTTTTTGTGTTGGCCTGTATCTAATATACAGTTGCTCCCATACATTGGTGTTGGTGCGTGTTCAGCTCCTACACAAATACATGCTTACTCACTCCAATTAGTCAGATGTCCCCAATTAATCATCTGTTAATTAATCTCCCCTTTCGGCCTGGACCTATAGCTCCAGGCTGTTTTTACACCCTTATGTTGCCTGTCAGGTTAATCCAGCCAGCTTCACACCTTCAGCAACCTGTTCAGAAAAAATCTTAAATAAAACTGTTAGTTTGTTATAATATAATCTCTACATAAATGATGCACTTCCAGTTCATGTCCAAGCTGCTCCAGGTCTCCTAAGTTGCCATTCTGTAAACAATTCAAAAGTCATTAATTACATTATTTTGTTCCATAATGATCTAATATCCCTTAATGTGAATTTTTTATGAGGCCTCTCATCCAATTCAGTTTGGTCTGTGCACAGATATTTGCCAATTTTGTTTTCAAATTTGTATTCATTATCTCTACCTTTCCCAGTGATTCTTAGTCTTACACCATCTCTAAAATCATGTTTCAGGCCCAGTGCCTGCTCCACTAATTAAAAATATTCATTCTTCCAGTGTTTACTATTATCTAATCTAATTTTCTAAAAAATCCATTTGTTTCTAGATCGTCATAACACTTAATCACTGCCTACCTGTAAATATAATTTAAGTCTATAATCCTTATTAGTCTTATTAACATGTATTTTACAGTCACCAGTTTATGGTTATTTAAAATGGCTTATTGGTTATTTGGCGATCTCAGACACCACTCATCCCAATATTGTGGCCTGTCATCTACTCACCTATAATTTTATTTACGTCCTCTAAATCTAGTTCCAGAAGTGTCATAACACCTGCTTAATCCCAATCAATTAGGTGTCCACTATTTTTCAGCAAGTATAATATGCTAAAAATTAACATTACTCCCCCTGTTTGCTCAGTGAATAAGCTCAAAAATCTATCACTCTAAATTTTACATCAGTATGACCATATTTCTGGATACCCTATTAACCTCAGATTTAAATCTCTTCTCATTTATTGCTTCTAAATCATAAACTAAACGCTTCTTATGTCTGTTGCTTACTTGTAAAATTTAATTCAAATTAAATCAGTCACATCTACATTGATAATCAATTCAAATTTTACTTAAAATAGAAATGTCTAAAACAGACTGCATACCACCTTGTCTAGGTGTTTCTATTTATTGCTCAAAAATATTTTAATACCTCTTCACTATACTGGCTAATTTTATACTGCTCCATCTTAGTATTTTACTAATAATCATTCAGTTTTTGAATTTGACACTACTTTAGATAATTCATTTTTATTATTTTCCTTCTGGCCACTAATTATTTTCTTTGAAATTCTCAGTCTAGTCTACAGTTTTGATATACTTTTATAAGCTGACTAAAATCACTTAATACTCCTATTAGTTTCTTTCAGCTGTATTTTTGACTTCTTCACCATTAGTCATTAATATTTTCCTTTTACTGATTTCTTCACATGATTATCTTTAAAAGAAAATCGCTTTTCCTAAACTCTCGTATTCTTTTTGTTTCAATTCTTCTTTTAGTAAACTTTAGAACTATTAACTTTTAACTGATGATGTGAGTTCATTTCAATATTTTATGTTTTAATCTTTTGTATTTAATAATCATATAATAATAGATTATTTTTTATAACCTTATCTCTTTCTCTCTCTCTCTCTCTCTCTATAAATATTTTAAACATATTGCAATTTTAAACTTCTCTTCTATTTTCCTTTTTCTATTATACCATAATTTGGACTTCTGTAATTCTTAGCTTTTAAGTTTTGCCTATACATTTTTTTTAATTATCTTCCTTGCATATTTGGTCATTAACTCTTCAGTTAACCAATTTCAAACAGTCTAATTTAATTTTCTAATTCTTTCTCTTCATCGACCGAAGATTCAATTTTATCTCTTTGCTGTTTAACAGCTTATTTTTCTCTATCGCTAAGTCATTTCCTCATTTTTCTTCTTGTGTATCTATTCTAAGGTTTCTTTAGTAGCTGGTCTTTGTTGTATTTTATTCTCTCTTTATCATTTCCTATTTTTATTATTATTAATTTATTTTTCTAATCAACAAACTAACTAATCTATTGTCATAGTCATACTCATTTATTTAGCAAATTAATTTCTTTATTAATATATTTATTTGTATAGCTTCAAGTTCCATTTCAACACATATAACTATATTAAGCATATCTGTCATTATTTCTTCATTTCACTTGTCTTTTTATACTGCATTGTAATAGATCTTTCTATTAAATTTTTTTCTTAATATACTCTTTTAATATAATTTACTCTCTTCTGCCTCTACTTCAACTGTTTCTTCCTCATGAAAAAGGCATGGCTCCTTTTTTCTAACTTCCTTTTTGTTTCTGCTAGAGCACTTCCTCTATTTTGCTCCTCGTCTGTCTTTCTATAGCTTTTCCAACAAATGCCAAAATCATGCCACATTAAAAATTACGACTCATTTTTTCTTCAGATTTTCCATTTCTTACCACTACAACATTCTTCTGGCCCACTATTGCCATGTTCTTTAACCTGTTTGTAAAACTCAAATACTCTGTTTCTCAAGATTGTAATCAATTTTACTGTTCAATCATTTCTTGTCTGCAGAGTTCTAACTCTTTCATGCGACTCCTCATACTTTTGGTTCTGTCTGACTTTGTATTATACCAATAATTTTTCCCATTGTTGCCCCAATGTAGGACATACATACTCCCCACATTCTCTATCAAACTCACCCTCCATAATTTCTTCGAGCGTTAGATGTTTCTAGACGTCCTTAGTTTTCGTTCCCTATTCTATTCTAAACCCTGGTTTTCTCTAATAACCTTTTTTTTTCTAAACCCTAACTTTCCTTTATGCTGAACAAAACAATTTGTACTAGGATTTCTCCCAGTAATTCAATTTCCTCTTTTTTTCTATATATATATATATTTTTTTTTTTATCCCTAACCAAGTACCTTCACAGGGAGAAGGATTTCCTCTGCAAAGACTATCATGAATGCCTCTGACCCTGGTATTAAGATAGTTCTACCTCCGTCGAGAATAGAATTGCTCTTAATCAAATACCTCCTGGGGAAGAGGGTTTCCTCCGGATTTCTCTTCGCAGAAAAATCGCCCCTATACCTTATCAAGAGTCTTCTACCTTCGTCAAGAATAGGATTGCTCTTAATAAATTACCTCCTGGGGAAGAGGATTTCCTCCGGATTTCTCTTAGCAGAAAAATCGCCCCTATACCTTATACCTTGTAGGGACAAGGATTTCCTCTGAATTCTAGCAATTCACCCTAAGTCTTCACTCTATCGCGCGTCACACTCAACTTCTCAAAATTTCACAAAATTTCATTTTTTAACATATTATTTCTGGTTTCTCCTTCACTTCACATCAGGATTTACTGGATTCAACACTTCATTTATAGTAATCAATCGCAGAATTTATTTAAAAAGGTTTCTGCTTACCTTATTTGATAGGCGCGCCTTTGTGTTGAATTCAGTTTGTCCCTCTGTTTACTAAAATTCCTCCTTTTCCCATCACGTCTCGGGGTCACCAAAATTGTTGGACTCTCAAAGGGGTCCTTAGCATGCTCAAAAATGGGATGGAGGCACTCTGGTCAAATTTCAAAGTTTTATTTTAGATTGAAGACAAAAGAGAAACCAAAAATAACATTTACTGGCCAGGAGAGTTTTCAGCATCTCTGTCTTCTTTCAGAGATACTTCCCTTTTATACCATATCTGACTCCTTCCTCTTTTCTTATCTTCTTGCGCATCTCTTCTTGACATCTCTGAAACGTGTATCGGGGCACGTACACAGTTCATGCAAACTGTCACCTCTAAGAACTTCTTCTTTTTCTGTGCACCCACACCCAAAAACAGCATGTGCTGCACTTGCAACACTTAGCACTTCTCTATTCTGTGCAGATAATATCTTAGCTGAACCTTTAGACAGTTTCACAATAATTCATACTTTATAGTTTGATTGTTAAAGCCTTCTCATACATGGAAAATATATAAAAGTTTTATCTTAACTGAAAAACACCACACAATCAAAAAATAAATATCATATAAAAATCAAGCCAGAACAACTCAAAACACTCTACTGAAATATTACCCCCAAAAACAAAATAAAAGCAAAGAAAGAAATTTTAAGACCATAAAGCTGCATAATTTATTCATGCTGCAATGCATGCTGGGAACCAGCATAGTACAAAACTCCCAGCATGCATTGCAGCATGAGTTTTGTACTATGCTGGTACCCAGCATGCATTGTGGCATGAATGAATTATGGAGCTTTTTTACTATTTTTTTTAGCAACCATGGTTGAGGTTCATATCCTGATTCTTGATGTCTGTGTGTCTTAAATGAGATGCTGGAGCTCTCAAGGTTTTGTGCATGAAACTCTAGTTATTAATTCCTTTATAATTGTTTGTTGACCCTTCTGGATTCTTAACTATTGTCCCAAATAACATCACGTAAATTAAGTAAAACAATATGCTTATTTTCTTGTGACTTATAAAACTTATTCTGTAATAAGTTCTTAAAGGTTCTCACAGCTTTTCTTGCTATAGCTGATGAGTTTTAGAAACACAGTTATAACAGCCAGGGAAATATTAAAATGAAAGAGCAACGGTTCAAGAGCCCAACTAAATCAGCCTCTGATTTCCATGATGGTGAGGTCAAATGAAACATTTTCAATAAAAAATATAAACCTCTGTTAATTATCAAATATTCTTTGCAGAATATTGAAATGAAGTCAAACTTTAATCAGTGAAGCTGGTAATGCTGTTTGTGGAGTTGTTTAATCCTTGGTTTTAATTCAGTTGGTTTGGTGTAAGGCTGTATAGTTTTATTTCTTGTTCTGTCCTTCAGTGATTGTGCTTGTTAGCCGCAGGTGTTCATCAATTCAGTCATTTGTGGTCGTTCGCTCTGTCTAAACTAATCAACTGATTAAGGGACTAGTGAATGAGGGTGTAGGGTGATATTTCAGACACTCTGCCTACTTTCTCGAAAACAAAGGTTAGATCTGTTACAGCTTTTTTCCGTATTTTGTACAGAAATAAGCTGTTAATCATTTAACATGTTTTCACTGTAGATTGTACAGACTTTTACTGTTAAAATTACGGACATTTTTTACAGTGTAGTAAACAATGCCATTCCATACAAAATGGGTTCAGTCTTGCTTGTTGTTCATGTCCTTATTAAAACTACCCCAAAGAGAAGCACTTATGAACATAGGACAAATCAATGCTCCTGTTTGAAGTGATCTTAATGTGTATAAGATTGTAATTAAATAAGCATGGCATGCAGATGTCACTGTAAATTCCAAAAGACAACATTCTCTAGTAGCACGGGTCACCTGAAACTACCCCAACAAGTAGCACTTACCAAATACAGCATCCAAGTCAGTGCCTTTGTGAGGGTACCGTTAGTGACAATAGTAGCGTATTAAAATCTTGTCCGTTTATAGTCTTTAGCAGCAAAGAAAATCATTGGCAGGCAAACCCAAGCATCTTGTTGTCTGCTGTTAGGAAGAGCTGATATGAGCCATGTGGTTTGCCAGGACCCATCATAAGTGTTCACTTGCCTTATGGCTTTGCCATAGTCGTTAACACTCAGCCTTTCTTGAAAGCTAATCAAGTTTTGATTGCTGGCTGAAAGTCTTCAGGACAACTCTGCATATTTGAAAGTGATGGGACTTTTCACACATTTAAATTCACTTGATGGAAATGCATCTAGGATTTATGTCTCCTGGAGCAGGAAGGATTTAGGAGACCATTTGACAAGCTATACCAATTCCAGATGCAAAACCAGTGAACAGCGGGTCCACTCTCATGCAAACTCACACCCTCTAGTGTTTACTGTGTGTATGCTGCTGTTGTGATGCCAGTGGTAGAAGTGCATGATGGACAAAACCATAAATAAAAACAGGGACAACACTGACCAAATGAGAAACAGTGATTCTAAAACAGAATTACGATTGCTTCTCTTTCCAAACATTACTAGGTCGCATTTAAAACTGAATAGAATAGGACTACAAATAGAACGGAATCATGGTGGACAGAGATGGTGGACTAAGTCAGCAAACACCTACCCCAACTTGATAGCACTTTCTACTTTGCTTAAAAGAAAGATGCTAAAGTTAAGAGTTGACATCAACTGGTTTTCTATCACAAGGGCAAAGAAAGTAAAAATGAGGAAGATGCAAGGGAGTGTTTCCACATTACTCCTACTTGTTGGAATATAAAGTTAAATGAGAAGACGTAAAATTAGCAAAAAACACAAAAAGGTAATAGTAAACATTGCAATTCCATACAAAATGGGTTCAGCCTTGCTTGTTGTTAATGTCCTTATTAAAACTACCCCAAAGAGAAGCACTTATGAACATAGGACAAATCAATGCTCCTGTTTGAAGTGATCTTAATGTGTTTTAGGTTGTAATTAAATAAGCATGGTATGCAGATGTCACTGTGAATTCTAAAAGACAACATTGTCTTGTAGCACAGGTCACTTGAAACTACCCCAACAAATAGCACTTACCAAATACAGCATCCATAGTATTTACAGTATAAAAAAACATTAGGCCTGCGTCTAAAAAAAAACAGAAAGAATAGTTTTATATGCTGTAACAGGTGTTTTTTTTTCAGAGAGAGATAACTGCACACCAGGTTTTACGTTGCATTCAGTGAATTATTATATTTTTCCACACTATATAGGCAGTGCAACAGGTAACAATTTTGCTATTGAACTAGAAAGCACAGCGCATCGTGGCATACCTGAGATTATAAGCCTATTATTATTATTTTTATTAGACATTTGTCTGGACATATTTCGTATTGGTTACCATTTATTTAACTTAATAACCACCACTACCAGCTACACAAACAGGAACCTAATGTATTTTGAGTGCATAAGAGTGTTTTGCCAGTAGTGGCGGTTGGCCTAATATTAGTAAGATAATAAATGGTAATTATTGATAACGAGAGTGATGTGCTCCATCGGTCACAATAATCTTAGTAATATATTGTAGTGCTGTTCTGCAGTTTCCATATGTTGTAGTGTGCGCACATTTAAGATTTGAGGTAGGCTAAAAAATTCACCACCGATTCTCCTCATGTGTGTGCTGCAACCAGATTTAATTATCTGTGTGGATTTTAAAACTCCTGTAGTCTGAGCCCGGCTCAAGCCCACCACCAGCCCCTTTCTCTTAGACATCTGTCATCAATAGGTGATACCTGACCATCAGTTTTATCTATCTATCTATCTATCTATCTATCTATCTATCTATCTATCTATCTATCTATCTATCTATCTATCTATCTATCATCTATCTATCTATCTATCTGTGTCTGTCTGTCTGTCTGTCTGTCTGTCTGTCTGTCTGTCTGTCTCACACTTGTGGTCTCTATTTGGTAATCTTCCGCCTGAAGGTAGATTATAATAACCTTATAAACTTAATGTGTTAAATATTGTTTTATTAAAAATACAAAATGTATATACAGTTTTTTTGTGGGGGTAACCTGATGTGCAAAATTATCACAGTGAATCCAGATCATAGGTTGTATACTACATTTGAAATGAATAATAAAATAATAAAAAAGTTTAAAAACATAGTTCTGCATTTCCTGTAAATGAACACTGCATCCTGTAGGTGTACAAATGTAAATCAAACTTCAATGACACATTAAGTGCCCATTAAATAGTAAAAATAGTAGTTTGTTATAAATGACTATGCAAATAAACACAATATATTTTTTATGAAACATATTTATAATTTATTTATAATACCCCCCTCCCACCAAAAAAATCACACAAACATGCAAACACCAAAAAAACTATATTTTACAACAGTTTTTATTGCAATATTTTAGTACCATACATATATAAATCGTTAAAAACAATTATAATTAAAGGAAATATATATTTTGTAATATTAGGGGCCAAGCAGCAACGCTGTGAAGGCACCTATTGCTTCCGTTAGCGTTCCTAGTATTATTATTCTTCTTCCGCTTCTCCTTCTTCTTCCGCCGGATTTGAATGGCAGCCCATATAACCTTGCGGGGGAAAGTTGTATAATTTGACACAATGATAGAGGGCAGTGTCAACATGAACCACAGCAAACCTGAAGTCTCTAACTCAAACTCTCTAGCGCCACCACTTGTCCAAAGTTTCACTTATGTTTATCGTTTTACCCTATGACGTCATTTTTTGTCATGAAATTTTTTCGCTATTTAGAATTTTTTGCAAAACCTGTTTGATCAAACTTGTCCCAGGCCGTTTATCCAATTTTCACCAAAATTGAATCACCTAATCTACAGACCAGGCTGACCAAGTTATGGAAATCAAGTTGATTCGACCAACCGTTTTTGTTTAACTTGCGAACAAATCTAACGTAGAGCTTGCGAAAATTGACTTGAAGCGATATCTACGTAACGCTTTGGCGCATTCACACTAAACTTGGTTTGTTATGACAACTATGGTCTGAGGTTATCTGCAGCGTTTCGGAGCACTGCCCCCTAGTGGTCCTTCATAATTATTGATCTAGGCAGTCCAGACATTTGTACAACACTGGTTTTATTAAGAAAAACAGGGACTAGTTCCCAGAAGTAGTTTTTGAAATAATGGTGAATAATTAATGAATGGTTTGAGTGACAGCGGTGGGTTTTGTGCCAAAGCACAAAAAAAGTGTGCACCACCAAAAAAGTGTGAAAATGAAGCACATTTACTGCATTTTTAAGCCATTTAGCATGTTTTTAAGACCATTTCTTCTAATGTAGCGCCACCTATAGCCCGATCTCCACAAAATTTTGCATGGTTCTTTATATTGATATGCCACATGTGCTCACTAATTTAAGTTCACTTGTTATAAAGTCATGAATATGCAATATGGTAAAAAAAAAAAAAAAAAAAAAAAAAAAAAAAAAGACCCTAAAAATATGTATGCTTGTCTGATTGAGTTAGTGTTCAGTTCAATTGTTCAAAACATTCAGACTGTAAATGGTGACAGCTTTTACAGGTATGTAATATGTAAATGTCATAACGGTGCATAAGATTACTGTTCTGTTTTAGTCAAATTGGAGTATGTTTGTATAATTAATTGTTAAAATTAGTAGAAGAAGAAGACACTTTAATAGGTAGAGAATAAGAAAAATGTTCAAATCTACAGACAAGTGTGTGTAGTTTATTTATGTCAGTTGATCACATGAGATTTGGTAAGTAGTGGTAGGACATTTAAGATGCAGCTTAATTGCAGGTGTTCTGTGTTGTCACGAGGTGTTTTTTGCCTTGGAAAATTCCTGTGGAGAGGTCAGTGAAGCATTATGGCTGGTCGGTGTGAACCAAATCAACTTTTGAGTTTCACATGTTTAAGGCTGTCAAAACAGATGTCAGATAATCAATAGATGTCATTCGTGGGTGTTACGTTTCACGTATGTTTTGTAGGTTGTTTTCTGTTTTGCGTTCTCTTCTCTCTCTTCCGTGTCTTTTCTGTCCTGTTTTAGGTGTGCGAACATTGGTTGAAACCAGCTGTCAATCACAACAATGATGCAATCGACGCACCAATCGGGAGCTGGTCCGACGGGTATAAAAGCCGTGCGCTTGCGCTGTTCTTGAGGAGCGCTTGGCTCACAGCCAAACTCCTCACCTTGTGTCGACCGGCCTGTTCACTTGTGTTTGTTTAGTTCAATTATTTTTGTTGTTGTTGTTGCTGCTGCTGCTGTGTGTATTACTCTCAGGTGATCGATTTATTAGTTAAGCTTGTGCAGCTCAGTTTAATATCTATTTAGAAGTTGAACTATCTTTATGAGAATTGGATTATATCAGATCTTGTTTTGCTAATGGCTAACAGTGTGTACTTTATGAGAGATTCAGTAATCTTGAGCAGCTAGTGTTTGTCTGTTAGTCAGGTTATGGAGTTGTTGCCACATGTGTAATTATGGTTTTGTGCAGTTATGAAGTTTAGTTAGGCAGCGTGCTGAAGATTACGGTTTTGTTTCTGCACTTTTCTTTGTTCAGTTAGTCTAGTGGGTTGGGGTTTAGTTAGATCGTTTTGTTCTAATTATTTCTTTGTTTTGGCAACACTCCTGTTTTGTTTCAGTTATTTAAAAGTACATTTACATCTAATTTCTTATATTCATTGTTTAATAAATACTTACTTTTTGTTCATTTACCCAGCAGTTGTTGTCTTCTCATTTTTCATCCAGCGGCATAACCGACTCGTTGAGTGTTACGTTTCATCCATTTAATATCTTAATAACTTAAACACGTAACAGTGGGGATAGAATGTGGACACTGCAAGCAAAACTTTAAGTGATTTCTCGGGTTTTATTGGAACACGTTTTAGAACAATTATGGAACAATAAAGGAACATTCTTGGTAAATAGAAGCATACATTTATGAAAAGTAATGTTGTGTCAAAAAAAAGACATTTTACATTATATGTTTTTCATAATGTATGTTAATTTGGATCCAGTATAGACACTTGAACAGAAGAAAACTGTCAAACAGTAAATACAATCTTGAACAAGTAATTTGTTTATGAATAAAAAAAAAATTGGTTTATGTGAATAATGTCATATGAAATGTTACCTGAATTGGAACATGGAGCTGTCAAGAAAGAAAAGAAATCTCAATCGGTAGAGAGGAACATGTTACAAGCAATTTGATTAAAAAATAATAAATAAATCAAGTGTTTGTTGTATGTGAAAATGTCACGTTATAAGTTTGGAGAATTTGCAAGATAGTGTTTGTGTGTCTCTGGCATGGTGTTTGTTTTTGACATGTTTGCCTCCTGTTGATTTTGTCTGTAATTTGGTGTAGTTATTTGTGTGCTTGTGTTAACGGTATGGTGGATGGTGTGTGGTTTTGTGAGCTTAGTTAAACAGATGTGCAATATCCTCTAACGCCAGATCATCTGTGGGCACATTTCTGGTAGATGCTGTGACTTTGCTTTTTCCTTTGGGTTTTTCAGAGGGTGTGGCACAGGCTGTCTCAGTCTTGCGTTTCTCAGGGAGGCTCGTGTGTTGTGCCTCAGGTACAGTGCTTTCTGCACAGGGGTCTGGTTGTTGTTGCAAACTGGCGCTGGAGGTCTTGGCAGTCTGGTTGGCGAGCATAGGCTGTGGTGAGGGGGTAGCACATTTCTAGAGTGATGTGATGTGGTGGTCAAAGGTATAAGTAACATTCAAAGTGTCGTATGACATTAGGAGTTCCTCTATGTCTTGGACGTCCAGTGAAGTTGTATTGTGGTCTGCTGTGACAAATTTGCTGAGGGTGATGTTGCTGATGGTCATGTCCACCTCAATGTTATTTATTGTGAATGTGAGCTGTCCACTGGATTTGGTCGAGTATTTGTTTGTTTTGCGGAGGAATTTGCAGGTGTGACATCTGTGGAATTGATCTTCTGGGGTTGAAGTTAGGCTGAGCACTCAGGCATTTTGGACATTGTTTGATCAATTTGATTTTAGCACTCTCCAGAGGGGCGGTCAAGTGGTGGAGTTCCTCAGTTTCAGCACTGCTGGTGCTGGGCAGACTGTATGGAATAGCTGTTTGCAGTTCAGTGATGGTGGTGTTGCGTGTAGTTGTAAGGTGTTTTTTTGCCCTGAAATATTCTTGTGGCGAGGTCAGTAAAACCGTATGACTGGTCAGCGCGCACCAAATCAACTTGTGAGTCCCACAAAGACAGCTGTATGGTTTCCATCATGTCTGCGATGTAGCAGGTTGTGACCTCGCAGTTCATGCTATTGATGCAGACTGTTTCAGTCGATGGATCTAGCTTGTACACCGTTGCGGACAGTTTGGGGATCTGTCAAAGAGAAGAGGCCAATGTTAGAAGTAGCAGAACAGAGTTGTGATTAAGATAGATCAGGAATACCTGAGTGACAATAATGTCTTTTAGCAACAAATGTGTGGGTGAAAATGATCTTTCTTAGGATTTTGAACAACTGTCATGTTTTTGATTGATTCTTGTTTTTTTAAGTGTTAATATATGCATTACTTATACACTCTAAAAATGCTGGGTTGGTTTTTTAACCCAAATGCTGGGTTGAGACTGCTAGGTCACAAAATTGGGTTGATTTAACCCAATTTGGGTTGAAAGTCGATCTTGATCTATAACCCAGCAGTGCTGGGTTGGGAACGCGGACGTGAAAGAGAACACGCACGTCACGTCAACATGCAGGGACATCAACGTGAGAAACCGCCATTTTCTTTGCGCCGTCTTTAGAGGGAAGCGAGCGAAATTCTGTCTAAGACGCAAGTTAGTCAGTGTGTATTTAACAACTTTCATAAGCAATAACACATTTAGTTTACAGTATAATGTATATACGCACTTTTTTTAAATCTCACTTTTTTTTTTTTTTTTTAAACCTAACCACTACGCGACGACCGTGCTTCGCCTCGGGGCTGGACCTGCATCGCCTCGCGGCCGGACCTGCTGCTCGCCTCGCGACCGGACCTGCTACTTTACTTCGCGGCCGGACCTGTTGCTTTGTGGATGGGAAGCGCGCGTGACATCGGAAGGCGCTTGGAAAGATAAGGTAATTTTACTATTATTTTTGTATAGGCAAAGTCCCTTTATTCTAGAGTCTTTGGTATCTACTTTGTTAGATTTTATAAGCCCCACACCAAGGATAATTAGGATCATTTAGGAGCTTTTTGTTGTAATAAAATGCCTTTTGAATGACAGATTTCTCTGTGTAGGTTAGGTAATGGCAGCAAGTAGGCTACTGTGCTTTGTAATCTTAAGCTGTAAAACAGTAAGTAGAACTTTATACTCCTGTACTTCTTAAATTTGTTCATTGATTTTTGTAACAATACTTTGATGCATAAGAGTGTTGAATTCAGCTTCTCTAACGATGTTTTTTTTGGTCAGAACATACTTAATAATTTTCTTGCTCTGCTTGTACATGTTGTTTAGCTGTACATTGATTAGTAAATGTTATTAGTTTACTGTGAGCCTTTTACATTGTAGACGTGATTTGAGCTAACTGTTATCTTTAATTAATCCTGTACGTATGGTTAATTTGATGCAGACGTCTCAGCTAAGGCTAAATCCAACCTAATCATCTTCGACTGCCAAAAAGAAAAACAGTTTGACCACCATTTTATGTGACACCCTGGATAATTATGATCATTTAGGAGTATTTTTGTGATAAAGTGACTTTTGGCTGATCTTTTTTACTTAATTTTGTTAAAATGCTTCTATCTGTTATTCTTTTTCAGATGGATGAATATGTGCAAACCAAACTAAAAGAGTGGAATCTTCAAGAGTTAATCACCACATTTGAAGGTATGTAGTAATATTTTACTTGGTTCATTGTAATCATTAGGGCTGCCCTTGTCTAAAGATTTGTCTGATTGACTTGTGATGTTCATTTGAAGCATTAGTTGAATAATTACACATTTATTAATAAACCATCTAAATCATAATAATTGATAATAATTGCATAATGCTTTTCTTACAGTTATTTTATTAATAATGAATGTTATTTTTATGTTTGTTATTAGGGTGGCATGGGGGTGCAGTGGTTAGTGCTGGCGCCTTACAGCAAGCAGGTCGCTGGTTCGAGCCTCGGCTGGGTCAGTTGGTGTTTCTGTGTGGAGTTTGCATGTTCTCCCCGTGTTGGCGTGGGTCTCCTCTGGGTGCTCCGGTTTCCCCCACAGTCTAAAGACATGCAGTGTTGGTGAATTGGGTAAGCTAAATTGTCTGTAGTGTGTGTATGTGTGTGTGAATGAGAGTGTATGGGTGTTTCCTAGTGATGGGTTGCAGCTGGAAGGGCATCTGCTGCGTAAAACATATAAGTTGGCGTTACATTTCACTGGGCTGACCGCTGATTAATAAAAGGACTAAGCCGAAAGGAAAATGAATGAATGAATGAATGTTTGTTATTATAAAATAAAAATGAAATCTATAATTTTGCATCTGTTTAACAGAATTTTTTTTTTTAAATCATGTAAATATAATTTCTTTATTGACAAATAATTTTTAGTAAGTAGGGAGTGATTTGGTCACAGCTATGGCTTATATTTCTCAAATTTGTTTGTGATAAGATGCTTTATATTGATAGTGAATGCAACAAACTCTATATGGCCTGTAAGCTTAACATGAATTGAGAAAGCACTGGGTAGCAGTTCTGCATTATTTTCATTAAAGGAGAAGTGCATTTCCAACAAAAAGATTCACACATAATGTACTCACCCCCTTGTCACCCGAGATGTTCATGTCTTTTTTTCTTCAGTCGTAAATAAATAGTTTGTTTTGAGGTTTTTTTAGGAAAACATTTCAGCATGTTTCTCCATCTCCATGGACTGAGATGGTGCCTCAATTTTGAACTTTCAAAAAAAAATTTAATGCGGCTTCAAATGATCCCAAATGTGGTTGCAAACAATCCCAGCTGAGGAAGAAGGGTCTTATCTATTTTCATTAAGAAAAAACAATTAAAATACTTAATAACTTCAAATGCTCACTTTGCCCTTGATCTGCCTGCACTCTGTGTAAAATATAGTCAGCGTTCAGTACCCAAACTTTCTTGAGCTAGAATACACACAGTTCAGACAAGGCAGAGCAAGACAAGATGAATGTTTGACATTGAAAAGTATTTAAATTGTATTTTTTTAATGAAGAAAAAAAAGAAGATTGTTGTGCTATTTAAGACCCTTCTTTCTCGTCTGAGATTGTTTACAACCGCATTTGTGATGGTTTGCAGTGGAATTTAAACTGCATTTTGAAAGTTTATGCATTAAGTCATCTGCATCTGGGCCAAGAAGTTGCAGCATAGTGCCATGGTTGGTTGTTTACTAATGCCAACACTGGCTGATAGCTTAGTGTGTTATGATCTTTTTTGCTCCTACAGGTATTTTAGGTGTTTTAAAGTTAACTAACTTGTACACTTTTGAGTTCTTAATCAATTTCTTTTTATTTTGTATTTTTTCAGATTGGGATCAATATGGCTGAGTATCTCCGTCCATTCAATTCAAGAGTCCATTGAATTTCCGAATGTTCTCATGCTTGGAGACCAGCACTGCTTTCAAGCCTTTGCTATAATAAATGGCACAGCGCGTGAGCAAAGTACATTTCATGCTGCAGTGGACGTTTGCTTTAAAGCATTCTACATCTTTGGTGTGAACTACCCCGAGCAGTGTTCCCTGGTTTGGCAGTTTCTACAGACTGTGGTGTATGGAGTTCCTGTGCAGGGGACACTGGCAGTAACAGTTCTGCAAGCATTAATTTTTACTGACAAACAGTCATTATTAACACTGTGACCTCACCGCTTCCTTGGATTCTGTGTACTTCAACTTGTACACCTTTACTTCTAAATACAGTTGAAGTCAGAATTATCAGCCCCCGTTTGTTTGTTTGTTTCCAATGTCTGTTTAACGGAGAGAAGATTTCTTCAACACATTTCTAAGCATAATCGTTTTAATAACTCATTTCTAATAACTGATTTATTTTATCTTTGTCATGATGACAGTAAATATTATTAGACTAGATATTCTTCAAGACACTTCTATACAGCTTAAAGTGACATTTAAAGGCTTAACTAGGTTAATTAGGTTAACTAGGCAAGTTAGGGGAATTAGGCAAGTTATTTTTTAACGATTGTTTGTTTGGTAGTTTCCAGACGAAATAAAACAAGTCTTTCTCCAGATGAAAAACTATTATCAGACATACTGTGAACATTTCCTGAATCTGTTAAACATCATTTGGGAAATATTTAAAAAGAAAAAAAAAATCAAAGAGGGGCTAATACTTCTCCAACTTCAACTGTACTTAAAAACTGCAATGAATCATACTGTGACCACTTTTCTCACATGGTATCTTGATGCTCATGCATGTAAATGTTTGTGCACGTTATCAAATGTTTTCATGTTTTAAATGCATATTTTCTTGTAAGTAAATTTGTCTTCAGTCAATTTGATGCACTTTCATTATTCTAAATATATTTTTCTTCTACACTGCAGTTACATTGCAACTAATGTGACTCTTTTATATCTCAGGATCTATTGATGTTTGCACGTGATTGTTCAAGTAAAAGTTATGAAATGTTTTCCTATTTTAAATTTGTTTTCTCAAAGTCAATGCTTTTATCTTCAGCTCTTATTATTACTTCTGCAGTACATCTGGTTTTTCTTCTAATCTGCATTTACATTGCAATTGATCATCTTTACTGAGGAGTCCTTTATGTCTCAGGATATATTGATGTTTGCACATAATTGTTAAAGGGAAAGTTATAAAAATTTTTTTTTATTTTTTCCTAATCTTAAATTTGTATTTTCTTAGTTTTTTTGTTTAGTTTTTTGTTTTTTTTTCAGTCAGATTGATGTCATTTCATTATTACTTTCACATATGTTTTCTACATTGCAGTTGATGATTTATATATATGAGGATATGTTGATGTTTGTGCACAAATTTGTATTTGTAATTTAAGTTAATCATTCTGACTTCAGTCATTTAGATGCATGTTCATTATTACTTCTACATACTTTTATTTTCCTCTACTCTGCAATTACATTGCAGTTGATTCTTACCGATGATTCCTGATTTATGCATGATGTAAATGTTACTATGACTTCAGTCTGATGCATTGTTACTGACTTTAGTCACAGTGTTTCTGTCATTTCTGTTATTGAATTTTTTATTGAAATGGTCTTAATGCTGAAGTGGAGATGGGAAAAACTGTTTTAAATTCATATTGACACATTTTTTATGTTTTGTCATAAATAAAATTACATTACTAAAGTATGTATTGCTGTAGAATTGTTTTTATTTTAGTGATTTTAATCACCAGGTTCTAGATTAAATTTCTGACCCATTTTTGGGTTACATTCAACCCAGCAGTGTAGTAACTTTTAACTAATAGTTGGGTTAAAAATCACAACCCAGCATGCTGGGTTTAAATGTGTAACCCAACTTTTTTGGTTAAAGTAACCCAGTGTTGGGTTCGTCCCTTTTTTACCCAGCATTGGGTTACCAAAACAACCTTAACTCTGCATTTTTTTGTGTGCAGGTTAATTGGGTAGGCTAAATTGTTCGCTGTGAATTGTTCGAGTGTGTATGGATGTTTCCCAGAGATGGGTTGCAGCTGGAAGAGCATTCGCTGTGTAAAACATGGACAAGTTGGCGGTTCATTCCGCTGTGGCTTTCGGCTTAGTCCCGGATTAATAAAGGGGCTAAGCCGAAAAGAAAATGAATAAATTAATGAATTTCTGCAGTCACGCTCATGTTTTGACCGCTAATATGCCGGTGATTTGATGCTTTGCAAAAGTTGCAGACGCCTTTACCAATTTCAAAATGCTTTTTTGATGCTAAATTTATTTAAAATACTTTCACTTATTAAGAAACTAAAATAGGCCTAGGCTACTATAATAAAGAAAATCCGATATCAAATGTAAAAGTAAATACATTGCTAAATGCTCTTGACAGATGAAAGTGTAAAGCCTGCAGCTCACAACAAATGTGGAAAGTTATTGTGTATCATATATAACAAAATGTTTACTACAAATTTTATATAATTTTCTCAGATGGATAATTGGATATTAATCAGATGATGTCATTACGCTGCTGTGCTGTCAGTCAATCGTTGCATTGCTGATCATAATTTCGAGGATCGATAGATCTGTCCTTCACAACACACACAGTGATCTCAGATCAGTTCATCCAGACATGTTTCTATTGTCTACTTTCTACAACTTATCTGATGAGGGAGGATCTGGATATATAATGGCTCTCTCTTAACATTACAGTTACCTTTAATACTGTGAAAACTAGACTACAGCAAAATTTGCGTGATTTACATTTAACAATAAACATACAAATCTTAATAAAAGTACCATGTCAAGAAAATACGCTTTAGGAATATCCATTGAAATATTATTTATTTTATTTCCTATCAACTTTAAGCCTTCACACTAAAATCTGTTTATCAAATATTTTTTTAAATATATATCAATTACATGGTGTAATTATACATCTTTGTAATCAAATTGTTAGGCTAGGCAAATTGATCTCATGGAATTGATCTAACAAAAGACTGGGATCACTGCTTTGAGTAGAATACTGTTACAATTATTAAAAACACATTAGTCTATAGACATGCAATAAAAAAAAAAAAAAACATTCCCAGAGCTGTATCTTATGAAACACCAGTTCAAGGGCACATACAGGGTTTTTGCAGATATCACAATGTCAAATTTAAGACTTTTTAAGACCTTTTTAAGACCATTAAGCATTAAATTTAAGACTTATATCACAATATCAAAAACAAACGCGCATACACAAAAAGAAAATACAAAATCACAAAATTAGTGGTAAAATAAATGTATTCAAATTGAACAGTACTAAAGACAGGTTAGATGCACCATTGAACTACAGAAAAAACAAACAAACAAACAAACATCTTAAGTCTGATTTACATTTCCACCTGGCCCCACATCGCGCACCTCACACAACGGACGAGGCTTTATACTTGATGCGGTCGCCATTGAGACATTTTTTTAAATAACAGGGGGCGGTCAAAAGAAACAGACAGTAAAATCAGACAAATAAACAGAAAAGTAGAAAGTTTCCGGAAATAGGTCATATCACTAATATCATTCAAGATTATTGTTTTTTTTTATTATTTTTATAATTCATTATAAAGATTTTTATAACCGTTCAAGATTTTTTATATCTAAAATCTTTTAAATCTAAATGATGCATCACTTGCTTTTGTTCACATCTTGGACAGTTCTACCTATTAAAGTTAAATATTAATGGCAAAAGAACTTGGATTGCTCTACAATTATATTTTTTTATGGCAAGAATAAAAACAAAAAAGAAGTACACTTACTAAAAATACTGACGTTTTTTATTTTTTATTTTGCCCACTCAACAATTCCCACATTACTGTCTGGCTAGTTTCTGTCATCTACTTATAAGCTAAAAAGGCAATAATGGTCCAACATTTGTGACCATTATCACCAATAAAGCCTAGAAATTGGGCATCAATATATTGTAAACTGATAGGTTCATATATTTCTTTCCAGTTACAGTCAGAATTATTAGCCCCCCTGGAGATTTTTTCAACACATTTCTAAACATAATAGTTTTAATAACACATTTCTAATAACTGATTTATTTTATCTTTGCCATGATGACAGTAAATAATATTTGAATAGATATTTTTCAAGACACTTCTATACAGCTAAAAGTGACATTTAAAGGCTTAACTGGTATTGCTCGATCTTAGTGCTGCATTTGACACTGTCGATCACAGCATACTTCTGGATAGGCTGGAAAATTGGGTTGGGCTGTCTGGGACAGTCCTCAAATGGTTCAGATCTTATCTTGAAGGGAGAGGTTACTATGTCAGTATAGGTGACCATAGGTCGAGGTGGACACCCATGACATGTAGAGACCACAAGGCTCGATTCTGGCACCTCTCCTGTTCAACCTTTATATGCTCCCTCTGAGCCAAATAATGAGAAAGAACCAAATTTCCTACCACAGCTATGCTGATGACACTCAGATCTACTTAGCCTTACTGCCTAATGACTACAGCCCTATTGACAACCTCTGCCAATGCATTGATGAAATGAACAGTTGGATGTGCCAAAACTTTCTTCAGTTAAACAAAGAGAAAACTGAAGTCATTGCGTTTGGGAACAGAGATGAGGTTCTCAAGGTGAATGCGTACCTTGGCTCAAAAGGTCAAACTGCAAAAAATAAGGTCAAGAATCTTGGTGTGACTCTGGAGTCAGATCTGAGTTTCAATAGTCATGTCAAAGCAGTTAGTAAATCAGCATACTATCATCTCAAAAACATTGCAAGAATCAGATGCTTTGTTTCCAGTGAAGACTTAGAGAAACTTGTTCATGCTTTTATCAGCAGCAGGGTGGATTACTGTAACGGCCTCCTCACGGGCCTTCCCAAAAAGACAGTCAGACAGTTGCAGCTCATCCAGAACGCTGCGGCCAGGATTCTGACCAGAACCAGGAAATCAGAGCACATCACACCTGTCCTCAGGTCTTTACACTGGCTCCCAGTTACATTCAGAATAGATTTTAAAGTATTATTACTTGTCTATAAATCACTAAATGGCCTCACTCAGATCTTTAGGATCATATAAACTAGAAATTTCAAGAGTTCAGTCAAAGCAGGGTGAATCGGCTTTCAGCTACTACGCCCCTCGCTGCTGGAATCAGCTTCCAGAAATGATCAGATGTGCTCCAACATTAGGCACATTCAAATCCAGACTGACAACACATCTGTTTAGCTGTGCCTTTACTGAATGAGCACTGTGCTACGTCCGACAAATTGCTTACGTTTTTCTCTTCTTTTTCATTTTTTTTACAACCTGTTTTAACACATTTTTGTCTGTTTTTATCTGTTTTTTATTATCAGTTTTTATTTTTATTTTTTCTTATACTTGTCTTTTTTATTCCTGTTTATGTAAAGCACTTTGAATTGCCACTGTGTATGAAATGTGCTATATAAATAAACTTGCCTTGCCTTGCCTTAGGTTAATTGGGCAGGTTAGGGTAATTAGTCAAGTTATTGTATAATGATGGTTTGTTCTGTAGACTATCGAAAAAAATATATAGCTATTAAAGGGGCTATTAATTATGACCTTAAAATAGTTTTTAAAAAAATAAAAACTGCTTTTAATCTAGCCGAAATAAAACAAATAAGACTTTCTCCAGAAGGATAAAATATTATCAGACATACTGTGAAAATTCCCTTGCTCTATTAAACATCACTTGGGAAATATTTAAAAAAGAAAGAAAATTTCAATGGAGAGCTAATAATTCTGACTTCAACTGTATCAAAGACATAATTTGATACTTAATTTTAGTTTGTAACTTGTAAATTGTTTTAAATTCAAAATTGTAATATATACATCAATGTAAAACCTATGAACGGTGGAAAAACATTCTGTAATATTAAAACCACCTGGGTCTCCACTTTTGCACGGCCTTTTTTTTTCTTTTACAAACTGATCCCTCAGGTTTTTTCAAACTTTTACAAAAACTTTCCTCCTTTCCCACTCCTGTTGCAAATTCTAGTCAAGAATTATTGGTCATCTGGTTATCTCTGATCACGCATAGACGGATCATAAAGAAGATGTGTGTACAGTCATAACTGTTTTAGATAAAATCTTTTCAAAGTGTTTCATATTCAACTTAAATTAAATGCGGTGCGGCACGAACTGTTCACTCGAGGTTCAAAACATTACGTGAGCTCCGCCAGCCAGAATCATGTTGCGCACACCCAAAGCGAACGTCCGCAAACACAGCGATGACGTCACATTTACCGCACGCTCTGAGTACAATAACAGAAAGCTGATTGGCTATTGCATGTCGGCCTTATTTGTAGTTGTAATACCGCAAATTACAGTTGCACTAGTAAAATGAAGAACTACAACACCACGAAAACAAAGCAACAACAACAAAAAAGAATTTAAATGAGCATTAGATGTAGCGTTACATAGACATCGGAAAATTAAGAAATGTGCAAAAATATTTAAGACCTAGAACAGCGAATTTAAAACTTTAAGGCCTTAAATTTCGATTTTTAAATTTTTGTCTTTTTAAGACCCCGCGGAAACCCTGACATAAGAAGAGAAAGCAGTCAAAGCTCCATCCGGCCAAAACCCCATACCACCATAACAAAATTAACACCACTTCAGACATACGCAAACAATTCAGGACATTTAATACCCTGCTCTGTTCTCCGCCACCAACTCCTTATAAGCTGATGATTTGGCATCCTTTTTTACACAAAAAAAAACACTCAAAATAGCAGACTATTTCCCACCAAATCCAACCTAAATCTCCATCAAACAACACTCTATGAAGAAAAATTCACTCTCTTCCTTCACTCCGTACTGGCACATTCCCAACCACTTTTAAGCAGGTGTAACGGAGGCCAGGTAGCGAAGTGCATGTTCAGGTAAACCTCACTCCTCTGACCTCTAAAGGTGCTCTGGCGACAGTCGCTAGGGGCCATTGTCTTTAGCCTCCTTGTTAGAGCAACTGCTATGCGGAAGGTAGCCGGTTCGATCCCAGCTCGGAGCGGGTTGGGTGGTGTAGGGCCAGCAGGGTTACACAGGCCTGGGTAACCTCACTGTTCTAAAAACCATCACTCAACACCTCATTGGATGAAAAATACAGACCAGTCTCTCTCCTTTTATTTATTGCCAAAACACTACAAAGGGCTGTTTTCAACTAAATTTCCAAGTTTTTAACTCGCATCAAACTGCCTGAAGAATATCGGCTTGGAAAAAACATCACCAACTGCTTACATCACCTTCCCTGCAACTCCACACATTCAACACAATTTCTCAATCCAGCTGGGATCATCCACCATTACCACATCTAGTTCAGTAAGAAATATTAGGGTGATTCTGGATGATCAGTTGTCCTTCAGAGGACATTGTCATGTAGATTTGCAGTTTTCAACATCAGAAAAATCTGACTCTTCTTAACAGATCATGGTGCACAACTTTTAGTGCAAACTCTTGTAATTTCAAGGCTGGACTCCTACAGATCTCTTCTAACTGGATTCCCATCCTGCACCCTTCATCCTCTACAGATGCTCCAGCTGCCGCTCATCTGGTCTTCAATGAGAGCCCATGTAACTCCTCTCTTTATCTCTCTGCATTGGTTCCCGCTCGAGGCTCGTATCAAGTTCAAATCACTGGCACTGCACCCTCTTACCTCCACCTACTGCTGAAGGTCTACATCCCCTCCAGGAGCCTCCAATAAGGGAATTGCAGGCTATAAATCACTTTGCAAAACCTTTTCATTGACAGTTCCATGCTGAAGGAATGTCTTCCCATTCCCAACTAAATGTAAATGTAAGATTCTCAAATGTAAGATTCTCAGTCTCAAAAATAATAAAATAAAAAACAAAACATTAATCCATGCACAGCACTATTTATTTACAAAATCCAATTCATAAATTCAAAAGATATTTTGTGAATTAACAAAAATTGGATTTGTGAATTTAAGAATTGTGTGCTACTTCAAAAAAATTCCAGAGACTTAAGGAGATCACTAAATTTGTCCCTCTGGGCCAGTGGCTTTCTTTGAATACTACATGTGTTTATTGCAACCAAGTTAATTAATTGTTTTTTAACACTTATATCAAATGAATCCTTCTGTATGTGTCTGAAATGTATGATGTGTGGTACTAAACAAAAGCTAGTGATATTTTCAATACATTGGTGTAAATGAAATACTAGTATCAGAAACAGTATTTGTCTTGTAACATTTAATGCAAGATATTAACGAACTTACAAGATATTTTACCACATGAAATTACCAAGCAGTCTGTTAATGACTTACCCTAAGCATAATGGTATGGGTTGTGGGCCCGCCCTCCATGGCAACTGCTCATTGGAAGACAGTGCCATTGGGATGGACCAAACCAGATCACTTAAAAACCTACTGCAACAGTAAAACTTTACTTTTTGCATTAGCTCGCTGCTGCTCTCTGCCCCCTCTCGCCTTGCTCTCGGACACTGCACGGCACGCAATCGGGTCGCAAAGAACTTTCCATACAACCTCTTAAAGTTTAGGAACCGCCGAAACTGCAAAAAAACTTCTGCAAACCGACTCTCAGCAGAGTCTGTCACACTGGTAACCCAGGACAGCGTCCACTAACAAGTGAGTAAATCCCAAGGACGCTAGTGAAGCTGAGTCACCAACCAATCAGGAACGTCGTGTTTCATCGAGGCCAGTCAGCAAACGAAACTCAAACAAATGTCGTCTCTTGCTGATCTGGTGCAAATTGATCTTAAGCAGTTAAAGAGAAGCCAAATCTCTGCTTTTGTGGTTTCTCAGGTGTGATTCTAAGATCTAGTAATGAGAGCTCAAATTAATTTGGGATAGTTGTCAACTCATTTTGGACAAGCACCAGAATTGAGAATCACTGCTCTGAGGTACTCAAAATAACAAACTATCATACTCAAAATGAAATGCCTTCCTAAAGTTACTTCACTACTTCAGTATATCCCTGCAAATATTTCTTTACTATATTTAAAACTGTTTGATAATTTAGTCAATTAATTTCTCTGGAACAATAAGCACCCTAGGTTGCATAGGAGTACATCGCAACAGCCAGTTGATAAAAAAAATTATTTCATTATTACGCCTTCAGTCTGAGACATCTCGCGCACTGGTCCATCCCTCCTGAGAGAGCTCCATCTTGGTTTATGGTTGAACAAGCCATCCTACTTCCCCTTCCACCACTACAATGTCTATCCATCCATCCATTTATTCATTTTATTTTGTAAATGTGTTATTTTTGAGGCTGATCTCAAAAATATAATATTTTTTACTGACAGAATTTTAGGTGCAGGCTAGGACTGTCTCTGTCCATTTGCAGATAATGCTGTCGTTTTGGCTTCATAGGACATGGACCTTCAGCATGCAGTGGAATGGTTTGTTGCTGAGTGTGACATGGCAGGGAAAGAAACAGCACCTCTAAGTCAGAAACCATGGTGCTTGACTGGAAAAAGGTGGCCATCTCCAGTTTGGAGGAGAGTCTTTACCCCAAATGGAGTTCAAGTATCTGCGTTTCTTTTTTTTTTTTCATGAGGAATGGAATGTGAGATTAAAAGATGGATCAGTGCAGCGGCAGCAGTACTACTGCAGTGTACGAGTGTTGGAAAACCGCCACTCAGCCTTTTCAAACATTATTCAGACATGAAACATCCTGTGCACATGAGAAAATGTTTTGCTGAATTAGTGTCATGTGTGCAACCTTTTGTCCATGTGTTTCTTAAGCTGCACCGAATGAGCGAAACTCTGTAGACACTGATCAGGGGGGTATTCCAGAAACCAGGTTATGTGACATACCCGGGTAAGTTTGAGAGTAAGTAAGTGGATAACCTCAGATTTTGTTCCAAAATCGGAGGTAACTTCTGGGGTATGTTAAGTAGCCATAGCAACTTACTCGCTGAAGATAACCTGCTCTGTAGCAGGTTATGTTCCAGAGTTTGTCGGTTTCAGAGAGTTTACTGAGCATTGCATGCTCTTTAGATGAAAATTTTGATGGATGTAGAAGCACAGATATACAGTTTTTTCATTGTGAGAGGGTTATAAGTGCATAGTTCTTTTCATTCATTCATTCATTTTCTTGTCGGCTTTGTCCCTTGCGGGGTCGCCACAGCGGAATGAACCGCCAACTTATCCAGCATGATTTTACGCAGCGGATGCCCTTCCAGCCGCAACCCATCTCTGGGAACTTCCACACACACATTCACACTCATACACTATGGACAATTTAGCTTACCCAATTCACCTGTACTGCATGTCTTTGGACTGTGGGGGAAACCGGAGCACCCGGAGGAAACCCACGCGAACCCAGGGAGAACATGCAAACTCCACACAGAAACGCCAACTGACCCAGCCCAGCCGAGGTTCGAACCTGCGACCCAGCGACGTTCTTGCTGTGAGGCAACAGCACTACCTACTGCGCCACTGGGTTGCAGTTCTTTTCATAACCAAATAAATATTTGAATGAGCGTTGTCGTTTTTCGAAAGAATCGTTAATGTATTTAACAAACCTTTTCAAATCAAACGTGACAAATTGCAACCCAGGTCTGCGCTTACCATGGTTAACACACCGCTCAGTGCAGCTCTTTGTTTTTTGTGTCAGGGTATTTTACTGTACAGTGTGGCAATAGCGTGTCCATCTGTACAGTATGCCTGGCACTGAACTATTTTATACACTTTTGTACAGTTCATCGGCCATAAACTTCTGAGTATCATTACTCAAACATATGAGAGCGCGGCAATAGTGTAGTGGTCAGTGCGCCCCTAAAGTACAATAGTGCTCACAGCAGAGTGGGTTCGAATCTCGCATAGAGATTTTTTTTTCTCTTCCTCTCTCTCTCTCTCTGCACCCCTCACATTTTTTTTCTGTAGCCTATATATAATATTATAAGTGGCAGCTTTGTCTTTTCTATAAAAATATATCCATAATTAAAGATGTAGTCGTTCATATGTATACATCCATTCAAACTGCACACACCCTACATTTTTTTATATCTTTTTTCAGGGTTTCCAAATGCTATTGAGTGCATCAGTCAATAAAGGACACTGATAATATAAAACATTTTTAATATTAACAACTTAATTTTCTGTCCTTAATCTGTTGGTGTTACAACTATTAAACTCATTACTGCTTCCACTAACAATAGTTCATATGTGATGACCCCACCTCATCACCTGGTTGAGGCTAAATATCCAGGGTCTGTACATGATACCAGAATTTTCAGGGAGTCTTCATTATGACACACATTACAACAGGATACATTTGATTTACACAATGTTTTTTTATTTTATTTTATTTACAATATTTGTATTATACACCTCAATCATTACTGGGCACTACATTAGTTACTTGCTGTAGAACAGAGGATACCCTTTTTGTATATGATGACACCCTACCTTGCACTCAGCCTGACCCAGAGGAACCCTCAGTGACCCAAGCAGACCAATGAGATGGAAGATGGAAGATGATTTGTCAAATTAATTAAATAGTTTGGTCTGAAGCACTGTTCATTTATTTCCTGAAATAAAATGAATGATTAGATTTTTACATTGCTTTACACACACACACACCTTTCAACATGTAACATTTTTTCCTGTACATTTCTCACCTTAAGGTGATGCTCATGTGACTTTGTTTGTCTTTGAAGATGGACCTTATACAGCTACTTTAGAATTAAAATAAATAATAAATAAATAACAGATTGTTTTGTGATACAATAGTGAAATTCAAATATGAAAAAGTGCAGACAAATTCTTACACTGTTTGTTAGTTGAGGCAGAAGGAACTTCATCTGCATGCAAAACAAAAAAAAAAAAACATAAAAGAATCTAAATTTACCTGACAACAATCACTTACAACTGTGACAGATTGTGTGATTTAAGGACAAATTAATTAATCACTTCTCCTCAGCCTCCTTTCTGTTAGCTACAAGACAGAAAGAATATTCTAGAGTGTTTAATACAGCTCCAGTAATCAAATATTACCTTTTAAAAGTATGTGTCTGTGTTTAATTTTGACTTTGGACAGAGTTATTCAAGCTCCAGAAGAATAACAATTCCTGTAGCCTAAGCCTTATATAGGCAACACACATTATCATTGTGGCCTTAAGAAATTAATGGCAGGACAATGCATGAATGACAATTAAAGTGCAGACAATGCATGAATGGTTACACAACATACTCAAAAAGGATGTTAGAGTTAGCCTACATTTAATTTTTCATTGCAATAAAGGGAGGGTGGCATGTGTAATTTATTAAACTAACGAATTTTCTCTTATTATTATTGTTATTATTTTATCTATTTATTATCTTATATTTATTTCCTTCGTTGATGCAGATGTGTATTGCTTTTTCTTTATAATCAGCCTTAATTCTTCATACGCCAGCATTAAAACCTTAACACCGCCTCTGTAAAGTGCGTTGCCCTTTTTTCTCACCGTGACTTTCTATGGTGACTCATGAATTCGGCGATCTACTGAAAATGCCTTTAGGTATGTGCCATGCGCGCGCATTAACCCGCGGTTATCTTCAGGAGGTTGATTTAACTAACTCTCGTCAGCTGTTTTGGAACCGACATACTCACGGTAAGCAGGTTTTGGGTTAATCAATCGAGAGTTCAGGGTTTAGAAGATGGTAAATTAACCCAGCTTTCTGGAATACCCCCCAGATCTGTACAGTTTCTCTCCAGTGTGAATCATCTTTTGTGTTTTCAGATGTGTTTACTGAATAAACCTCTTGTCACAGTGTGAACACTTGTACGGTCTCTCCAGTGTGAATCGTCTGGTGCAGTTTCAATTTTGGAGCTGTAATAAAAGTCTTCTCACACTCAAAGCACATATACTCTTTCACACCAATGTGGATCTTCATGTGTTCATTAAGGTTTGCTGATCGGTTGAAACTCTGAGTGCATGTGAAGGGTTTCTCTCCAGTGCGTGTCTTCATGCATTTATTAAGGACTGATGAGTTGCTGAAACTCATCCCACACCGAAGCTGGGGTCACACTAGAGTTTGAGCATGCGGAATTCTGTTGTACGGCGCTGTGAAAAGGGGCGGGATTAAACAAGATGATTGTTTTTCCTGTTTTTTTCTTCTTCCACTTTTCCCTTTCCTTTCCTGTTTTTTTCTCTCCTTTTCATCTACTTATTATTATTATTTATTATTATAATAATTATTCGACCTCTTCCTGATTTCCCAACCTCCCCTCTCCTTCTCAATATTATCATTAATAGTATTACTTTTACTTTTTACCATTTTTTTTACCATTACAATTAATATTGCTATTCTGACCTGTCCTTCCGTTATCTCCTCATTATCATTATTACAAGAATTTCTACCCTTGTCATTATTCAGGTTGCTGTAGTTGTAATAGTAGTAGAAGTAGTAGTAGTAGTAGTCATTGTGGAAGTAACAATTGTAATTGTAGTTGGAATTGTTGAAGTAGTAGTTGTAGTAGTTTCTGTAGTAGTAGATGTTGTTGGAATAGTGGTACCAGAAGTTGTAAAGGTGTAGTAGTAGTAGTAGAAGTAGTCGGTGTAGTAGTATCAGAAATAGTAGATGGTGTTGATGTAGATATTGTAGTAGTAGTGATTACTGTATTAGTATCAGTAGTAGTAGAAGACGTTGTTGTAGTAGTAGACACTAGTAGTAGTAGTAGTGGTTGTGGCTGTAGTAGCAGCTGCAGTAGTAGTCGTAATATTAGTAACAATCTGTAGTAGTAGTTGGTGTAGTGGTGTTTTTTTTTATTATTATTGTTGTCAGTTATTACTATTGTCCTTTCTTCTTTCTGCCATTATTACTATCATACATTACTAGCATTGTTGTCACTCCTTACCACTGACTGTTCTCTTTCTATTTGTTTATTTATAGCTAGAATACTTGCTTCATTTATTGATTGTTATTGACCCTTATATATGAACCCTGACTTGTCCACCATGTTACCTTTACACACACACACACGCACCTGCCAGTACCTTACTGTATTGTTGTTGTTTTTTGTTTTTGCTGTTGTTTTTTTTTTTTTTTTCAATTTCTTTGTATTTTTATGATCCCAATTTGTGTACCATTTTGCATATTCTAATAAAAAAACAAAAAAAAACAAGATGATTGGACATTAAAAAAGTGAATGATTGGTCCATATTTTGCATTTCTGTCCAGAGAGGTCATGTTTTGATCTTTGATTGGTCTCACACAGTCAAGTGATGCGATTTCGCAGGTCAGAGTTCACCAAGCTTGAACTTTGCAACGCAGTGAACTGCGAAACTTGACGCACGAACTTGCGTTTCTGGTCTGACGCATTTGCGTGCGTATGAATGGAAGTCTATGGGGAGAATCCAGTGTGACCGCGGCTTATTTGCATGTGAATGGTTTCTCTCCAGTGTGGCTTATGTGTAGATGAAGGGATGATGAGCGGTTGAAACTCTTCCCACACTGAGTGCATGTGAATGGTTTCTCTCCAGTGTGGCTCATCATGTGTAGATTAAGGGATGATGAGCGGTTGAAACTCTTCCCACACTGGGTGCATGTGAATGATTTCTCTCCAGTGTGGATCCTCATGTGTCGATTAAGGTTTGATAATTGGCTGAAACTCTTCCCACACTGAGTACATGTGAATGGTTTCTCTCCAGTGTGGATCCTCATGTGGTGAATAAGGTGTGATGATTTGTTGAAACTCTTCCCACACTGAGTGCATGTGAATGGTTTCTCTCCAGTGTGGATCCTCATGTGAATCTTAAGATCGCATTTTCTTCCAAAACTCTTTCCACCCTGAGTGCAGGTGAAATGATTCTTGTCTCTCCTTTTCAAAATACCATCTGTCTGTAAATGAGTTTTTTCCTCAATTTTGACATGTTCCTCCTCTTTACTTTTCTCATTCTCTTCAATTAGGTCTGAAAAAACACAAACATTAGTTTTCATTAAGTCTTAAAAACACTCATCAAAAGCTGAAAAGTGAAAGGACACTGGAAACATTGGCTACACACACTGTAATTTTGATGCACATTAAATATAAAATATTTTGTTTGGTCCATTAACGTGTACACATTTAAGCAGATTCAATTCAATTCATCTTTATTTATGTAGTGCTTTTACAATGTATCAAAGCCACTTAACAGAAGTTCAATTGTAAATTGAAACTGTGTCAGTCCAGTTTTCAGAGTTTCTTACATAATTGATTATAAAAGTCATTTTGGTCATATTGACAAGACACAGATTTGAAAGCTGTAAATGTCCTATTTTTATTCGTATATATTCATAATTATAACAATATGTTTTTCTAAAATTTGTAAATCAGACAGGGAATACTTGTTCATACTGTATCTGACTTGTAAACATATCAGAAAAAAAGTTCTGGGGTAACAGCTGAACATTTGCCTCGCAGTCATGAGACATACCCAGGGGCTGACTGGCCATCTGGCAGACCGGGCAGGTTCCCACTGGGCCGATGTACTTTTTGGGCCGGACTGATCATCGTCTTATGATCTGATCGGCCAATAAAACGCTAGCAGCCTATCATTTTTGTCTGCATAATTAATTGACGATGCTGTGATCTGTGACGCTCTGAAAGTAAGATGCTTTTTTTCTGACAGACTGGCCCATGTGACATAATCTGCAGCCCATTGGTTCTTTTCTTTATTGACATATTCACAAACTCCTATTTTGGGCTCTGTGTGAGCGTGCAACATCGGTGTGTATTTGGCAAAATAGTCGAGAGTCAGAGAGATGGAGAAGAAATGGAAGTAAGGTGCAGAGAAATTGCGGGAAACACACTGGCGTTACATTTTGCGGTTCTGGAAAGTTCTCCGTCCATATTACACGACTAAAAACGCACATCGCGTGACCACACACACACACACTCTGTCATGAGCTGCAGCCAGTAGGTCAGCGGGTGCTTTGAGCATAAAACCCCAGGTGAGAGTATAGTGCATGTCGGACAGTTCATCATAAATCCACTGCTAGATCTCATCTCACTATTAAACGTGATATTGAATTCATCTCATCTCTATCTAACAACTCTTCGGTCTTTTGAATTGCTTGTTCTCAAGTAACTCTGTTTTGGCTGAGTGCAAAGATAAGTGAATATATTAATTTATGTAACCACATACACTGATTCTGCACATTGACTTATTGCTTGCCTTTATTGTATAAATGCATTGTACGTTATACTTTCATAATGGTCGTTATTGATTTTGAAAACTGATATTCAGCAAAAGAGATGGGGTAAAGTTCGTATTTTTCAATTAAAATGAAAGGAGGCAGTTATGTTATAGGCCTTGTTTTGTTGTAGCTAAATATGCATAGAGTGAAGATGACGGTCATATAAATAGCCTATGTAGCTACACGAGGCCGTTTGGTGTCTGTTAATCATAATATCAAAATGAAATAAACTTCCTTATATTATGTCTTCATTGTTAAGATAGTGAAACAGCAAGCAGGATGAGGTGAATGAGGTTATAAAGTACACTGTTCCCTTTGAAGATTTACCCATGCCTCAGCAGGCAGTTTTTGTTGTTTATTATTTAATATAGGCTGAGTAAATAGTGTATTCAATAAGCTAAATTGGCTGTAGTTAATGAGTGTGTGAGAATGAGTGTGTATGGGTGTTTTCCGATACTGGGTTGTGGCTGGAAGGGCATCTGCTGCATAAAACATATGCTGGAATAGTTGGCGGTTCATTCTGCTTTGGCAACCCCTGATAAATAAGGGACTAAGCCGAAGGTAAATAAATGAATGAATGAATGAATAGTGTATTCTTTAGAACCAAACAAAAATCTTTAAGGACAGTATACAGAAATTAAATTGAGATTAATGTCTGTATTTATTTCATATTTATGGCTTTTGTGTTTTTATAAAATAGGAGTTGATAAACATATTGGACATGCACAGATGGGTAGCATTTTGATTGTATTTAGTGGGCTGCTCTGGCCCAAAATGCCAGGGCCGATTTTTTTCCCCAGTCCAGCCCTGGACTAGGGTTGTGACGATGAGGAAATTTCCCCACCGGTTAATCGACATGTGACAACACCGGTAATACCGGTATCACCGTGGGGGTGGGCGTTTCCTCTTTTTTTCTGCTTTTAAATATCCTATAAATGCGTGCCTATTATACTTTCACTTTCGGTTTTTCGGGAATTGGCAATTCGGTGTCAAACTACAAAAAAATCACTGTTATTAAACACAGAACTTTTATTAACAACAACGAAAAAAAACAACATCAATGCTACAGGCTGAAAAAACTGTGGAAATTGGAACCAAACAAATAACAACCATAGAACGTTTATTACTTATGTTAGAATGTTTTTAAAACTAATAAGAAAATAAAATAGAAATATAAGTAATTAAATAGCACAAAGTTTAAAAAAGATTAAACGAATGAACAAGAAACAAATATAAAAAAACTTCTAAATGACATCAGGCTACAAAAATGACAGGTCGGCAGTCTTTAAAAAAATAAACAAAAATACTGCATTTTTTTTATTAACAGTGCAGTCTACATGGTCTTTCCCAGGAAACCCAACAAGTTGACCATCTCTGATCTTGGGGCTCACTATGTTCCCCATCGTGTTGAACACTCTCGGATGCGCAGCTTGTTGCGCACACGCAAAGATACTTTTTGGTTACCTTTGCCAACAGGGGGAACCTACTTTGGTTGTCTTTTGTTGTCCTACCTGACTTTAATGTCTTTATGTATAAATTAGCCTAATGTATTATATATTAATAGCTTAGTCCTTATAAACAATCCGTTTATAAAATACATTAATAACGAATATAGGTTACTGAAGAATAAACCGAATATGAAATATGATCCTTGCATAATGATCACAGCTAAACAAGCTAGCACTCAATTTATATATAAACTATAAATAAAAAAAATTAAGAAATTTTAAGTAATGGAACATTATGTAAAAAATCTAAAGACTACAGGCTAAATAAAAGTGCCTCATCAGAGCTGAACATCACTGTGCGGTCACCGAGCGCGTGTCAGTTTACAGCTTCTGTAAAGATCAGACAGCCTATACAGATCACACAATCTCAATAAACACTGTAAATGTATAAATATTTCGATAAGTATTGTTAATGGAATATTTATAACGACATGATCTCGCTTTTCGTTATATTGATGCCGGCTTTAAGCTCTCACGTGCGCGCGCGCTCTCTTTCTCTCTTACCAGCGGCAGTTGACGGGCCCACACACTACACAGCATACAGTGACAAGGTGACAAGTGCTCCACGGGACCAGTTTTATTTTTTGATTTGCGCGTTGTTCCTTTTTTAAAATGTCTTTTATTTTTAAAATCTCTCAAGTCAATATTGGCTATCGGGTAACAATCTCCCTCAGAGATATTGGAGTTCAATAACGTGGTGCGCGGTAGCTATGACTTTTGGCCAACACCTCCCTGTACGTTTACACACTGCATAGATAGACTACAGGCCTACAGCCCTGGTGTGTTATGAATTGCGTGTTTTAAATGACAGCGACACATGCTACATTTAGTTTTTATTGTAAAATATACATTATAACTCAGTACACTCTAAAATATAATTTTTTGAATGGCTTGCCTATTGGCAGCGTAGCCTATAACCGTTGAGCATAAATAGGCTAAGCATATTTTCATTAATATTAAAACACATGAATACAAACTAGCCACCCTTTGATTTTTTTCGTTTTCGTATATTTTTTATCAAACGAAAAATGCAATGAATTGTTGATTTTGGTTTTCATTTTATTATAATTCATATAATTATTAGGCGGCGACTTGACTTGTGTGGCGTCTATCATGGATGACAGCGAGAGAGAGAGAGAGAGAGAGAGAGAGAGAGAGAGAGAGAGAGAGAGAGAGAGAGAGATGAGATCAAACCTCAGTTTCGATGTGTGGCCGCACGTCACATTTACTTTACTGCAAGTTTTTAATATTGGCTCATCTAAATTAACTTTTCATTCGATTAAAAGCCGAAATATTGCTAGACAGACAAACGCAACTTTCGGTTTTGGAGGGAGACTTCAGTGAAGACGCACACACACACAGGATACATTACACTCTTGTCGGCCTTTTCATTATTGATTCTTTTAACATTAAACTCATAATAATCAAGTGCACAAAAGAACAGATGAACTTCGGGAAAAGTATTCATTGCGGTTGCCGCGAGGTTGCTTTGTTTCTCTGCAGTTGGCTTGTCAGTGGCGTGGCAATCACTTTCAGTTTAATAAAAATAAGATTATTTATTACTAAACACTGTGAGATTATGGTCCCGGGATTTTTTAAATGAGGCGCTTTTGGTTTGCATTTTGACACTAAATCGTCCGCCATTCTCTTTCTGTAAATTCGACTCATCTCGTTCTCCTCGCATGATAAATGAAATATGAAGCAATGTAGCTATGTTCAGATTTTAACTACAGCCTACTGCATGCTCTCGTCTTAAGTAAATTATTTGGAATTATATTTTCCATTTAATTCAAATAAATATTGAATTAAAAAAAAAGGAATACTTGAAAAAATGTGGGCACGGTGTCACGGTGGAAAAGTGATGTCACCGGTGTTGCGACTTAAAACCGGTAACACCGTCAACACCGTCTATCGTGGCAAGCCTACCCTGGACATACCTGTACAGCATCTGCATAAAGGCTGGAATGTGCACCTTTCCCCTTGTGTGCTTTTGGGTCATTTTCATCCATTCTGGGGTGATTTTGAGGCTTAATTTGGCTAAAACTTTCTCGTTTCAGCAAACGAACTGATATTTGGGGACATCTTATTGTGACATATTCTGGGAAAATGCTTTGAAAAAAAAAAATACACTTAGGCCCAATCCCAATTCTTCCCCTTACCCCTACCCCTCGTTCTGCGCGTTCACGTCAAGGGGTAGTGATGTCCCAAATCTCTTTAGCTTGAAGGAGTAGGGCTAAGGGCAAGGGGATACACACCCCTTCGAACAAAGATTTTTCAGGAGCACACTCGAAATCAAGGAGTAAGAAAATTTCCCAGAATACACCTGCTACAACGGCAGTATTGCTGAACCTGGAGGTAAGGAGATCCACAAATTATTTTAACTAATGAATAAGTTGAAATCACTGCAAAGTTAAATACTCATTCAAATAATCAATTAATTATCTTTAATGAAAATAATGAGAAATATGATGATGAGGAAAGGATAATCATCCACGATGAGAAGGTTGGGATGGGATGGTAGAAATCCAGACCCTTCACTACATAGATGAATATGGCCACTGTGTAAATACACAGTACAGTTACGATTTTATTGCCACATTAGATCGTTATGATAACATAATATATCCCTTCAGTGATTTCCTGAAGATAAACACCAAAAAAATGACACAACTGGAATAACTACAGCAGTCACCATCGTCTGATCTCATATGAAGCAAGAGATCGCGATGACATATGATGAACTGTGCAGGTGTTGAAGTGCTGTCCCAATTCTTAGGGGTAAGTTTTGAAGCCCTTCCCCTTAACCCTCGGTTGTAAGGGCCAAGGGGAAGGGGTAGGGGTACAAAAATAGAATTGGGATTGGGCCTTAATTTATAATCCCTAAAATAAAGGGCAAATTTACTCCCTTTTCGTTATATTCATGGCTGTTTTTTCCCCATTGGCCTCTATTATAACAACAATTTTTTGATTGCAAAGCCATGACAGCATATAATCATGCATTTATGATTGTTGGTGTTTTCCGTGACAACAGTCAACATTGTTTAATTGGTCTCCCCCCATGGGACGGCAAAATGGGTGAGAGTATAAAGAAAGAGGAGGAGAGTTGAAGAGGGCAGCATTATGTGGTGTGCGGAAGAAAAAGAAGTTGACTGAACTGTTGCAGTGCGGGGAAACGAGTAGAGAAACTGGGTCGAGACGAGCAGTGTAAACTTAACGACTGGCTGTGAGAAACAAAAAGTGTAAGTACGTATTGAAGCAACGGAGCAAAGACCGCTGTCTTGTTACTGAAGTGCTCGTGACGTATGTGAACGAGTGTGTCACCAAAGACTTCAGCGCGATGTTTCCTGAACAAAATCAACTGACCGATTTATCTCCCTGGCATGGAGTCAGCTGCCGAAAGCCTTCATGCCGCAGTCGACAGTGTCGGAGTTTCCTGTTAGGCACCCGTGGCTGCTACTCACCGGCTGGGTTCATCGACACCCTCAACCTTCACATCCACACCTCCACATTCGCCATTCCCCTCTCATTTCCCTTGACCCCACCGCTCCGTGGGTAAGAAGCAAAAGTTTTTGTTTTCTTTGCCCAAATTCTCATTTTATTTCTCTTGTTATGTTTTCTCCTCGTACTATTATTATCAGTATTATTTTTCTCCGTTTTCAAATCTGACGAATCTGCTGGCCTGAAATCATTTGCATTTTTTCTTTTCACTTTCATTTGAATTATTAGTGCTGAGGGTTTTGGGTTTCATTTTGATTGTTGTTATATTGTTTGTTTTGGACTTCCGGTTGGAGCGGTGCCATGTAAAGACGCAAACTGTTGAGGTCCTCACATGAAACTTAAAATTTTGTTTAATATTGCTCTTATCCTAAATACTATTACCTTAAACCTACCTATACTGGAAAATAAGCATTTAGGTGTAAGAGTCTAGCTGTTCTGAGCGTAATTCAACTTGAATCTGGATGATTTAAGGCTGAAGCAACCATAGGGAGGCGGAATCCGCTACTAGCCTCCATACTAATGCTAACCCCAAAGTGCAAGCTGCATCTAATAAAGAGACGGCTCCAGCGAGTGGTGACAGTGCGGTCCTTCAAGCTAAAAATTTAAGAAAAGGCTGTTGCACAGTCAAATGAACGTTGCAATCAAATTGACCAGCTTCAGACAGAGTTACACAATGCTATGGAGCACATTAACGCCACAGTGGAAGCAGCGGAAGAGCGAGTGACTGGTCTGGAGTCTGTGTTGGGTGGATACTTTGACTCTCTTACTAGGGATGTCCCGATACAACATTTTAACTTCCGATACGATACCGATATTGCAGCCTTCAGTACTAACCGATACCGATACAAATCCGATATAATAATCAGCACAAATCATGAATACTTTACTTTTACCTATTTTGTTGAGAGTAATGTATGAACGGCTAAATCATACATTAGATTTTTTTTAAGAAGATAAGCATTTCCAGGGCTTGATGCTAACTTTTTTCAGGAGGAGGACATTAGGAGCACATTAAAGAATTTTAGGAGCACAGTGAAAATGTATAAAATAAATAGTGTTTTTGCCTAATAAATGTACAAGAGGAGATCTGTAAACAAAACAGTGTCATTCATTTGAATACAATAAGTACAACACTAGGTTTTATTTTACTGCAACAACAGCATTAATAGTGTTTAATAATTATAATTTAATCTGTATGGAGTTTAGCTAGCGGTCCACAGCAGGTCTGAGATCATATTGCTCTAATGAAGGCCTCTCTAAACTGATCTGAATCAAGTCTTCAGTTGTGGACATGCCTAGACAGCTTCTTGATGAATTTTTCAATCCAGTTTCGAGCTAAAAATCTCTTTCACACTGGGCAGCAGAAATAAGCAGTTATTGTCATAAGTTATTAAGTTAATAAAAATGTGCAGTATGGTTAGTGCAAACATTCACATGATCAGATCTATTTAGTCTGTGTTTGTATCATAAGATGAGTATGGCTGTATCAATGCTTCCAAACAAAACATTATTTATTTTATAATAATATATATTGTACATATTATCTTTAACATAGATATACTTTTCTCCACATCACATAAAATAATGTGACTTTTAAAATAAATTTTATTTGCATAATATATTGCACAGATTCCACCCTACTTCCCACATGGGAAAAGTATGACAATGTAAAGAAAGACAGAACTACAAACTCATGTGCAAAGCTGACACTGTTTATCTGAGCACTTTATCTTTCTGGGCTTTTTAAAGAAGAGTTAAATATGGGAATACCATACTTTCTTTTAAACTGTAATGGCCCTCAGCAACAGAATGATTTCTTATTCTTATTTAACAGACAATTAAAAACAAAAATGTTTATCATTTAACACCCTTTACATGACAGTTTCTTTTCAGTGAGTTCAAGTAAAAAAAATAAATAATAAAAATAAAGAAATCCACTATTTGACTCCTACTATCCATGTGCACCACTGACAGGTCAAATCTGCTCTCTTTCTCTCTCTCTCTCTCTCTCTCTGTCTTTCTCTCTCTCTTTCGCGTGCGCATATAAAGTAATGCAAAAACGCAGCTATAGAAAGCGAAAGCACAGTATATAATGAGCTGGATCAGTCTATTTAGTTAAAGGTTTTGTGAACAGGTCGCATCTCTGTGGGTCTGCAGCAGCAGAGCATGCGAGTCTGTGGCGGTGTTCGTTTCTCACGCACACAGAACCGGGCCGCTGAGGTAAAGTCTTTTGTGTGGGAAGCGCAGGTGTTGAATTGGGTATCGATCACACTGGATGCACCATGATATGCCATGACCGAATTGTAAACGTTTTCTATGAGGCTCGCACGATGTGCGATACGGCGCCATTCGGTGCCTTGCGTTTCTTAGCAGTGTATACAAAACAATGTAAAGATCGCTTGACGTGAAGTAAATAAACCAGTATAGATTAGGCATGGGACGATAACCGTTTTCAAGGTATACCGCGGTTTGGGAAAGTCAAGGTTATCATACCGCCAAAATTTTCTCTAATACCGTTCCTAAGGTATCTGTAAGATTTTTTTATTTACATTTTTTAACAACAGTATCTCCAGCAGAAAAGATATCCAAAGATCCCATTTTAAATTGTAAATAAATCTGAATTTTTTAAACTAATGAAGACCGCAGAAGTCAATGATTCATTTTCATTATTTAGCCTGGCACGTTTACTGCTCCAAAATATTATAAATGTTTCTCAAAATAAAATATATTGTGTTCAAAGGGAGAAATTTTTTTTAGTTTTTTACCCAGACATTTAAAAAGAATATATTTTAGAGCAGTAACCACAATACCATGATACCGTGATATTTTTATCCAAGTTTATCATACCGTCAGAATCTTATACCGGCCCATGCCTAGTATAGATGTGCCGATGTTGATAGCGTTAACGTGTGCAACCGTCACATTAGATTTCTATCGTAATACACCATAACTTAGCGTGAAGAGCATGCTAAATCTTTAAGGGACTTTGCCAGCAAGCAGTGTTGTGATCACGTGGGCTTTGGACGCTGGCTCTGGACGCTGCTGGATAAAATAGCTGTAACGGAGTTTAGAGTGGAACAGACTGCTTATATCGGAGATTTTTAACGCAGTCCGATAAATTTATTTGGACTGATATCGGACCGATTTCCAATATCAATATCGGATCGGGACATCCCTATCTCTTACTATCCTGGAAAAAGAGTTTAGTATCGTAAAAAAAGGAGCTGGCTCGGCTAAGAGACCGAAGCAAGGATCTTGAGGAGAGGTCTCGCCGCTCAAATCTTCGCATTACGTGAGCTAAAGAAGGACGGGAGCACGGCAGACGCGTGACGGAATTTGTAGCCAGCCTCCTGAACGATACCCTGAACCTCAAGAAGACTCCACTTCTGGACCAGGCACACCGCACTCTATGCAGCAAACCAGTGGACGACAAGGAACCGCCACGCACCTTCGTGATTAAATGCCACTACTTTTCCGAAAAAGAGGTTATTTTGAAGAAAGCCATTGAAATGAAGGCAATCACGACAGTTCACTGGGCTGTCAAAGACAATACAAATGTTAATGTCACTCTCCGGTTAACTTTTAAATTACCACTACAGCACATGTTCGTTGTTGTTATTTCTAGTTCTCAAGTATATTTAGTCAATAATGGGGTAGTTTTGTAGTAAAACATCAAGAGCTGTTCAAATTGTTTTGTTTTATACGTGAGGTGCCACATGGTAAGCTAGTTAAGAGTGGGAGTAGCTGGAAGTGTGTGCAAGTTTACACACAAGGTTTCAATATTGTGTTGTTTGGTGTTTATAAGTGTATGTGCGATCACCACATTTTTTTTCTCTCTATTTTTTTCTTTCCTCTCTCTCCCCCACACTCCCCTACATACAAAACCCACAGATCCCTTTTGGATGCTTCTGATAAATGTTTTCGACAGCCCTCCATAAAATGGGTGTAGTAAAGACTAACTTTACCAGTTGGAATGTGCGGGGGCTAAATCACCCAGTGAAACGAAACATGGTGTTCGCATATCTTAATAAGTTAAAATCTGATGTTGTATATTTACAGGAGACTCATCTGTTGAAAAAAAATTATTTTAAACTTAATAGAGAAGGCTATACACAAATATATCATTCTAACATCAATAGCAAAAGTAGGGGCGTTGCTGTACTCATACATATGAATGTACAGTTTGTTATGGAGTCAAATGTGTTGGATAAAAATGGCAGATGCGTAATAATCCAAGGTAAACTTTTTAACATGTCTGGTCCTGGCCAATGTGTATGCTCCTAATTGGGACAATGTACAATTTTTCAGTGTTTTATTTTCAATTTTGCCTAGTCTCGACACACACAATTTAATTTTAGGAGGCGATTTAAATTGTTTTGCACCCAATTTTGGACTGCTCTAGCTCTTCGAGTAATACATTAAGTCAGTCAACACTATGTATCAACTCCTTTCTTCAGACATATGGTGTAAGTGACCCCTGGAGATTTAAATATCCATCTTCCAAACAATTTTCTTTCTATTCACCTGTGCATCAAACTTATTCCAGGATTGACCATTTTCTCCTGGACAAGCAGTTACTTCCCTTAATGTCAGAAGTGGAGTATGGTAGTATTGTTATTTTGGACCATTGACCAGTTTCACTAAAGCTGTTTTCCAGGCAATGTAATCCCCCAATGTACATGACGGTTTAACTCAAGACTCTTGGTAGACGACGATTTTGTAAAATTTATTGATGCTCAAATTGATTTCCTTCTTGAGAAAAACGAATCCCCAGAGATAAGTTATAGCATCCTATGGGATACCCTGAAAAGGATTATTTCATATCAATGTGCATCATGACGTTTCCATCAACTGATTTTTTTTTATGCTCATAGCCTATCCAAAATGCACATAAAAATAGGTGGGTGGAAATGCAAGGCTAAGCGAGAAATACCACTTCGTCTTTAAAAAAGTGGAGGAGACCGACAGAAACTCAGAGTTTAGAGAATAAGACCTGCCCCTGACCAGGTTAGGTTCACAGAATAAGTTACCATGGTAACTGACTCTGAGTTAAAGTTACCTCTCTTTCAGAAACAGGCTTGACTTACCCTGCTTTCTCGAGTTTGACAAACCTGCCATTTTGAAACAGAAAACCCAGAGTTTCTCTCATTTCAGAGTTTTCACTTAACCTTCTTTCTGAACTGAGGCCCTGATCTCATATGCTATTGTTTAAGAACTTCAGTTGCCGATTGGAGAAATGACCAGGAATAATAAACGGCTACTTGCTCTACAAACAAGTGTGTTCATGACTATACATACAAAGAAAAAGAATACAATTAGAAAATATGACTTTGCAACATGCGACACGGTGGCGCAGTAGCTAGTGCTGTTGCCTCACAGCAAGAAGGTCGCTGGTTCAAGCCTTGGCTGGGTCAGTTGGCATTTCTGTGTGGAGTTTGCATGTTCTCTCCGCGTTCGCGTGGGTTTCCTCCGGGTGCTCTGGTTTCCCCCACTAGTCCAAAGACATGCGGTACAGGTGAATTGGGTAAAGCTAAATTGTCCGTAGTGTATGAGTGTGTATGGATGTTTTCCAGAGATGGGTTGCAACTGGAAAGGCATCCACTGCATAAAACATATGCTGGATAAGTTGGCGGGTTATTCCGCAGTGGCGACCTCGAATTAATAAGGGAAACTAAGCCGAAAAGAAAATGAATGAATGACTTTGCAACATCAAGCAGCATTAGGCATGGGCCAGTATAAGATTCTGACAGTATGATAACCCTGAATAAAAATATCACGGTTTCACTGTACTGTGATTACTGCTCTAAAATATATTCTTTTTAAATGTCTGGGTAAAAAACAAACACTTTTTTCCCTTTGAGCACAATATATTTTCTTTTGAGAAACTTTTGAAATATTTTGGAGCAGTAAACATGTCAGGCTAAATAATTCAAATGAATCATTGACTTCTGCTGTCTTCATTAATTTCAAAAACACAGATTTCTTCACGATTTAAAATGGCATCTTTGGATATCTTTACTGCTGGAGATACTGTTGTCCTAAAAAACTTAAAACATAAAAAAACCTTACATATACCGTAGGGACGGTACAGCAGAAAATATTGGCAGTTTTAAAACCTTGACTTTTCCAAACTGTGGTATACCTTGAAAACGGTTATCGTCCCATGCCTAAGCAGCATAACACTGTTTTTAGGATCTAAAAATGTATTCTTTAAAAAAGGTCTCAAGCAAAAAGATTCCAATGGCGCCGCCTGCTGGTATGTGAAGAATATGGTCAATATGCTGAGAATTTCTGATGAACTTTACACTCAAATGTTTGCATATCATCAGCATGCTGTAATCCATTTCTTAAGCAGTAAAAGTCATTTTTAGACTAGTTTGTTGGCCAGTTGTAGTCAGTGCAATGCTAAACGTTATTGTTCCACTATAATTTGTTTGTTTTGTCTCCCGTCGTCCCACAACATCATCATATAGTTTAGAATAATGTACAATGTTTTATAGCAATTAATTATTTCAGTGTCCATTTCATTCAGCATGTTTAAAATTGGGGCATCCACGGTTTTTGACATACTTTAAACCAGGGTTTCTGCAGGTTTCACCAAGTTAAATGTAAGACTTTAAGGACATTATGACTGAAATTGTTATAGCGCCAGTGCTCAAGGATGCTTTACAAAAACAGTAGGAGAATAAGAAAAGCAATAACCTTAAGAAGGTAGAGAAAATGGGAGACTAATAATACATGAAAAGAATGACAAAAGACATGAGAACAAGTAACAAGAAACTCATTCCTGTCTTTCAATGAGTGCTTATGTACGTTTAGGAGAACTAGGCAGCACACTCAGGACTGCAAGATGGATTTAATTTAGTATTCTTATTATTAAAATATATCTGAATGAGGATCAAATGACTGAGTTGGTCTTTGAGAATGAAAATTAACCTGTTTGTTCCTGCAGATCTTCCTGTTTGACTCTGAATGTTTCTTCAATCTTCACATCTTCACTCTCCTCTTTAATAAACGCCATCTTTATAACAGTGTGGAGATCAGTCGCTTCAGCAGGAGTTTTTCTCTGTGTTTGTACACTTTATCCTGTTTAAAATGAACAAAACAATAAAAATGTTCAGTTTATAATAAATAAAACAATGAACAGAAACAAAATAACTTCTCTTCAACACTTGCTTCAACAGTTTCTTTATATGAGAGTCATTAACACAAAGAAATCAGGTAAAAGAGACCGCGGTAAAGTTAGTTTGACGTTTGACATTCATTAGACATTCGGTTTCAAACCAATTAAATTCTTTGCTCCTGTTATAGTTTGAGCCAAAAATATGTCAGATAGACATAAATATGTGCCCTTTATGTTGCACAAGGCTTAATTTCTTAATTAAAAAAAAAAAAAATTAAGCATACAAACGAATTAAACAATTCAACTATATGAAATTATGCAATAAAACCAAGTCCAAAATGTTCAGAAAAACATCCTGGTTATTGCACAAGACGCTGTTTTTGGAATTAGCCTTCTATTTATTTTATAAAAAATTTAAAATAACTTTTAATGTAAAAATAGTAAAAGTCAATTAAACTCTGACACCGTTTTAGATAAAAGGTTCAAATCAACTCAAAAAAATTCTAAATATTATTCTCTATGATGCACAAGCTTTGTTTTTTACAGTTATGCCTTTGTTGATTTTATATACAGTAATAAATTCATATTTTCAGTATATTGGTTACACTGCAAACACCTAAATGAATTAAACTGACACCATTTGAGATAAAAGGTTCAAATCAACTCTAAAATTGTCTAAATATTATTCTCTATGATGCACAAGCTTTGTTTTTTACAGATATGCCTTTGTTGATTTTATATACAGTATTGCATTCATATTTTCAATATTTCTGATACACTTCAGCACCTAAATGTATTAAACTCTGACACCAATTGAGATAAAAGGTTCAAATCAACTCTAAAAATTGTCTAAATATTATTCTCTATGATGCACAAGCTTTGTTTTTTACAGTTATGCCTTTGCTAATTTTATATACAGTCATAAATTCATATTTTCAGTATATTGGTTACACTGTCAACACCTAAATGAAATAAACTCTGACACCATTTGAGATAAAATACTCAAATCAACTCTAAGATTGTCTAAATATTATTCTCTATGATGCACAAGCTTTGTTTTTTACAGTTATGCCTTTGTTGATTTTATATACAGTAAATAAATTCATATTTTCAGTATATTGGTTACACTGTAAACACTTAAATGAATTAAACTCTGACACCATTTGAGATAAAAGGTTCAAATCAACTCTAAAATTGTCTAAATATTATTCTCTATGATGCACAAGCTTTGTTTTTTACAGTTATGCCATTGTTGATTTTATATACAGTAATAAATTCATATTTTCAGTATATCGGTTACACTGCAAACACCTAAATGAATTAAACTCTGACACCATTTGAGATAAAATACTCAAATCAACTCTAAAATTGTCTAAATATTATTCTTAATGATGCACAAGCTTTGTTTTTTACAGTTATGCCTTTGCTGATTTTATATACAGTAATAAATTCATATTTTCAGTATGTCGGATACACTGTCAACACCTAAATGAATTAAACTCTGACACCATTTGAGATAAAATACTCAAATCAACTCTAAAATTGTCTAAATATTATTCTCTATGATGCACAAGCTTTGTTTTTTACAGTTATGCCTTTGTTGATTTTATATACAGTAATGCATTCATATTTTCAATATATCTGATACACTTCAGCACCTAAATGTATTAAACTCTGACACCATTTGAGATAAAATACTCAAATCAACTCTAAAATTGTCTAAATATTATTCTCTATGATGCACAAGCTTTGTTTTTTACAGTTATGCCTTTGTTGATTTTATATACAGTAATGCATTCATATTTTCAATATATCTGATACACTTCAGCACCTAAATGTATTAAACTCTGACACCATTTGAGATAAAAGGTTCAAATCAACTCTAAAATTGTCTAAATATTATTCTCTATGATGCACAAGCTTTGTTTTTTACAGTTATGCCTTTGCTGATTTTATATACAGAATGAATTCATATTTTCAGTATATCGTATACACTGTAAACACTTAAATGAATTAAACTCTGACACCATTTGAGATAAAATACTAAAATCAACTCTATAAATTTCTAAATATTATTCTCTATGATGCACAAGCTTTGTTTTTTACAGTTATGCCTTTGCTGATTTTATATACAGTAATAAATTCATATTTTCAGTATGTCGGATACACTGTCAACACCTAAATGAATTAAACTCTGACACCATTTGAGATAAAATACTCAAATCAACTCTAAAATTGTCTAAATATTGTTCTTTATGATGCACAAGCTTTGTTTTTTACAGTTATGCTTTTCTTATTTTATATACAGTAATAAATTCATATTTTCAGTATATCGAATTACCTGTAAACACCTAAATGAATTAAACTCTGACACCATTTGAGATAAAAGGTTCAAATCAACTCTATAAATTTCTAAATATTATTCTCTATGACGCACAAGCTTTTTTTTTTACAGTTATGCCTTTGCTTATTTTATATACAGTAATAAATTCATATTTTCAGTATATTGAATACACTGTAAACACCTAAATGAATTAAACTCTGACACCATTTGAGATAAAAGGTTCAAATCAACTCTAAAAATGTCTAAATATTATTCTCTATGATGCACAAGCTTTGTTTTTTACAGTTATGCCTTTGTTGATTTTATATATAGTAATGAATTCTTATTTTCAGTATATCGGATACACTGTAAACACCTTAATGAATTAAACTCTGACACCATTTGAGATAAAATACTCAAATCAACTCTAAAATTGTCTAAATATTATTCTCTATGATGCACAAGCTTTGTTTTTTACAGTTATGCCTTTGTTGATTTTATATACAGTAATAAATTCATATTTTCAATATATCTGAAACACTTCAGCACCTAAATGTATTAAACTCTGACACCATTTGAGGTTAAAGGTTCAAATCAACTCTAAAAATTGTCTAAATATTATTCTCTATGATTCACAAGCTTTGTTTTTTACAGTTATGCCTTTTCTTATTTTATATACAGTAATAAATTCATATTTTCAGTATATCGGCTACACTGTAAACACCTAAATGAATTAAACTCTGACACCATTTGAGATAAAAGGTTCAAATGAACTCTAAAAATTTCTAAATATTATTCTCTATGATGCCCAAGCTTTGTTTTTTACAGTTATGCCTTTGCTGATTTTATATACAGTAATAAATTCATATTTTCAGTATATCGGATACACTGTCAACACCTAAATGCATTAAACTGACACCATTTGAGATAAAATACTCAAATTAACTCTAAAATTGTCTAAATATTATTCTCTATGATGCACAAGCTTTGTTTTTTTTTACAGTTATGCCTTTGCTGATTTTATATACAGTAATAAATTCATATTTTCAGTATATCGGGTACACTGCAAACACCTAAATGAATTAAACTCTGACACCATTTGAGATAAAAGGTTCAAATCAACTCTAAAATTGTCTAAATATTATTCTCTATGATGCACAAGCTTTGTTTTTTACAGATATGCCTTTGTTGATTTTATATACAGTATTGCATTCATATTTTCAATATTTCTGATACACTTCAGCACCTAAATGTATTAAACTCTGACACCAATTGAGATAAAAGGTTCAAATCAACTCTAAAAATTGTCTAAATATTATTCTCTATGATGCACAAGCTTTGTTTTTTACAGTTATGCCTTTGCTAATTTTATATACAGTCATAAATTCATATTTTCAGTATATTGGTTACACTGTCAACACCTAAATGAAATAAACTCTGACACCATTTGAGATAAAATACTCAAATCAACTCTAAGATTGTCTAAATATTATTCTCTATGATGCACAAGCTTTGTTTTTTACAGTTATGCCTTTGTTGATTTTATATACAGTAAATAAATTCATATTTTCAGTATATTGGTTACACTGTAAACACTTAAATGAATTAAACTCTGACACCATTTGAGATAAAAGGTTCAAATCAACTCTAAAATTGTCTAAATATTATTCTCTATGATGCACAAGCTTTGTTTTTTACAGTTATGCCATTGTTGATTTTATATACAGTAATAAATTCATATTTTCAGTATATCGGTTACACTGCAAACACCTAAATGAATTAAACTCTGACACCATTTGAGATAAAATACTCAAATCAACTCTAAAATTGTCTAAATATTATTCTTAATGATGCACAAGCTTTGTTTTTTACAGTTATGCCTTTGCTGATTTTATATACAGTAATAAATTCATATTTTCAGTATGTCGGATACACTGTCAACACCTAAATGAATTAAACTCTGACACCATTTGAGATAAAATACTCAAATCAACTCTAAAATTGTCTAAATATTATTCTCTATGATGCACAAGCTTTGTTTTTTACAGTTATGCCTTTGTTGATTTTATATACAGTAATGCATTCATATTTTCAATATATCTGATACACTTCAGCACCTAAATGTATTAAACTCTGACACCATTTGAGATAAAATACTCAAATCAACTCTAAAATTGTCTAAATATTATTCTCTATGATGCACAAGCTTTGTTTTTTACAGTTATGCCTTTGTTGATTTTATATACAGTAATGCATTCATATTTTCAATATATCTGATACACTTCAGCACCTAAATGTATTAAACTCTGACACCATTTGAGATAAAAGGTTCAAATCAACTCTAAAATTGTCTAAATATTATTCTCTATGATGCACAAGCTTTGTTTTTTACAGTTATGCCTTTGCTGATTTTATATACAGAATGAATTCATATTTTCAGTATATCGTATACACTGTAAACACTTAAATGAATTAAACTCTGACACCATTTGAGATAAAATACTAAAATCAACTCTATAAATTTCTAAATATTATTCTCTATGATGCACAAGCTTTGTTTTTTACAGTTATGCCTTTGCTGATTTTATATACAGTAATAAATTCATATTTTCAGTATGTCGGATACACTGTCAACACCTAAATGAATTAAACTCTGACACCATTTGAGATAAAATACTCAAATCAACTCTAAAATTGTCTAAATATTGTTCTTTATGATGCACAAGCTTTGTTTTTTACAGTTATGCTTTTCTTATTTTATATACAGTAATAAATTCATATTTTCAGTATATCGAATTACCTGTAAACACCTAAATGAATTAAACTCTGACACCATTTGAGATAAAAGGTTCAAATCAACTCTATAAATTTCTAAATATTATTCTCTATGACGCACAAGCTTTTTTTTTACAGTTATGCCTTTGCTTATTTTATATACAGTAATAAATTCATATTTTCAGTATATTGAATACACTGTAAACACCTAAATGAATTAAACTCTGACACCATTTGAGATAAAAGGTTCAAATCAACTCTAAAAATGTCTAAATATTATTCTCTATGATGCACAAGCTTTGTTTTTTACAGTTATGCCTTTGTTGATTTTATATATAGTAATGAATTCTTATTTTCAGTATATCGGATACACTGTAAACACCTTAATGAATTAAACTCTGACACCATTTGAGATAAAATACTCAAATCAACTCTAAAATTGTCTAAATATTATTCTCTATGATGCACAAGCTTTGTTTTTTACAGTTATGCCTTTGTTGATTTTATATACAGTAATAAATTCATATTTTCAATATATCTGAAACACTTCAGCACCTAAATGTATTAAACTCTGACACCATTTGAGGTTAAAGGTTCAAATCAACTCTAAAAATTGTCTAAATATTATTCTCTATGATTCACAAGCTTTGTTTTTTACAGTTATGCCTTTTCTTATTTTATATACAGTAATAAATTCATATTTTCAGTATATCGGCTACACTGTAAACACCTAAATGAATTAAACTCTGACACCATTTGAGATAAAAGGTTCAAATGAACTCTAAAAATTTCTAAATATTATTCTCTATGATGCCCAAGCTTTGTTTTTTACAGTTATGCCTTTGCTGATTTTATATACAGTAATAAATTCATATTTTCAGTATATCGGATACACTGTCAACACCTAAATGCATTAAACTGACACCATTTGAGATAAAATACTCAAATTAACTCTAAAATTGTCTAAATATTATTCTCTATGATGCACAAGCTTTGTTTTTTTTTACAGTTATGCCTTTGCTGATTTTATATACAGTAATAAATTCATATTTTCAGTATATCGGGTACACTGCAAACACCTAAATGAATTAAACTCTGACACCATTTGAGATAAAAGGTTCAAATCAACTCTAAAATTGTCTAAATATTATTCTCTATGATTCACAAGCTTTGTTTTTTACAGTTATGCCTTTGTTGATTTTATATATAGTAATGAATTCTTATTTTCAGTATATCGGATACACTGTAAACACCTTAATGAATTAAACTCTGACACCATTTGAGATAAAAGGTTCAAATCAACTCTAAAATTGTCTAAATATTATTCTCTATGATGCACAAGCTTTGTTTTTTACAGTTATGCCTTTGCTGATTTTATATACAGTAATAAATTCATATTTTCAATATATCTGATACACTTCAGCACCTAAATGTATTAAACTCTGACACCATTTGAGATAAAAGGTTCAAATCAACTCTAAAATTGTCTAAATATTATTCTCTATGATGCACAAGCTTTGTTTTTTACAGTTATGCCTTTGCTGATTTTATATACAGTAATAAATTCATATTTTCAATATATCTGATACACTTCAGCACCTAAATGTATTAAACTCTGACACCATTTGAGATAAATGATTCAAATCAACTCTAACAATTTCTAAATATTATTCTCTATGATGCACAAGCTTTGTTTTTTTTACAGTTATGCTTTTGTGGATTTTAAATACAGCAATTAATTACAATGGTTACAAACGTAACCCTCGTTCCCCGAGGGGTTGAACAGAAATGCTATGTGGAAGACTTCCACTGTGGGGATTTTGTCAGAATCCAATCATCTGAAAGAGTAATAAAACGGGCCAATGAGATGACAATGAGTTGGCAGCGTCAGCGTGCACAGCTGGCATCACTTACAGTCAGTGTTGTATAAAGACGCCGCTCGTGCCAAGCCGAGGCATCCTTTTCTAGCTGAAAGAGACTTTTACGGCTAACAGCTAAGGGCCAATCGTTGTGGCGAAGGAACATAGCATTTCTGTTCCCCCCCCCCTCCGGGAATGAGGGTTACATTGGTTACCGCTGCGTTCCCCATCGGGAGGGGAACTTCAATGCTATGTGGAAATCTATGGAAAACGCCACAATAATTGAAACTTACCACGTCTCTGGTGAGAGGTTATGCCAAGCTCCAGCGTGAGTGTACCTGCATCACCAGAGGCGCAGTTTTTTTTTTTTTTTTTTGGTTTAGATTAGGGCTGTGTATTGGCAAGGGCCTCGATACATATCGCGATGCATGGGTCACGATACAATATATCGCGACATATCGCGATACAATAAATATTGTGATATATTGCAATAGTTTGTATTAGTATGTGAGTCACAAGATATTGACAACTCGATAAAGTCGGCAGACAAATTAAAATTCCAATTCCAATTTATTTTCCATCCATTCCAATTCATTAAAACTGCACAGTGTGATTGAACAGAGAACTATGTATATTGCAAAGCTTACAAATGGCATGTATTTTTTGTCTAATTCAGTACTCCCTGGTATAGCGTTTAGGGTTGGGCTATGTTGACCAATTTGGCATTGTACAATGTCTAATGTGAAACATGGTAATGGACCATGGCATCGTCGTCATAGGGGGAGGTGAATTAATTATTTATGAATAATTAATAAATTCATAACTAATTAATTATTTGTAGCCTACCGTTTCAACTACCTGACCCGCATGGCCTTTGTTTTACTCATAACCAAATCATAAATAAATAAATAAATAAATAAATAAATAAATAAATAAATAAATAAATTACACACAAATTACCACCTGTCAATCACTTTTTTCAGCGGGACTATGGCATGACTAGGCAGAGTGAACTGTGCCGTTATGGCGTCCACACACTTGCTTGATATAAAAGGTACACAAACATGAACCAACCAACAGTATCTGAGGTTTTCACTAAAATTACTTAGTACAAGCGTGAAAGCTAAAGACTGAAGCAGTGTACTGATGCTGTGACACGTTACCTGAGAGAATCAAAAGTGTGTGTGTGTGTATGTGTGTGTGTGTGTGGCTGTGTCTCTGTGTGTGTGTGTGGTCACGTGATGTGAGTTTTCAGCAGACGGAGGGCTGTTCAGAAATGCTAGATGAAATGCCTGTGTGGATGTGTATCATTTTCGTTCTAAAATGCCATTTTAAAACTAAGCTCTATTAGTGTAAACGGGGCCTGAGTGTGTGTTTTTCACGAGTGCGTTTGCAACGGGGGCGGGGCGGAGGATCGGTGATGCCGCCTCGTGTAATCGACCCAACCCTAATAGCGTTAAAACTAAAGTGCAGCCACACGCCAGCTTTAAAAGCTGGAGGCACCTTTATATTTTATGCCATGCTCACTCTTGCTTACTTCTGATACCGTACTACTTGGCGTTTTGTTGATCGCGAGTTAGGGACATCTACAGGAGTGGAGGAGGAGATCATTTGGCACAACTTGAATCGATACTTGAGGTTGGACTATCGATACACTATCGTAAAAGAAATAATCGCGATAGTTAGATGTATCGATAATTTTGCACAGCCCTAGTTTAGATATATTTTTTGGGGAGCGGTTAAAAAGTACACCAAGTTAAATTCTAAGAATTTTTAAAATATGACAGTATGTTGGGAAAGCGTGCAGTCCCGATAAAGAGGATGCTGCGGAGGCCACCTGCAGCCCAGATGGGGAGACCTGGTGGCAAGAAGGCATATGGACTAGCCCTGAAAGGGGGAGTCTCATATAAGAAGATGGTTAGCAGGGAGGAAAGACACGAGCCCGCCTACGTGGGAGGGTCTACACCGTGGCTAAGTGAGCATATGGGATCACCAGTGGGGATCATGCATAGCAGGCACCTATACCCAGAATGGGGTCGGACCAGCAGGAATGCCAACAACATAATGGGCCAAGCACCTGACTCCTCCACTGAGTCAGATGCTGGGGGCCTCGGAGGAACTGAGGGTTCGCCAAGTGGGAAAGTCAACTGACAAAGCGTGAAAGCGCACGCATCTCTGTGTTAGAGAGAAAGGCATGACAAGCCTTACAACACCTAACTGAATTTCTTCACTCACCAGGGTTTCACAGCAGCCTTGAGGAAACCAGTTCCACTCTCAGATTGTAAAATCTCGCAAATGTATTGGGTTTGGCCCAGCCTGCAGCTCTACAGATGTCTTGTTAGAGAGGCGCCACCTGCTAATGCCCAAGAGGATGTGATGCTCCGAGTGGAGTGCGCTCTCACTCCTGGGGGACACGGCTCGCCCTGGTACAGATAAGCAAGGGAGATGGCCTCCATTATCCAGTGAGCCAACCACTGTTTAGATACGGCACTTCCCTTCTGCTGACCACCATAACAGACAAAGAGCTGCTCAGAGGATCTAAAGCTCTGAGTGCGGTCCACATAAATTTGCAAAGCGCAAACAGGACACATCGATGAAAAGGCTGGGTCTGCCTCCTCCGCAGGTCCTTAAACGGTGTGGTAGGAACCTTGGGCACATACCCAGGCCGGGGTCTTAGGATAACGTGAGAGTAGGCCGGTGCGAAATCTAAGCACGAGTCACTGACCAAAAATGCTTCCAGGTCCCCGACCCTCTTAATCGATGCCAACGCAACCAACAGAGCTGAAGGACAGAAATCTCAAGGATACTGTGTCGAGTAGTTCGAACAGATCTCCGCATAGGCTCGTAAGCACTACAGAGAGATCCCAGGAGGGCATGAGAGGAGGGCAGGGTGGATTTAATCGCCTCGCACCTCTAAGGAAACAGGATGATGATGAGGGCGACAGCCTACGCTCCAACCTTTCCTGAAGGGAATAAAACACAATGCTGATCTGGCAAGTTTGGAGGTTTTCTCAGTGAGAAGTGCACCACTCAGTGAATAGACTCCACTTCAGGGTGAAGGCATGCCTCGTAGAGGGTGCTCTAGCCTGAGTGATGGTATTAACCACCGCCATCAGTCGGTTACCTAAGTCTTCCTCGCCGCATCTATGGACCACACATGAAGGTTCCAGAGACCTGGGCAAGGGTGCCAGATGGTGCCCTGTCCCTGAGAGAGATGATCTTCTCTCAGAGGGATCTGCCAGGGAGGGGCCGTCGGGAGAGTTTTGATAATTAGGTCCGGTTGGGCCAGAGAGGCGCAACTAACAAGACCTGCTCCTCGTCCTCCCTGACCTTGCACAGTAGCTGCGCGAGCAGGCTCACTGGGGGAAATGCATATTTGCGCATGCCCCGAGGCCAGCTGTGGGCCAGTGCATCCGTGCCAAGGGAGCCCTCGGTCAGGGAAAAGAACCAATGGCAATGGCCATTTTTGGAGGAAGCAAACAGGTCGACCTGGGCTTCCCCCAAGTGTGCCTATATCAGCTGGATGGACTCGGGGTGTTGAAGCTGCCGTAATAGCGCATCGACTACACGGTTGAACTCGCCTGGGATGTGAATGGCGTGCAGCGATTTCAGGCGTGTATAACTCCAGAGGAGCAGACAGCGAGCGAGCTGAGACATGCGGTGACATGCAATGAACCCCCCATTCATTTGACATACGCTACCGCCGCTTTGCTGTTCGTCCTGACCAGCATGTGTTTCCCCTCCAGTACGGTAAAAAACAGCATAGAATGAGAAACACTGCCAACAGCTCCAGGCAATTGATATGCCAATGCAACTGGGTTCCCTTCAACAGGCCCGCAGCGGCATGCTCGCAACACATGGCCCCCCAGCCTGTGCTGTAAGCATCTGTTGAGACGACGATATGCCTCGAAAAGATTTTAGCCTCTGAAAAGATTTCAGGGGGACCACCGTTTTCCTGACAAACTCTCTCAGACAGTTCAGCATCAGCTCGGTGACCGAGTCCAGCTCCACCCCTAGAAAAGAGATGCTCTGCACAGGGGCGAGCTTGCTCTTTTCTCGGTTAACCTGAAGTCCCAACAGGTCGAGGTGCTGAAGCACCCTGTTTCTGTGCATAATCAACTGCTCTCGTGTGTGGGCTAAAATAAGCCAGTCGTCGAGATAGTTGAGTATGCGTATGCCTGCGAGCCGATGAGGCGCTAGGGCACCCTCCGCGAGCTTGGTGAATACCCGCGGAGACAGAGGGAGCCCAAAGGGGAGGACTTTGTACTGCCAGGCTCATCCTTCGAACGCAAACCGCAGAAACTGACGGTGGCGTGGAATTATGGAGACAAGAAAATACACGTCCTTCAGGTCTATTGCTGCTAACCAATCCCGAGGACTGACGCACCGGAGGATGAGCTTCTGTGTAAGCATTCTGAACGGTAGCCTGTGAAGGTAGCGGTTCAAAATGCGCAGATCTCGGATTGGCCGTAACCCACCGCTCTTTTTGGGTACCATGGAGTATGGGCTGTAAACCCCGCTCTCCATCTCGGCTCCATCTCAATTGCTTCCTTCGCTAGAAGGACAGCAATCTCCTCTTGCAAGACAGAGGCGGACACAAGGCTGACCCTGGTGAAATACACACCCGTGAACTTGGGGGGCCGTTTCGCGAATTGAACCACGTAGCCAAGTCTGATCGTGCGATAGAGCCATTGCGACAGGCTGGCTTGCGCTGACCAGGCTGGCAGAGCCCTCGCAAGTGGCATCATCGGCACGATCGCTGACCCACCAGTGGAGGGGCAGCTCGGAGTGGGAGGGCTCAAACAGGGAGCGCTGGGGTCCCGTGGAAGAGCAGGAGGCGCGTAATTCACTCTCACCTTGCGTTGAGAATCCGGAGGAGGGGCTGGGAGTGTGAGAGAAGGGAGACCGCCCTCCCCGAGTACACCGATCCTTCAAGCTGGAAGGCATAGCGTCCCTGACTGGCAGTGTTCGGGCTGTCACATCCGGGGAAGGGGAAAAATGCTCTTTCGTGAGGTTTTGATGGCATCCGACTTAAAGGAATAACTGTAAAAAACAAAGCCTGTGCATCATAGAGAATAATATTTGGACAATTTTAGAGTTGATTTAAATCTCTAATCTCAAACGGTGTCAGAGTTTAATTTATTTAAGTGTTTACAGTGTATCTGATAAACTGAAAATATGGAATTATTACTGTATATCAAATCAGCAAAGGCATAACTGTAAAAAACAAAGCTTTCGCATTATATACAGTTGCAATCAAAATTATTCAAGCCCCTTTGAATTTTTTTTTCTTTTTAAATATTTCCCAAATGATGTTTAACAGAACAAGGAAATTTTCACAGTATGTCTGATAATATTTTTTCTTCTGGAGAAAGTCTTATTTGTTTTATTTCGGCTAGAATAAAAGCAGTTTTTAATTTTTTAAAACCCATTTTAAGGTCAAAATTATTAGCCCCTTTAAGCTATATATTTTTTCAATAGTATACAGAACAAACAATCGTTATACAATAACTTGCCTAATTACCCTAACCTGCCTAGTTAACCTAGTTAAGCCTTTAAATGTCACTTTAAGCTGTATAGAAGTGTCTTGAAAAATATCTAATAAAATATTATTTACTGTCATCATGGCAAAGATAAAATAAATCAGTTATTAGAGATGAGTTATTAAAACTATTATGTTTAGAAATGTGTTGAAAATTTTTTCTCTCCGTTAAACAGAAATTGGGGGAAAAAATAAACAGGGGGGCTAATAAATCAGGGGGATTAATAATTCAGATTGCAAAAAAAACTTTAAAAAACTGTAAAAAACAAAGCTTGTGCATCATTGAGAATAATATTTAGACAATTTTAGAGTAGATTTGAACCTTTTATCTCAAATGGTGTCAGAGTTTAATTTATTTAGGTGTTTGCAGTGTAACCGATGTACTGAAAATAAGAATTTATTACTGTATATAAAATCAACAAAGGCATAACTGTAAAAAACAAAGATTGTGCATCATTGAGAATAATATTTAGACAATTTTAGAGTTGATTTGAACCTTTTATCTCAAATGGTGTCAGAGTTTAATTTATTTAGGTCTTTGCAGTGTAACCGATATACTGAAAATATGAATTTATTACTGTATATAAAATAAGCAAAGGCATAACTGTAAAAAAACAAAGATTGTACATCATTGAGAATAATATTTAGACAATTTTAGAGTTGATTTGAACCTTTTATCTCAAATGGTGTCAGAGTTTAATTCATTTAGGTGTTTGCAGTGTAACCGATATACTGAAAATATGAATTTATTACTGTATATAAAATCAACAAAGGCATAACTGTAAAAAACAAAGCTTGTGCATCATAGAGAATAATATTTAGAAATTTTTAGAGTTCATTTGAACCTTTTATCTCAAATGGTGTCAGAGTTTAATTCATTTAGGTGTTTACAGTGTTTTCGGTATACTGAAAATATGAATTCATTACTGTATATAAAATCAAAAAAGGCATAACTGTAAAAAACAAAGCTTGTGCATCATAGAGAATAATATTTAGACAATTTTAGAGTTGATTTGAGTATTTTATCTCAAATGGTGTCAGAGTTTAATTCATTTAGGTGTTGACAGTGTATCCGATATACTGAAAATATGAATTTATTACTGTATATAAAATCAGCAAAGGCATAACTGTAAAAAACAAAGCTTGTGCATCATAGAGAATAATATTTAGAAATTTATAGAGTTGATTTGAGTATTTTATCTCAAATGGTGTCAGAGTTTAATTCATTTAAGTGTTTACAGTGTAACCAATATTCTGAAAATATGAATTTATTACTGTATATAAAATCAGCAAAGGCATAACTGTAAAAACAAAGCTTGTGTATCATAAAGAATAATATTTAGAAATTTTTAGAGTTGATTTGAACCTTTTATCTCAAATGGTGTCAGAGTTTAATTCATTTAGGTGTTTGCAGTGTAACCGATATACTGAAAATATGAATTTATTACTGTATATAAAATCAACAAAGGCATAACTGTAAAAAACAAAGCTTGTGCATCATAGAGAATAATATTTAGACAATTTTAGAGTTGATTGGAGTATTTTATCTCAAATGGTGTCAGAGTTTAATTCATTTAGGTGTTTACAGTGTAACCGATATACTGAAAATATGAATTTATTACTGTATATAAAATCAACAAAGGCATAACTGTAAAAAACAAAGCTTGTGCATCATAGAGAGTAATATTTATACAATTTTAGAGTTGATTTCAGTGTTTTATCTCAAATGGTGTCAGAGTTTAATTCATTTAGGTGTTGACAGTGTATCCGATATACTGAAAATATGAATTTATTACTGTATATAAAATCAGCAAAGGCATAACTGTAAAAACAAAGCTTGTGCATCATAGAGAATAATATTAAGAAATTTATAGAGTTGATTTGAGTATTTTATCTCAAATAGTGTCAGAGTTTAATTCATTTAAGTGTTTACAGTGTAACCGATATACTGAAAATATGAATTTATTACTGTATATAAAATCAGCAAAGGCATAACTGTAAAAAACAAAGCTTGTGCATCATAGAGAATAATATTTAGAAATTTATAGAGTTGATTTGGGTATTTTATCTCAAATGGTGTCAGAGTTTAATTCATTTAAGTGTTTACAGTGTAACCGATATACTGAAAATATGAATTAATTACTGTATATAAAATCAACAAAGACATAACTGTAAAAAACAAAGCTTGTGCATCATAGAGAATAATATTTAGACAATTTTAGAGTTGATTTGAGTATTTTATCTCAAATGGTGTCAGAGTTTAATTCATTTAGGTGTTGACAGTGTATCCGATATACTGAAAATATGAATTTATTACTGTATATAAAATCAGCAAAGGCATAACTGTAAAAAACAAAGCTTGTGCATCATAGAGAATAATATTTAGAAATTTATAGAGTTGATTTTAGTATTTTATCTCAAATGGTGTCAGAGTTTAATTCATTTAGGTGCTGAAGTGTATCAGATATATTGAAAATATGAATGCATTCTGTATATAAAATCAGCAAAGGCATAACTGTAAAAAACAAAGCTTGTACATCATAGAGAATAATATTTAGACAATTTTAGAGTTGATTTGAGTATTTTATCTCAAATGGTGTCAGAGTTTATTTCATTTAGGTGTTGACAGTGTATCCGATATACTGAAAATATGAATTTATTACTGTATATAAAATCAACAAAGACATAACTGTAAAAAACAAAGCTTGTGCATCATAGAGAATAATATTTAGACAATTTTAGAGTTGATTTGAGTATTTTATCTCAAATGGTGTCAGAGTTTAAATCATTAAGGTGTTGACAGTGTATCCGACATACTGAAAATATGAATTTATTACTGTATATAAAATCAGCAAAGGCATAACTGTAAAAAACAAAGCTTGTGCATCATTAAGAATAATATTTAGACAATTTTAGAGTTGATTTGAGTATTTTATCTCAAATGGTGTCAGAGTTGAATTCATTTAGGTGTTGACAGTGTATCCGATATACTGAAAATATGAATTTATTACTGTATATAAAATCAACAAAGGCATAACTGTAAAAAACAAAGCTTGTGCATCATAGAGAATAATATTTAGAAATTTATAGAGTTGATTTGAACCTTTTATCTCAAATGGTGTCAGAGTTTAATACATTTAGGTGCTGAAGTGTATCAGATATATTGAAAATATGAATGCATTACTGTATATAAAATCAACAAAGGCATAACTGTAAAAAAACAAAGCTTGTGCATCATAGAGAATAATATTTAGACAATTTTAGAGTTGATTTGAACCTTTTATCTCAAATGGTGTCAGAGTTTAATTCATTTAGGTGTTTGCAGTGTAACCGATATACTGAAAATATGAATTTATTACTGTATATAAAATCAACAAAGGCATAACTGTAAAAAACAAAGCTTGTGCATCATAGAGAATAATATTTAGACAATTTTAGAGTTGATTTGAGTATTTTATCTCAAATGGTGTCAGAGTTTAATTCATTTAAGTGTTTACAGTGTAACCAATATACTGAAAATATGAATTTATTACTGTATAAAAAATCAGCTAAGGCATAACTGTAAAAAAACAAAGATTGTGCATCATAGAGAATAATATTTAGACAATTTTAGAGTTGATTTGAGTGTTTTATCTCAAATGGTGTCAGAGTTTAATTCATTTAGGTGTTGACAGTGTATCCGATATACTGAAAATATGAATTTATTACTGTATATAAAATCAGCAAAGGCATAACTGTAAAAAACAAAGCTTGTGCATCATAGAGAATAATATTTAGAAATTTATAGAGTTGATTTTAGTATTTTATCTCAAATGGTGTCAGAGTTTAATTCATTTAGGTGTTGACAGTGTATCCGATATACTGAAAATATGAATTAATTACTGTATATAAAATCGACAAAGACATAACTGTAAAAAACAAAGCTTGTGCATCATAGAGAATAATATTTAGACAATTTTAGAGTTGATTTGAACCTTTTATCTCAAATGGTGTCAGAGTTTAATTCATTTAGGTGTTGACAGTGTATCCGATATACTGAAAATATGAATTTATTACTGTATATAAAATCAGCAAAGGCATAACTGTAAAAAACAAAGCTTGTGCATCATAGAGAATAATATTTAGACAATTTTAGAGTTGATTTGAGTATTTTATCTCAAATGGTGTCAGAGTTTAATTCATTTAGGTGTTGACAGTGTATCCGATATACTGAAAATAAGAATTCATTCTGTATATAAAATCAGCAAAGGCATAACTGTAAAAAACAAAGCTTGTACATCATAGAGAATAATATTTAGACAATTTTTAGAGTTGATTTGAACCTTTTATCTCAAATGGTGTCAGAGTTTAATACATTTAGGTGCTGAAGTGTATCAGATATATTGAAAATATGAATGCATTACTGTATATAAAATCAACAAAGGCATAACTGTAAAAAACAAAGCTTGTGCATCATAGAGAATAATATTTAGACAATTTTAGAGTTGATTTGAGTATTTTATCTCAAATGGTGTCAGAGTTTATTTCATTTAGGTGTTGACAGTGTATCCGATATACTGAAAATATGAATTTATGACTGTATATAAAATCAACAAAGACATAACTGTAAAAAACAAAGCTTGTGCATCATAGAGAATAATATTTAGACAATTTTAGAGTTGATTTGAGTATTTTATCTCAAATGGTGTCAGAGTTGAATTCATTTAGGTGTTGACAGTGTATCCGATATACTGAAAATATGAATTTATTACTGTATATAAAATCAACAAAGGCATAACTGTAAAAAACAAAGCTTGTGCATCATAGAGAATAATATTTAGAAATTTATAGAGTTGATTTGAACCTTTTATCTCAAATGGTGTCAGAGTTTAATACATTTAGGTGCTGAAGTGTATCAGATATATTGAAAATATGAATGCATTACTGTATATAAAATCAACAAAGGCATAACTGTAAAAAACAAAGCTTGTGCATCATAGAGAATAATATTTAGACAATTTTAGAGTTGATTTGAACCTTTTATCTCAAATGGTGTCAGAGTTTAATTCATTTAGGTGTTTGCAGTGTAACCGATATACTGAAAATATGAATTTATTACTGTATATAAAATCAACAAAGGCATAACTGTAAAAAACAAAGCTTGTGCATCATAGAGAATAATATTTAGACAATTTTAGAGTTGATTTGAGTATTTTATCTCAAATGGTGTCAGAGTTTAATTCATTTAAGTGTTTACAGTGTAACCAATATACTGAAAATATGAATTTATTACTGTATATAAAATCAGCTAAGGCATAACTGTAAAAAAACAAAGATTGTGCATCATAGAGAATAATATTTAGACAATTTTAGAGTTGATTTGAGTGTTTTATCTCAAATGGTGTCAGAGTTTAATTCATTTAGGTGTTGACAGTGTATCCGATATACTGAAAATATGAATTAATTACTGTATATAAAATCAACAAAGACATAACTGTAAAAAACAAAGCTTGTGCATCATAGAGAATAATATTTAGACAATTTTAGAGTTGATTTGAACCTTTTATCTCAAATGGTGTCAGAGTTTAATTCATTTAGGTGTTGACAGTGTATCCGATATACTGAAAATATGAATTTATTACTGTATATAAAATCAGCAAAGGCATAACTGTAAAAAACAAAGCTTGTGCATCATAGAGAATAATATTTAGACAATTTTAGAGTTGATTTGAGTATTTTATCTCAAATGGTGTCAGAGTTTAATTCATTTAGGTGTTGACAGTGTATCCGATATACTGAAAATATGAATTTATTACTGTATATAAAATCAGCAAAGGCATAACTGTAAAAAACAAAGCTTGTGCATCATAGAGAATAATATTTAGAAATTTATAGAGTTGATTTTAGTATTTTATCTCAAATGGTGTCAGAGTTTAATTCATTTAGGTGTTGACAGTGTATCCGATATACTGAAAATAAGAATTCATTCTGTATATAAAATCAGCAAAGGCATAACTGTAAAAAACAAAGCTTGTACATCATAGAGAATAATATTTAGACAATTTTAGAGTTGATTTGAGTATTTTATCTCAAATGGTGTCAGAGTTTAAATCATTAAGGTGTTGACAGTGTATCCGACATACTGAAAATATGAATTTATTACTGTATATAAAATCAGCAAAGGCATAACTGTAAAAAAACAAAGCTTGTGCATCATTAAGAATAATATTTAGACAATTTTAGAGTTGATTTGAGTATTTTATCTCAAATGGTGTCAGAGTTGAATTCATTTAGGTGTTGACAGTGTATCCGATATACTGAAAATATGAATTTATTACTGTATATAAAATCAGCAAAGGCATAACTGTAAAAAAACAAAGCTTGTGCATCATAGAGAATAATATTTAGAAATTTATAGAGTTGATTTAGTATTTTATCTCAAATGGTGTCAGAGTTTAATTCATTTAGGTGTTGACAGTGTATCCGATATACTGAAAATAAGAATTCATTCTGTATATAAAATCAGCAAAGGCATAACTGTAAAAAACAAAGCTTGTACATCATAGAGAATAATATTTAGACAATTTTAGAGTTGATTTGAGTATTTTATCTCAAATGGTGTCAGAGTTTAAATCATTAAGGTGTTGACAGTGTATCCGACATACTGAAAATATGAATTTATTACTGTATATAAAATCAGCAAAGGCATAACTGTAAAAAAACAAAGCTTGTGCATCATTAAGAATAATATTTAGACAATTTTAGAGTTGATTTGAGCATTTTATCTCAAATGGTGTCAGAGTTGAATTCATTTAGGTGTTGACAGTGTATCCGATATACTGAAAATATGAATTTATTACTGTATATAAAATCAACAAAGGCATAACTGTAAAAAACAAAGCTTGTGCATCATAGAGAATAATATTTAGACAATTTTAGAGTTGATTTGAGTATTTTATCTCAAATGGTGTCAGAGTTTAATTCATTTAGGTGTTGACAGTGTATCCGATATACTGAAAATATGAATTTATTACTGTATATAAAATCAGCAAAGGCATAACTGTAAAAAACAAAGATTGTGCATCATAGAGAATAATATTTAGAAATTTATAGAGTTGATTTGAACCTTTTATCTCAAATGGTGTCAGAGTTTAATACATTTAGGTGCTGAAGTGTATCAGATATATTGAAAATATGAATGCATTACTGTATATAAAATCAACAAAGGCATAACTGTAAAAAACAAAGCTTGTGCATCATAGAGAATAATATTTAGACAATTTTAGAGTTGATTTGAGTATTTTATCTGAAATGGTGTCAGAGTTTAATTCATTTAGGTGTTGACAGTGTATCCGATATACTGAAAATATGAATTTATGACTGTATATAAAATCAGCAAAGACATAACTGTAAAAAACAAAGCTTGTGCATCATAGAGAATAATATTTAGACAATTTTAGAGTTGATTTGAGTATTTTATCTCAAATGGTGTCAGAGTTTAATTCATTAAGGTGTTTACAGTGTTTCCGAAATACTGAAAATATGAATTTATTACTGTATATAAAATCAGCAAAGGCATAACTGTAAAAAACAAAGCTTGTGCATCATAGAGAATAATATTTAGACAATTTTAGAGTTGATTTGAGTATTTTATCTCAAATGGTGTCAGAGTTTAATTCATTTAGGTGTTGACAGTGTATCCGATATACTGAAAATATGAATTTATTACTGTATATAAAATCAGCAAAGGCATAACTGTAAAAAACAAAGCTTGTGCATCATAGAGAATAATATTTAGAAATTTATAGAGTTGATTTTAGTATTTTATCTCAAATGGTGTCAGAGTTTAATTCATTTAGGTGTTGACAGTGTATCCGATATACTGAAAATATGAATTCATTCTGTATATAAAATCAGCAAAGGCATAACTGTAAAAAACAAAGCTTGTACATCATAGAGAATAATATTTAGACAATTTTAGAGTTGATTTGAACCTTTTATCTCAAATGGTGTCAGAGTTTAATACATTTAGGTGCTGAAGTGTATCAGATATATTGAAAATATGAATGCATTACTGTATATAAAATCAACAAAGGCATAACTGTAAAAAACAAAGCTTGTGCATCATAGAGAATAATATTTAGACAATTTTAGAGTTGATTTGAACCTTTTATCTCAAATGGTGTCAGAGTTTAATTCATTTAGGTGTTTGCAGTGTAACCGATATACTGAAAATATGAATTTATTACTGTATATAAAATCAACAAAGACATAACTGTAAAAAACAAAGCTTGTGCATCATAGAGAATAATATTTAGACAATTTTAGAGTTGATTTGAGTATTTTATCTGAAATGGTGTCAGAGTTTAATTCATTTAGGTGTTGACAGTGTATCCGATATACTGAAAATATGAATTTATGACTGTATATAAAATCAGCAAAGACATAACTGTAAAAAACAAAGCTTGTGCATCATAGAGAATAATATTTAGACAATTTTAGAGTTGATTTGAGTATTTTATCTCAAATGGTGTCAGAGTTTAATTCATTAAGGTGTTTACAGTGTTTCCGAAATACTGAAAATATGAATTTATTACTGTATATAAAATCAGCAAAGGCATAACTGTAAAAAACAAAGCTTGTGCATCATAGAGAATAATATTTAGACAATTTTAGAGTTGATTTGAGTATTTTATCTGAAATGGTGTCAGAGTTTAATTCGTTTAGGTGTTGACAGTGTATCCGACATACTGAAAATATGAATTTATTACTGTATATAAAATCAGCAAAGGCATAACTGTAAAAAACAAAGCTTGTGCATCATAGAGAATAATATTTAGAAATTTATAGAGTTGATTTGAGTATTTTATCTGAAATGGTGTCAGAGTTTAATTCGTTTAGGTGTTGACAGTGTATCCGACATACTGAAAATATGAATTTATTACTGTATATAAAATCAGCAAAGGCATAACTGTAAAAAACAAAGCATGTGTATCATAGAGAATAATATTTAGACAATTTTAGAGTTGATTTGAGTATTTTATCTCAAATGGTGTCAGAGGTTAGTTCATTTAAGTGTTTACAGTGTAACCAATATACTGAAAATATGAATTTATTACTGTATATAAAATCAGCTAAGGCATAACTGTAAAAAAACAAAGATTGTGCATCATAGAGAATAATATTTAGACAATTTTAGAGTTGATTTGAGTGTTTTATCTCAAATGGTGTCAGAGTTTAATTCATTTAGGTGTTGACAGTGTATCCGATATACTGAAAATATGAATTTATTACTGTATATAAAATCAGCAAAGGCATAACTGTAAAAGACAAAGCTTGTGCATCATAGAGAATAATATTTAGAAATTTATAGAGTTGATTTTAGTATTTTATCTCAAATGGTGTCAGAGTTTAATTCATTTAGGTGTTGACAGTGTATCCGATATACTGAAAATATGAATTCATTCTGTATATAAAATCAGCAAAGGCATAACTGTAAAAAACAAAGCTTGTACATCATAGAGAATAATATTTAGACAATTTTAGAGTTGATTTGAACCTTTTATCTCAAATGGTGTCAGAGTTTAATACATTTAGGTGCTGAAGTGTATCAGATATATTGAAAATATGAATGCATTACTGTATATAAAATCAACAAAGGCATAACTGTAAAAAACAAAGCTTGTGCATCATAGAGAATAATATTTAGACAATTTTAGAGTTGATTTGAACCTTTTATCTCAAATGGTGTCAGAGTTTAATTCATTTAGGTGTTGACAGTGTATCCGACATACTGAAAATATGAATTTATTACTGTATATAAAATCAGCAAAGGCATAACTGTAAAAAACAAAGCTTGTGCATCATTAAGAATAATATTTAGACAATTTTAGAGTTGATTTGAGTATTTTATCTCAAATGGTGTCAGAGTTGAATTCATTTAGGTGTTGACAGTGTATCCGATATACTGAAAATATGAATTTATTACTGTATATAAAATCAGCAAAGGCATAACTGTAAAAAACAAAGCATGTGCATCATAGAGAATAATATTTAAAAATTTATAGAGTTGATTTGAGTATTTTATCTCAAATGGTGTCAGAGTTTAATTCATTTAAGTGTTTACAGTGTAACCAATATACTGAAAATATGAATTTATTACTGTATATAAAATCAACAAAGGCATAACTGTAAAAAACAAAGCTTGTGCATCATAGAGAATAATATTTAGACAATCTTAGAGTTGATTTGAACCTTTTATCTCAATTGGTGTCAGAGTTTAATACATTTAGGTGCTGAAGTGTATCAGAAATATTGAAAATATGAATGCAATACTGTATATAAAATCAACAAAGGCATATCTGTAAAAAACAAAGCTTGTGCATCATAGAGAATAATATTTAGACAATTTTAGAGTTGATTTGAACCTTTTATCTCAAATGGTGTCAGTTTAATTCATTTAGGTGTTTGCAGTGTAACCAATATACTGAAAATATGAATTTATTACTGTATATAAAATCAACAAAGGCATAACTGTAAAAAACAAAGCTTGTGCATCATAGAGAATAATATTTAGAATTTTTTTGAGTTGATTTGAACCTTTTATCTAAAACGGTGTCAGAGTTTAATTGACTTTTACTATTTTTACATTAAAAGTTATTTTAAATTTTTTATAAAATAAATAGAAGGCTAATTCCAAAAACAGCGTCTTGTGCAATAACCAGGATGTTTTTCTGAACATTTTGGACTTGGTTTTATTGCATAATTTCATATAGTTGAATTGTTTAATTCGTTTGTATGCTTAATTTTTTTTTTTTTTTAATTAAGAAATTAAGCCTTGTGCAACATAAAGGGCACATATTTATGTCTATCTGACATATTTTTGGCTCAAACTAAAACAGGAGCAAAGAATTTAATTGGTTTGAAACCGAATGTCTAATGAATGTCAAACGTCAAACTAACTTTACCGCGGTGTAAAACCGTAAGTCTGAGCAAGAAACAATGAGCTGATTAAAACTAATACTCCCATTTCTTAAATATAGTGATGAATACTTAGAATGGAATGACATTATGCTATTTAATAAACTAAACCTTCATTACAACACTTATTACACACATTTCTGTTGCTTTATTCAAACAATAGCCCTCATTACTGTGAGTAAAATAGTACTACGTTGTATAAAGGGTTAAAATAACATTTCAACAGCAGGTACATCATTTAGCATCGGATGAAAAACCTGAAACTTTAATCAATCGCTTTATATTCATGTAAAAGCTTTAAGACAAACCTTTCCCCAGTTGAATCACATCGCAGGAGCGGCGCCGCCTTATGACGTCACACGCAACGCCAAAATAAAAGTCTTTTTTGTTTACTTGCTGTTGCAGAATTATTAATGAATTTCTCCCTCACTTTCTCACCTACACAGACACACATATATTCAGCATTTGGAGTTGATCAAAATATTTACTCTAAACAGTTTTAAGACCATTTAAAAAACTTTTTTAATCCACTAAGACTAAGTGTTTAAAACAGAAAATCCCAACATTCTAAACAAATAATCTGATGTGTGTTTTGAGCTGAAACTTTACAGACACATTCTGGAGTCAAAAAAGACTTGTCTTTAATCTTGAAAAGGGGTAAAATAGGTGCCCTTTAAGGAAAAAGTACCCATTACTACTACATGTTTCAGTTTCAGTAGCTGGGTCATTATTTGGGCATAATGAGCAATAATGACATTCTGATGTTTTAATATAGTTGGTTAAACTTTTACACACATGCAGGTTAAATGTTTTGAAATATGTTTTGATCAATTTTTGCCATTTTCTTTCATTGAATGGATGTGATTTTGCCATGTCCCACACACTGCTCAGATAACTTCAGTGAGTCTAAAAAGTAGGTAAATTAGATCAAATTAAAAATATTTTTAAACATTCTTATTGTCTTTAACAAGTTATTTGATTTAAAAAAATTAATAACTTTTTGTTTTCATAATATCATTAATCATTTTGCACATCCTTGAAATTGCTGTCCACCCTGTCATGATGTGGTAAATGCACCTTTAAGAAAGATGTACTCATTGGCATCCCCATTTTGCTTTTCTTGATGTGCACACATTAAGTATCTTTACCAGTGGTGTAGTCCTAAAAAAAAGGTGGTGTACTAATTACACTCAACCCAAATTTTAAATGAAAGTAGGCATAGAAACTACGAAAGTCAATGTTTCTTTGATTCATTTATATGTATAAAACATCAGCTACCTGTAACTATTAACTTCCATGAAAGGAAAAACAAATACTATGTCAATGTAAGTCAATGGTTAGAGGTTTTCAGCTTTCTTCAAAATATCTTCTTTTGTGTTCAACAGAAGGAAAAAAGACAAACCGGTTTGGAACAAGTAAAGGTTGAGTAAATGATCACAATTGTCATTTTTTGGGAAAACTATCCATTTAAAAAGAAAAAGAAATTAACAAATGTGTTTGTTTTAAAGGGAAATGCTAATAGTCTAATCCTATTTAAATTGCAACACATTTAGATGCAAGTTTAAAAACATTTGGTATACAGCTAAAGGGGATGCGAATACACGTAAATTAGAGAAGGCTAATCAGCAAAACAAGTGAGTATACCGAGGGTATTTTATTTTTATTTGCAAAAAAACTGTTGACAAGTTAGTAGCAATATTTGTTTACAATCCAAAATATGATTTACATTGTCAATGAAAAAATATACAAGGGAGAGAAAGAAGGAATAAAAAATAAAGAACATGAAATAAACTTGAGGGTAAGACATTTAAGAATCAATTACATTACATAAATGAAAGTCATTACAAAATGAAATAGTTCTGTTTGCTTTCTTATTTTTACATAATGAAATTAAATGTAAATAATGATTAAATTCTTGCAAAAAAATTAATGGTTTGGTATTAGTAAATTTGCATTTGTGGATATGGAATTTATAAAGAGGGCAACGCAGTGGTGCAGTAGGTAGTGATGTTGCCTCACAGCAAGAACGTCGCTGGGTCGCAGGTTCGAACCTCGACTGGGCCAGTTGGCGTTTCTGTGTGGAGTTTGCATGTTCTCCCTGCATTCATGTGGGTTTCCTCCAGGTGCTCCGGTTTCCCCCACAGTCCAAAGACTTGCGGTACAGGGGAATTGGGTAAGCTAAATTGTCCATAGTGTATGAGTGTGAATGTGTGTGTGGAAGTTCCCAGAGATGGGTTGCGGCTGGAAGGGCATCCGCTGCGTAAAATTGTGCTGGATAAGTTGGCGGTTCATTCCGCTGTGGCGACCCCGCAAGGGACAAAGCCGACAAGAAAATGAATGAATGAATGAATTTACAAAGAAATAAATTAAATTTATAACAAAACAAGCATTTCTCTTAGTAGAAGCAAATTCATAACAACCAAAAATAATTTCTTTAAAAGTAACAGAAACATCTTGCTGTATATTATCATTAATAAATGAACCAATATGTTTCCAAAATTGAAATAAATGAAAAACTGTTTCAGTATGAAATTGACAGAATGAACATTTTACATCAATATTAGAATTAAACTTTTTCTAAAATTGTTTAATAGCACAGAACTTGTTGATTAATTTAAAAGACACTTATTTGACCTTGTTGGTGAGGAAATATTTTTGTTGCAAATCTGTAAATATATTCTTCCAATAAGAGATCACAGGGGACAATGTAACAACGTTTTCAATAAAAAGAGATCTAATTTTGTCATTTCTATCTTTTTTTATTAGAAAAACTAATTTTACCTATAAACGTCTCTGTGGGATCAGAAAGGTACGTTTTTTTAGGAGGGAGATGATTGCTATTTTTAAAGAGCATAGTAATTCCTGAAGTTATAGCTCCCATAACAATGGCCACATTTTTTGGACTTACTGGTAGGTTATATGCAAAAATAAATTCAAAGTAATTCATTTAAAAACCTCTGTTGTTAAATAACTGACTAACTAAAAGCAAACCGTTGTTAAACCATTCACCGAAAAACAAAGATTTATTTTTATATAAAATATTTTGGTTATTTCAAAATAGGACATGTAAAATTGTGTTTATAAATTAAAGTCCAGGCCATAAGTATTGTTGATGGAAATTTGAAAGTTTAACAGGAATTTTGGGTATGTTATTGTGGAGAGGTAAGCATGATCGAACACCCAATAAGGGGGGAGAGCATGCTCAGAGCCCGGTGGCTAATCAGCAGACCAATCAGAAATAATAAATAACACCTGGTTATTATAGTGATTGGGCTGGAGAGACACCCTTCTTAAGGAGAAGAGAAGGAGCAGTCGGGAGAGGAGAGAGCACCCACACACACACATCAGAGGGCTTGAGTGTGTGCATTTAAAAATAAAAAGAGCATTTGTTTACCTTATATCGCCGACCCTGTCTTCTTCTTCCCTCACAACAACGAACTTTACTACAGTGGTGCCGAAACCCGGGAAGAAGAAGAAACTTTGCTGCCAGAATGACCACTCCGTCAAGACTGCCATTTGCGGAAGCCATCCAGGCCCTCGCGGCCCTCCACCAACAACAACATGATGCGCTGGTGGAATTGAAGAACACCCAGGAACAACGTTTCCAAGTCCTCATGGAGGCCCAGCGGGAGGACCGCGAGCAAATCCGGAGTCTGCTGTCCCAGGAGATCCGGCCCGCTCCGACATCTGCCGCCCACCCTCACCTCGCCTTACAGAAAATGGCGTCGGAGGACGACCCGGAAGTGTTCCTCGATCTCTTCGAGAAGATGGCGGAGGCGTGTGGCTGGCCGCGGGCCGAGTGGCCGGTACGAGTCATCCCGCTGCTCTCGGGCGAAGCTCAGATCGCAGCACAGCAGCTACCGGCCCAGAATCTCCTGGAGTACCCTCACCTGAAGCGAGCTATTCTCCAGCGGGCCGGCCGCAACCCGGAGGAGCAGCGTCAGCGCTTCCGGTCGCTGATTTTGACTGAAAGCGGCCGGCCCTTTGCATTCGCTCAGCAGCTCCGTGATGCCTGCCGCAGATGGCTACTACAGGATGGCCGGTCCGTCGCCCAGATAATGGATGCCGTGGTGCTGGAGCAGTTCATCACCCGCCTCCCCTCCCGAACATCGGAGTGGGTCCAGTGCCACCGCCCCAAGGATCTGGAGACGGCCATCCAACTGGCGGAGGATCACCTGGTGGCGAAGTCCAGGGTCGGCGAAATAACCTCTCTCTCATCTCCCCCTCTCTCTCTCTCTCTCCCTCTCTCTCGTCCTGTTCCCAGGCCCAGAATGCGGAGGCCGCCCACGTTAGCACCCAGACGGCGGTGCACTGAGGCGGATCCGCAGCCGGTCCCGCTGGAAGCGGGAAGCTATCAGGACGGAGGGGCGGAGTTTCCACCCCGGGCTGCTTCCCAGACAGCACCAGGTCTCTCTCCGGTTCAATCGGTTGGTCTTGCTGGCCCCGGGGGTGTAGTGAGAAGGTCTGGGCCGAGGCATTGGCGCCATGGGGGCGAGAATAGCGCACCAAAAGTCCGCTCCGTGAAGGAGGTGAGTGCGTTGATTCGCGTCCCCGCCACGCCAATCATCGCCCCCGGTCGCGACGGGCTATACCGGATACCAGTGAGTATTAAAGGGGGTACATATCAAGCTTTGGTGGATTCGGGGTGCAACCAGACCTCCATCCACCAAAGCCTGCTTCAAGACCCGGTATTGGATACGAGCCGCACGGTAAGGGTAAGGTGTGTGCACGGGGATGTAATTCACTACCCGCTAACGGCAATAGATATTCAATTCCGGGGTAAAAAGCATAGCGTGGAGGTAGCGGTTAACCCGCACCTCAAACACCCGCTAATTCTGGGAACCAATTGGCCTGGATTTAATAGATTATTGGGGGTCTTATGTGCGGGTGTTTCTTGGAAGAAGAAATCGCTGGATAGGGGGTGTGTCGTTCAGCTGGGGGAATCCCAAGCGGTGACGTCGCGCGCTGACTCAGGGGAAGGGCTGGGAATTTCCCGGTGTAAAGACTTTCCCCTGGAGCAGTCGCGTGACGACACGCTGAGACATGCACTCGAAAGAGTGCAGGTCATAGATGGGAATAACCTCCAGCCTGACCGACCACTCTCCTATCCATATTTTGCGATCATTAATGACAGGGTGTATCGAGTGATCCAAGACGCTCAGACAAAAGAAGATACAACCCAATTATTAGTACCAAAGAGCCGTCGGGAAATGCTTTTCCAGGCGGCTCATTCTAATCCTATGGCCGGACATTTAGGTCAGGCGGCCACATTAAATCGTCTCATGGCCCGATTCTTTTGGCCGGGCATTCACGGTGACGTCAGCAGATGGTGCGCTGCGTGTCGTGAATGTCAGCTGGTAAATCCACCGGCCACCCCAAAAGCGCCATTGCGCCCATTACCAATTATGGAGATCCCCTTCGAGAGAATTGGTATGGATCTCATCGGGCCATTAGAGCGATCCGCACGCGGGCACCGGTTTGCATTAGTCCTAGTGGATTATGCAACCCGGTACCCGGAAGCAATAGCTCTCCGTAGCATCTCTGCAAAGAGTGTTGCCGAAGCGTTGTTTCGCATAATCTCCCGAGTGGGAATCCCCAAGGAGATTCTCACTGACCAAGGCACCGCGTTCATGTCACGCACATTGCGCGAACTTTATGGATTATTGGGCGTTAAATCGATTCGCACTAGCGTCTATCACCCACAGACAGATGGGCTGGTGGAACGATTTAATCGCACACTTAAATCCATGATCCGTAAATTCGTTCACGAGGACGCGAAAAATTGGGATAAGTGGTTAGAGCCCTTGTTATTTGCTGTGCGGGAGGTTCCCCAAGCCTCCACGGGGTTTTCCCCCTTCGAGCTTCTCTACGGCAGACAGCCCCGTGGGGTTTTGGATGTCGTTAGAGAGGCTTGGGAGGACGAGCCTTCAAACAGCAAAAATGAAATTCAATATATTCTGGACCTTAGAGCAAAACTCCACACACTGGGGCGGCTCTCTACGGAGCATTTGCTTAAGGCCCAGGATGACCAACGCCGGCGTTATGACAGGGGCACTAAACTACGCAAATTTTCACAGGGAGATAAAGTACTTGTACTGCTACCCACTTCCAGCTCTAAATTACTCGCCAAGTGGCAAGGGCCGTTTGTGGTCACACGACGAGTCAGCGATCTTGATTATGAGGTGGTTCGTTCGGATAGGGCTGGTTCACGTCAGATATATCACATCAATCTGCTGAAGCAGTGGAGGGAGCCGGAGGAGGTGATGCTGGCTACGCTGGTTACCAATGAGGATGACCTGGGGCCAGAGAGCACCGGCCGCCAGCGGCCGGGCGCTCTGGTCACCGGGGGCGATCATCTCTCGGCTAGCCAGCTCATCGATATCCGGCACCTTCAACGTGAGTTTTCTGACGTGTTCTCACCCCTGCCCGGTCGAACTAATTTGATTCAGCACCATATCGAGACCGAACCGGGCGTGGTCATTAGGACCCGGCCATATCGTCTGCCTGAACACAAGAAAAAAAGTGATTCAGGAAGAATTGAGTAATATGCTGAAAATGGGTGTAGTAGAAGAATCCCACAGTGACTGGGCCAGCCCGATTGTCTTAGTACCCAAGACTGACGGCTCGGTCCGGTTCTGTGTGGATTACAGAAAAGTAAACGCTGTGTCGAAATTCGACGCATATCCAATGCCGCGTATTGACGAGTTGCTCGACCGGTTAGGTGCTGCTCGATATTACTCGACATTGGATTTGACAAAGGGATATTGGCAGATCCCCTTAACTGCAATATCCCGCGAAAAAACAGCCTTCACGACGCCGTTTGGATTACACCAATTTGTGACCCTTCCGTTCGGGCTGTTCGGGGCACCGGCCACGTTTCAGCGTCTGATGGACAAAATACTCGGCCCTCATTCAGCATATGCCGCTGCTTATTTAGACGACATCATCATTTTCAGTAATGATTGGCAGCGGCATATGCAACATCTGAGGGCGGTATTATCAGCGCTGAGACGGGCTGGGCTCACGGCCAACCCGAAGAAGTGCGCAATTGGGCGAGTGGAGGTAAGGTATCTGGGCTTCCACTTAGGTCATGGGCAGGTGCAGCCCCAAATTGATAAGACTGCAGCAATTGCAACCTGTCCAAGACCTAAGACCAAAAAGGAGGTGAGACAGTTTTTGGGACTGGCAGGATATTATAGGCGTTTTGTTCCTAATTATTCGGCCCTCGTCAGCTCACTGACTGATCTCACTAAAAAGGAGGAACCGGATACCGTCCAATGGTCGGAGCAGTGCCAACAGGCCTTCTCAAAGGTAAAGTCTATACTTTGCGGGGGGCCGCTATTGCACGCTCCTGACTTTGCTCTCCCCTTTAGTTTACAGACGGATGCGTCCGATCGGGGTCTGGGGGCGGTTCTCTCCCAGGAGGTGGCTGGAGGGGAACGGCCGGTGCTGTACATTAGCCGCAAACTCAGTAAGAGTGAGGCTAAGTACAGCACCATAGAGAAGGAATGCCTGGCAATAAGGTGGGCCGTTCTCACTCTTCGCTATTACCTCCTGGGCAGGGAATTCGTCCTCTGTTCAGATCATGCTCCTCTCCAGTGGCTCCACCGCATGAAGGATACCAACGCGCGGATCACCCGTTGGTATCTAGCGTTACAGCCTTTTAAATTCAAGGTGGTCCACAGGCCGGGTGCACAGATGGCTGTAGCCGACTTCCTCTCCAGGGCGGGGGGGGGGAGGGCTGCAGGCCGGACAGCTCCCCGGCCTGAGGCGGGCGGTGGGGGTATGTGGAGAGGTAAGCATGATCGAACACCCAATAAGGGGGGAGAGCATGCTCAGAGCCCGGTGGCTAATCAGCAGACCAATCAGAAATAATAAATAACACCTGGTTATTATAGTGATTGGGCTGGAGAGACACCCTTCTTAAAGGTGCAGTATGTAAGTTTGACACCCAGTGGTTGAACTAGGTATTGCACTCCTGGATCATAATAAAAGTACGCTAGGATGCCAGATTGTGTACAGGAGCGATTTAAACTGTGTTCTAAATAAAAGCAACGACACGCGATAGAGGGAATATTTTCCATATTAAAAGGAGTTTTTGTCCTAACCAACACCTCGAATTGATATATTAGAAATGGCTTCTATTTCTCACAGCTGAACAACAGAAACCTATGACAGCTAGATCACCTCAGGTAAGCCTTGTGTGCTTTATTCTGTGCTAAATGCTAACAATGCGAGTTTGAATGCATTTTACATGGCATTTGTTGCCATATACTGAAAGCAGAAAGTTCACCTCAGATCTTGAAAATACAATAAACCGTCTGAAATTGAACTTTAGAACTAAACACATACGAGTGATTCAGCATCTACATTGATGTTAAAGTGGGTTAACATGTATTAAATAGATTCTAAACCTTACCGTTTCGTGAGCGAGTGCATATTCTGTGCTTCTGAAAGGCTGTATTTACATTTCTGCCGTGTCTCGTCTGGTGCAAACAGCCAAATAGCTGATCACTGCCTCTCTCGTCACAGCGTGTTGTTAGGACACGCGGTTACAATGTAACCTGCTCACCTAATGTTTATGTTCGTAATATTTATGTAATTTGCTAATTAATAACCTCATGTGGAACTGCATCTGTCTCCCATACTGTTATTTTTGGTCACGGACGCATGCTTTCAGAGTCTTTCTGAATGAATGAATGAAATACGCTGTTTTCCAACAAGGCAACCCAGGGTGCTGACATATAATTGGCTAAACTGGCATCGTGCATATGAAATTTATCTAAACAAACACAGCGTTCCGGCACGGAAAACCCATTTTCAAAGCAGAATATCTGACTTTAGCATTGTTTTTCAGTTAAACAAGTATGTTCACTTGGGATGTTTCTTAAATATCTGCACACATATTATGGTATTTTTATGCTTTAGAAGAGTCAAAAACTTACATACAGCACCTTTAAGGAGAAGAGAAGGAGCAGTCGGGAGAGGAGAGAGCACCCACACACACACATCAGAGGGCTTGAGTGTGTGCATTTAAAAATAAAAAGAGCATTTGTTTACCTTATATCGCCGACCCTGTCTTCTTCTTCCCTCACAACAACGAACTTTACTACAGTTATAATTACACATCAATAAAAACTTAATGCCTCCAACAAAAGAAAATACCCATTTTGGAAAAAATTTCCAAATTGAATCTTCCTAATTTAGATACTGGTTAAGCTAATTAATTTTGAAAATATAATTTGAAGAGCAAAATCCAATACAGTTAAGACCTCCTTTATTACACGAATAACAGTCTTCTTCATATAGTGGCATTTATTTTTCCAGACAAAGTCTGTTAAAGTTTTGTCAATTAGCTTACATGTAGGCTTATCTATGTACAGAGATTGAGCTGCATACGCAACCCATTCTTACTCCGAAGGCGTCAAAATCTGAAGCATGGTCAAGCACCTTCCGCGTCAACATGAGAATGCCAAAGGTGCCCCTAGGCGTCACTATACTGACGCAAAAGGAGCTCCATTGCTTTCAATGAGTCGCCTCGGACCTCACATCAAGACGCCTAAAGCCCTACGGTAAAGCCTCGTAGCACAGTTGTATGAACATATAAATAAATCAGTTGAATGTTTTCTTTTAATATTTTAATTCATAAATGTCATAAATTGTTTTTTTAATAAAACGCTTATATGAAGTTATTTATAATGTAATATCTGTTATTTTACATGAATGGCGCATGAAGCTTGAGACAAAAGAGAAATTTGAAGCTTATATATTCATATACTCTTTTCTGTAAGTACTTGAAGTATAATAAAGCTTTGTGTTGTCCAACTTATATCTAGGCAGAGGTGGAAAGAGTAATAAAATCTTGTACTCAAGTAAAAGTACTGTTACTTACAAAATTTTTTACTTAAGTAAAAGTAAAGTTACATGTCTATAAATCTACTCAAGTAAAAGTAAAAAATAACTCATTAAAAATGTACTCATGAGTAAAAAGTAAAGAGTAACTATTTCTCAAAAGGGACAAGATGATATAAATCTCCAAATAGTTGTTTTTATTTAAGTAACTTAAAAAATTAAAGACCTATAACAAAAAAAGTATATAATTATTTAAAATATTTTACAGATTATCCCATTTAACAATTTATACAAATTCAAAAATTCTAATGCAACATCTGCTGTGTTAGCTAAATGGGCTATATGCACACAGACTTTTAATTTTTAGCCAGGCAGCCCAAATGCTCCTGATGAGTTGTGTTTCCATTTCAAAATTGTCACCTTTAAGATCTGTTTTCTTTAAAAATCAGCGATCTTCACTGCCTGTTAGATATATGATATGAAGTGGCTCTCAGATCGGACAAGAAGCACTGCATTAATGTCCATTTCTCCCCCGCCATGTCTTTAAAATATAAGTTTGCTTTACCCCAGTATTTTGGTTGTTGCTAGATCAGATACAATTGCGGCCGGAAGTTAACGAGAATTGTTTATATTATTTATTAAACTTCACATTTGTTGTATTTTATTAACGTCTACCCCCAACCCAACCATCACAGTAACGTAAAAACAGTAGTTGTATTGAGTATTATTTATGCTATTTATTAAATTACCCAATAAATTGTATTTTTTAAAGCCTACCCCCACCCCAACCCTAAACCCAACCATCACAGTACTGTAAAAATATTAATTATTGTTATACATTCATTCATTTTCTTTTCGGGTTAGTCCCTTTATTAATCCGTGGTCGCCACAGGGGAATGAAGCGCCAACTTATCCAGCACATGTTTTACGCAGCGAATGCCCTTCTAGCAGCAACCCATCCCTGGGAAACTAATACACACTCATACACTACGGACAATTGTTAGCGTACCCAATTCACCTGTACCGCATGTCTTTGGACATGTGGGGGAAAACCGGAGCACCTGGAGGAAACCCACGCCAACACGGGGAGAACATGCAAACTCCACACAGAAATGCCAACTGACACAGCCGAGGCTCGAACCAGCGACCTTCTTGCTGTGAGGTCACAGCACTACCTACTGCGCCACCGCGTCACCTATTGTTATACAGTGTCATAAAAAATGCTGCTATATTGATGTGCATAGCACACATCCAGCCGGCCGCGTATCCGATCTAGACTTTACCTCAGTATTTTCAATGGAATTTCTGCGCTAGCCTGTTGCTACCGCTAGTGGTTACACCATCTTTCATCTAATTTTAAACTTGAACAACTAAATGAATGCTTAAGTCTATTTAACTGAATGTATTGTAACTACATTACAACATTTATGCTGTAAAAACAATTTTGTGAAATTCAAAATAGTCACATTAAGCTTTCACCGGAAGTTTATCGTTGGCTTTAAAACTCTAATGGTGCGTAGAGCCCATTGTGCATAAACAATTTGCTCCAAGTCCCTGTTAATATCTAATCTTTGTGCTAACAAACATTAGCAATGTTACGAACACAGTTGGGTAAGTTACTTCCAAAATGTAATACAATATATATTCAAAGTTACTGTCATTTCTTTTTTGTAATTAGTTACATTACAATATTAATATCTCAGAAATGTATTACGCTGCTTTTGTATTACTTTTAGGTTACTTTAACCAAAATAACCACAGAAGTATGACTCTTATGAATTAAAGTATGAATTTTCAATAGTATGTCTATGTTATCAAATACATTTTGCTATTAATTGTAATTATTCTGAGAGATTTTTGTTTGCAAAAGGAGTCTGACAACAGCCAGTGCTCCACACAGAGATCTGATCATTTGACATACTGTATTTTATTTTAAATATATATTCATAGCGCTTCACTTTTTCCACATTTTTTTGTTACAGCCCTTATCCAAAATGGATTAAATTATTTATTTCCTCAAAATTCTACACACAATACCCCATATTGAAAATGTGAAAAAAAGATTTTTTTAAATTGTTGCAAATTTATTAAAAATAAAAAACCTGTAAAATCACATGTACATCAGTATTTACAGCCTTTGGCGTGAAGCTCTAAATTGAGCTCAGGTACATTCTGTTTCCACTGATCATTCTTGAGATGATTCAGCAGCTTCATTGGAGTTCACCTAATAATATCCACTGATTTTTATATAGTCGATCAAATGAACTTAAACTATTAAAAATCCAACAAACATTTGTTTTGGCCCAAACTACAAAAACAAGCAAATTTAAAATCGTTTTAGTATTGGTTTTGCTTAAGCTGCACACTAGTTCGATCATGTCATTATAACTATATTGTATAAATATTATTACAAAGGCCTACATCATGCTGACAATAAAAACTAAATGGCATGATATAACAGGTGATTGTCCTCTGAGTGCACCTGAAAAGACATAAATGACACTTCTCATAAAGCTTAAGCTGATGCACTCGGTAGGCAAACCCCTGCGAGTTGCTTATACGCTATGCGCTGCGCACGCGCTGCTTTAGCTTTTTTTCTGCGATGGGAAAAAAAGTCTCCCCGCACTCACCCCGGTCTGAATCATATTATGTGCGCGCTGCTTTATTTCCGCATAGTAATGATCTTTATATCGCGGATCAAGTGCATTGAAGTGTAAAATTAATAATGAGTCATATACAGTAGCTTACCTTGTCATTGCTGGAGTTGACAGGCATTATGCTGATAAACCTCCTAAACTCCGGCGATAAATCCAACTCCAGCAAAAGTAAATAGACAAGTTTACCGCTGATTTTTCTCACGCTGCTGCTGCAGTGACGTGGCTTCCGGGCGCGATTTCCTTATTCTTTTTCCGTTGCATTTCTTTATATATTTATTTTTTACTCAGTAACGGATATGATTTAAAATGTAGCGAAGTACAATACTTTAGGCAAATCATACTTAAGTAAAAGTAAAATTACAGATTTTAAACACTACTCTAAAAAGTACAAATTCTCAAAAAAACTACTTAATTACAGTAACGTGAGTAAATGTAATTCGTTACTTTCCACCTCTGTATCTAGGAACACAAACCCTTGTTATTCTTACAAAAACGAAATAAAGGAACTAACTTTTTTTATTTGTATTTTTTTTTAAATATATATTTTATATTTATGAAATATTAAAATGTGCTCTTTTTTATTAGAGGTGTGTATATTAGATTAAATTTATTGTCGTTTTTGGACTTTTAGACTGTAATTTGCTCTGTTTTTAAAGACTTTGTTGACGTTGCTCTTTTTAAAATTATTTTGGTTGATATTATAATTTTCCTAACATATCATTATACTTTCTTATCGTGGAGTCGTATTATGATGGCCAATCAAAACATAACCGAAACCCCTATTGACACAAAATCAATCGAATTTTTTTTTCATGTTACTTTTACAAACACTCGAATATTTATGTCGCTTTACAAGCAAGAAATGTAAATTAAAACATTTTATCATAAAATATTTATTTTTCCAAATTTCCCTACGAGCTAGCGGGAAATCGTGTCACGTGACGTAACATCCATCGCCATACTGATCCCTCTATCAGCGGTAAGTGAATGCACACTGATTCCATAAATTAAATTAAAGATATTCTGTTCTTCACACCATGTTTGTCTATGCGCATTGCTCACATGTATATCTGGGTTATTATATTTTGATAATACACGTTAAAATTAAGTGCTCAGACTTCAGACCAATTCATGTCAAGTTCATATGTTAGCATGTCAGGCAATAACTTACTTTATTAACGTTACTTTACAAACCTGACAACAAACAGTCTTGGTAAGCAAGTTTATTCAGACAATTTAGCTTAATCTGACAAGATATTTATATATACGTTTACTCATTTAACGTTAGTAGATGCTTTTATCCAAAGCTATATATATATATATATATATATATATATAACTAGCTATTTTTATTCATAATTGATATTGCTATTTTGAGTTCATTGAATTCATAATGTTCTATAGTTTAGTTTTTAATTACAATTATAAATGTCTTGGTCTGTTAAATGGTTTATACATTTATATCAATAAATGTTTGTGTATGTAAATATGTTAAAAATGTAATTATTCTATGTGCATAACGTTACATAAAATGTGTTTTATAGCCTGTAAATAATCTTTTAGAAAACACACACAACTATTATTGTATTTTTTAAAACTTTTAAGATACAGTGTTTTCAACGAAAATGTATTTTATCTAGGATTAATATTAATATATATTTTCTTTCTTCCAGAGAAAATGACAAAACCTAAACAAAAACCTTGCCCTAATTGTGAGGCATTAAATGCCTCAAACTGCAAAACATGCAGAAAATGTTTTGCCTCCATTGCGGTGAAATTAAGCATGAAGGCAAAACAAAAAAACATCGAGGAGTCTTCATGGGCAGCAAACAATAAAAAAGCACCGGAATGCTGCTCGTGTTGTAGATTCTGCCCGCACTGCTGTAAGTCCATTATTTGAGTACAGAGGCATAGTGTATACAAAATTATGTTGTCATTTTTTAAAGTCAAACTAAATCCAAAATGTATTTCTAAACAAATGTATACATGTCAGGTCTGACTATTTAACTGATCATATTTTGATTTTTAGCTATCCATGCAGTTAATCCTTGAGATAGCGCCACAACAGCAAGTGTTGTTTTACCAGAATTATATAATTTATTCCAATCAATTTGTTCCAATCAAGCTTTTATGTTATTTTAAAGTGTCATAATATTATGTTTCTCTAAAGTTGGCTTAAAAGCATGTAAGGTCAGAAAACATTGTACTTTTTCAACAAAAAAAAAATACTTAACATATGTACTGTAGTCTATGACAGAAACATTTCAGAGCATTTGTGGCAGAGATTATGCAAATTTATTAATTTGATTGTGTTCACATAGATCAATTGAAGGCAAAAGATTCTGGAAACATAAAGGCTTGTTTTGGCAATTTGGAAACTATGTCTTTCCCTTTGATAATGCAGATTTGCTACAAATTTATCTGGGATGTCTGTGCTAATATTTTGATAAGATTGCATGTTTCTATTCTGTTTCTATGTATTTATTTCGCAGGTTAAGAAATTGGAATTGCTGGGCTATAAGCCATTGCTGTTCATCTCAAAAGAAAAAAAGAATGGATTTAACGCAGAGCTCATCACACCAATGGGTCCCTTTGGAGAGGGACCGCAACAAAAAATTATAGATAAAATGGCCAGCCTGTATGAACTGTTCATTAAAAGTAAGTATTGTCGTCATTTGATTACAAAATTCACAAATTTTCAAAAAAATCTCTAACTTTATTTTAAAATTGTTTATAGATTTCCAGAGGTATCAGAACTCGTCTGCAACGGACCCTAATGTGTGCCAAAACCTAGCATCATTGGTCTCTCCTCCAGCTTCTATTCCTCCATCTTCTTCCTCAAGCCTTCCTCCTCCACCTTTTTCCCAAAGCCTTTCTCTTTTATCTCTTTCCTCCACCATCTTCCTCCAGCTTTCCTCCTTCATCTGCTGTTCCTCCAGCATCTTTCTCAAACCTTCCTCCTCCTCCTCCATCTTTTTCCAGCTTTCCTCTTTCATCTACTGTTCCTTCACCATCTTTCTCAAACCTTCCTCCTCCTCCTCCATCTTCCTCCAGCTTTCCTCCTTCATCTACTGTTCTCCACCATCTTTCTCAAACCTTCCTCCTCCTCCTCCATCTTCCTCCAGCTTTTCTCCTTCATCTACTGTTCCTCCACCATCTTTCTCAAACTTTCCTCCTCCTCCTCCATCTTCCTCCAGCTTTCCTCCTTCATCTGCTGTTCCTCCAGCATCTTTCTCAAACCTTCCTCCTCCTCCTCCATCTTCCTCCAGCTTTCCTCCTTCATCTACTGTTCCTCCACCATCTTTCTCAAACCTTCCTCCTCCTCCTCCATCTTCCTCCAACTTTCCTCCTTCATCTACTGTTCCTCCAGCATCTTTCTCAAACCTTCCTCCTCCTCCTCCTCCTCCTCCTCCTTCATCTTCCTCCAGCTTTCCTCCTTCATCTACTGTTCCTCCAGCATCTTTCTCAAACCTTCCTCCTCCTCCTCCTCCTCCTCCTCCTCCTCCTCCTCCTCCTCCATCTTCCTCCAGCTTTCCTCCTTCATCTACTGTTCCTCCACCATCTTCTCAAACTTTCCTCCTCCTCCTCCATCTTCCTCCAGCTTTCCTCCTTAATCTACTGTTCCTCCACCATCTTTCTCAAACCTTCCTCCTCCTCCTCCTCCATCTTTCTCCAGCTTTCCTCTTTCATCTGCTGTTCCTCCACCATCTTTCTCAAACCTTCCTCCTCCACAATCTTCCTCCAGCTTTCCTTCTTCATCTGCTCTTCCTCCATCTTTCTCAAACCTTCCTCCCCCACAATCTTCCTCCAGCTTTCCTTCTTCATCTGCTCTTCCTCCATCTTTCTCAAACCTTCCTCCCCCACAATCTTCCTCCAGCTTTCCTCCTTCATCTGCTCCTCCTCCACCACCTTTCTCAAACCTTCCTCCCCCACAATCTTCCTCCAGCTTTCCTCCTTCATCTGCTCCTCCTCCACCATCTTTCTCAAACCTTCCTCCTCCTCCTCCTCCATCTTCCTCCAGCTTTCCTCCTTCATCTGCTCCTCCTCCACCATCTTTCTCAAACCTTCCTCCTCCACAATCTTCCTCCAGCTTTCCTCCTTCATCTGCTCCTCCTCCACCATCTTTCTCAAACCTTCCTCCTCCACAATCTTCCTCCAGCTTTCCTCCTTCATCTGCTCCTCCTCCACCATCTTTCTCAAACCTTCCTCCTCCACAATCTTCCTCCAGCTTTCCTTCTTCATCTGCTCTTCCTCCATCTTTCTCAAACCTTCCTCCCCCACAATCTTCCTCCAGCTTTCCTCCTTCATCTGCTCCTCCTCCACCACCTTTCTCAAACCTTCCTCCCCCACAATCTTCCTCCAGCTTTCCTCCTTCATCTGCTTTTTCTCCATCTTTTTCAAGCCTTGCTTCACCATCTTCCCCAAGCCTTCATCCTGTCTCTCTGTCCTCAAGCATTCCTTCTCCATCTTCTTTTTCTACATCTTCTTCCAGCCTACATGGGGATTCATCTTCCTCTAGCCTTCCTCATTCTACCTCGTCTTTCTACACCTATAATCCCCCACCTTTATCTTCCAACCTTATTCCTCCATCTTATTCCTCAAGCTTCGGTCCTCCTACCTCTTCTTACATCACCCTTCTTCCACCTGCCTTTTCTAACAAAACACTTCACGCTCCACTGCCTTTCCTCTCTACTACACCTAAATCCCTCTCTTCTTCCCTCACTGCCACTCCTACAGATTCAGGTGATTCAGGTGACTTTATTTGAACTTTTACATAGCATTTTTCCCCTTTTACTTGGGTCAAACCATTTATATAGAAATTTACAATTAAAACATTAATTGTGTATATTCGTGTTATTTATGTGTGTTTTAACAGATTTATCCTCCAGAGAGAGTGTTATAAAAGGGGGCAAACAAAAGAAGTGGATCTACAAACAAGCAGGTAATGCCATATTGCTATTCTGGAAAAAAATCTATAGCAGATTCTAATTACTATCTGAATAATATTATGCATATAAATTTTGTTACATTAAAAAATTTATTCTAATTGATTATTTTTTTATTTATTCTTTTTTACAATTTCCTCAATCCTTTCTATGTTGCCTTGCATTTAATACTACTATATGACACTGATTGAAAAAAAAAATATTAAGAGTATAATTTAATATATACTATTATTGTAAAATTATGAATTATTCTATAATAATTTTAATATAATATAGAACAGGTGAATTGGGTAGGCTAAATTGTCCGTAGTGTATGAGTATGAATGAGTGTGTGTGGATGTTTCACAGAGATGGGTTGTGGCTGGAAGGGCATCCGCTGCGTAAAACATATGCTGGATAAGTTGGCGAGTCATTCCCCTGTGGCAACCCCAGATTAATAAAGGGACTAAGCCGAAAAGAAAATGAATGAATGATTAACATAATATATTAATGGGGGAAAGCTATACTATACACATTTTTTTACAGTAGAACTGAAACAAACCATGTGTTTGAAATATGCTGTAGAAATACTCAAGTTCTCTCATTTGATGTAAATGTAAATGTTACTATAAATTAAATTTATATTAAGATTCGAATATAAAACTAAAACTATAAAGAATGCTAAAAGAGTGAAAGCAGTAACATTTCAAATTTGCATGTTTCACAGTATTTGTATCAGACTCATTGTTTACTGAACTTTGCTGTAATATTTTGTTGTAAGAGGAATATATTTCTGCTGCAGAATGCCAAGTACATTCCAAGCAGAAAACCTTTCCATATGACAGGATTCTGAGAAGGAGGATGTCAAAAGAAGTAAGGCCACTTTTTTATGTTTGCAGTTACTTAAGTAAAAAAAATATATTTTTTTAATATTAAACAAAATTATCCCATGGTCTTTGAATTTAAGTTTAAGCATGATTTAGCTTATCATTAGAACATTAGAACACCAGAACACCAGGCATATCTGAAAATATAGATCTTTTGCATCTAAAACATAATTTTATTTCATAATAAGCACATTCATTTCAATCTGATCACACCTAATATCACATGAAGTAAGTCCTACTGACGATAACCGGTTTCAAGGTTTACTGTTTGGAAAAGACAAGGTTTTAAAACCACCAGATTTTTCTGTCGTCTGATTTATCCTATATCCTATAGTATATGTAGAGGGTTTTTTTTTTTTGGTGACTATTTTATTTAGTTTTTAAATGTTTCTTCAAATAAAATACATTGTGTTCAGTGGAGGAAAAGTTGTCGTTTCTTTACCTGGACATTTAAAAAGAACATATTTTAGAGAAGTAATCACAATACAGTGAAACCGTGATATTTTTATCCAAGGATATCATGCCATCACAAGCTTATACCCGCCCATGCCTCGCACTAATACGCAAGCCAGGTTAGGATATTCATCACAGACAATCTTCGCCCCATCACTCTTCTAAACTGTCATTAAAAGATTTTAGCTCACATATTTGCCAACAGACTTAGGGAAGTTTTAGACCAAATAAGTAAATCGCAGTCAGGATTTATGAAAGGAAGATCAATTTACAATAATATTGGCTTAGTTTTAGATATTTTAGATTACCATAAATGGATTGAGAATGATGGTTACATTCTCTTTTTGGGTTTTAGAAAAGCATTTGATATAATTGAACACAACTTTATATTTGATTCTCTTGCAAAATGTGGCTTCGGCAACACATTCATTTCTCTAATTAAAATGCTAAGATAATAATAATTCTATATCATATGGGAACACTCAGAGATTCAATATTTTATGAGGAATTAGGCAAAGATGTCCCCTTTCCTATTCCTTCTCGTTGTAGAAATGCTTACTATTTTGATTAAAAATGATACTAGTTACGATAAACTTAGGACAGACGATCAGACAAATCTCCATTATTCAACTTGCTGATGATACAACCCTCTTTTTAAAAGACAAATTTCAAATTGACAAAGCCGTTTGGCTAGTTAATCTCTTCTCCAATGCATCTGGACTACATCTAAATATAAACAAATGTAAATTAATTGCAATTCATGGCAGTGAATTACACTCTTTATGCAATATACCGATTAAAACGTCTGTAAAATACTTAGGAATTACTGTTGCTGAAGACCTTAATGTTCAGAATCATTTTATAAATAAATTTCTAAAAGCCAAAACCATTCTTAATGGTTGGTTGCAAAGGGATGTCTCAATATCTGGACGAATGTTATAAACCAAATTAGAATTGCTAGATTTGTTTACACAGCCTCTTCACTAGCTATTCCCCCACATTTAATAAAAATACAGTAGTGCCATTTTTAATTTTGTCTGGAAAAATAAGTATCACTACGCAAACAAAAATGACTTGGTTCACAGTTATGAAGAAGGGGGCCTAAATGTTATTGACCTGGAATTAATGAAAGGGGTTCTAAAAATGCGATGGCTAAGATCATTTCTGTGTAACACAAACTGTATGTGGTTTACAGTTTCTTCTGCAGTATTTTGCAATGTGGTATTGACGTTTTGATTAGATGTGCTTTTGAACTGTCTAAACTGCATCTCAAACTGTTTTTGTTTTACCAGCAGGTCCTATTGTGCTGGAAACTAGCCTTTTCCCACGATTTCAGTCCTCATAAAACTTTTTTATGGAACAATCGTTTTATTTCATGTCAAAATAAGTCTTTATCTTATGACAATTAGGTTAAAAAAAAAAATCTTTATTGGATATGATGGTGACATTCTTAATAACTTTTGTTTAAAACATGAATATTGCTTGACACTCTAGATAGTTTTACACAATTATTAATGCTATTTCTAAAATCATCATAGTATTGATCAGAGGTATTCTTTCACACTATTCTGTAATGTTTTCTCTTCCAGCTCTGTTTTTGGCCACTTTATGTTTTACAGATCCAAAATGTAATAATACGTTAAGGAATATTCTTTGTTCAAAGGCTTCATCCTAATCAGCTCAGACCAGGAATAAGAAAAAAAATAAAAACAAGTTACATTTTTTTATCCAATTCGTCCCAAAAAGAAAGGGCTTCAGTTTAAAATGATTAATGATGTGTATTCATCAAAAGAATTCCTGAGATTAAAATTTGATACTGAGGATAACTCTTGTCAATGTTACGAAAGCGATATTGAAACCACTGAGAATATTTTTTACAATTGCATATACTCATGCAATTGTACACAGAATGTCTCATGTCAATATCCATGTAAACCCTTTTTGCACCCCCCCCCCCCTTTCTATTTTACACTTTATTAATGAACTTGTTATTATGGCTTCATCACTGAGTACATTATCATTTGACAAAGCCGCAAAAGTAGCTACTTTTATCAGCTACTTTACCCTGTAGCCCCTTCACAACCCTTTTAAGGTTTATATTGTATATTGTAAATTATTGTAAAATATTGTAGCCTCTTTAAGCTATTTTTTTCCAATAGTCTACAGAACAAACCATCATTATACAATAACTTGCCTAACTACCCTAACCTGACTAGTTAACCTAATTAACCTAGTTAAGCCTTTAAATGTCACTTTAAGCTGTATAGAAATGTCTTGAAAAATATCTAGTCAAATATTATTTACTGTCATCATGGCAAAGATAAAATAAATCAGTTATTAGAGATGAGTTATTAAAACTATTATGTTGAAGTGTGTTGAAAAAAATTCTTCTTTCTCTTAAACAGAAATTGGGGAAAAAAATAAACGGGTGCTAATAATTCAGGGAGGCTAATAATTTTGACTTCAACTGTGTTTGTGTATATACAAGAGATGTGTATATGAGAGAGAGAGAGAGAGAGAGAGAGAGAGAGTGCACTCACACCCTCAGCATCCACGTCCTGTGCCAGTGCACCCACACCCTCAGCATCCACGTCCTGTGCCAGTGCACCCACACCCTCAGCATCCACGTCCTGTGCCAGTGCACCCACACCCTCAGCATCCACGTCCTGTGCCAGTGCATCCACACCCTCAGCATCCACGTCCTGTGCCAGTGCACCCACACCCTCAACATCACACCCTGTGCCAGCAGACCATCAGCACCCACGCCCTGTGGCAGTGCACCCACACCCTCAACATCCACGGCCTGTGCCAGCAGACCATCAGCACTCACGCCCTGTGCCAGTGCACCCACACCCTCAACATCCACGCCCTGTGCCAGTGCACCCACACCCTCAACATCCACACCCTGTGCCTGTAGACCATCAGCACCCACGCCCTGTGCCAGTGCACCCACACCCTCAACATCCACGCCCTGTGCCAGCAGACCATCAGCACCCACGCCCTGTGCCAGTGCACCCACACCATCAGCACCCACACTCTCATCACCCACGCCCAAGGCCAGCATGCCTACACCCTCAGTACCCACGCCCTCAGCCTCCACACCCTCATCAACAACAGCAGAATCTTGTAGTACCACCATATCACCGGCAGAGGAAACAGCTTGTACTCAGAGAAGCCCCAGTGATGGGTGAAAACACCAGCAGTCACATACAAGAACAGGGAAAACTGAGCTACGCTGCAGCACTAAAACAGCCAGTGGACACACACAGCACCAGTTTGAGAGAGATCAAACACATGCTCAGTTTAATCTGCACACGGCTGATGGAATAGTTGTGAGTAAAATACTCAAAATTGCTTGGACTCTAGATAATCTTGATAATATACATGTCTATTTATGATATTTAGGTATTTTATGGTTTATATGGATTGGTTTTATTCTAGAGGAATGTTAAAATTGTTTGTTGACCAAATGAAACCGCTGACGATCTCACTGTGGAATATCCAGGGTGTTAACTCATCCAGTTTTGGGTGTAAAGTTAACACCTTGGATTTTCAGAAAAGCATTTTAAACATTGACATCATAATACTGCAGGAAACATGGCGCAGAACTGATGAGGTCACTCTTTGTCCCCCAGGATACCGTGAAATATCCATTTCATCTAAAAAACTTGAAAAAATTAAACATGGTAGAGATTCGGGGGGCACAATAATCTGGTACAAACTGGAAATCGATAAATACATCAAATTAATTAAAAAAGAAGAATCTCATATCTGGCTCAAAATCGACAATCAGCTCAGTCAAACGAAAAAGGACATATTCTTATGCGCTCTTTACATTCCTCCATCCGAATCTCCATATTATAATGAAAACATCTTTGAGACCATCCAGACTCAAATAATCCACTTCCAGGCTCAGGGAAGTGTGCTGCTGTGTGGAGATCTCAATGCTAGAACAGGGTCCTTAACTGACTGTACCACAGACAGTGGGAATAAATACATATTTGGACAGAGTTATCAACAAAACAGTGTAAATATTTCTAGGAATAACTCTGATGCCCAAATAAATTAAGAACGGAAAGCTTCTACTTGAGCTCTGTCGAAGCCTCGGTCTGTATCTGGTCAATGGCAGGGTGAGAGGAGACTCTCTGGGCAGATACACCTACAGCTCATTTCTCGGCAGCTCAACAGTTGACTACATGATCACAGATTTAGATCTGTTCTCTTTCAGTGCATTCACTGTTAAACCACTAACACCTCTATCAGATCACAGCCAAATTACACTTTATATAAAAAGGAACAAGATTACTAATATATTTTCACAATCCAGTATATTGTATGACATTAAAAATAATTATAGATGGGTTCAAGACAGCTCTGAGAAATACAGGAACGCAATTGAAGACCCCCAAATAGGTTTACTTTTGGATAAATTTATGGAAAATAGTTATCCTCATAATGGAGATGGTGTTAATCTAGCTGTAGAAAACATAAATTACATATTTGATTATTTGGCAACAATATCTAATATTAAAACTACTAAGAAAACTTTTAAACAAAAACAAGAGAATGAAAAATGGTTTGACTTTGATTGTAAAACAATAAGGAAAAACTTAAGACAACTAGCAAATCAAAAACACAGACAACCAGAGAATACAGATGCACGTCTTCGGTACTGCGAGGAGCTTAAAAAATATAAAAACACAATCAGAAAAAAGAAAGAAGAGTACATCCAAAAACAGCTCAAAACAATTGAAGAATCTGTTGACTCAAACAATTTCTGGGACAACTGGAATCTCCTTAACAAAAAGAAACATGAACAGCTAACAATACAAAATGGAGACACCTGGAAAAACCACTTTGAAAAACTGTTTAGTAAAATAAACATGAGTACGGAACAATCGCTTATATATGATAAATTAACCCATACAGAGCAAATATTTGGCAAATACCAAAATCCGTTAGACTATCCAATCACAGAAAAAGAGCTACTAGATAAAATACAAGTCCTACCAACAAAAAAGGCAAGTGGTCCAGACGGTATCCTTAATGAAATGATTAAAAACACAAATCACAAATTCCAATTGGCTATAATGAAACTGTTTAATTTGGTTCTGAGTGTTGGTGATTTCCCTGACAAATGGAATAAAGGATTAATAACACCCATATTCAAAAGTGGAGACAAATCAGACCCTAACAATTACAGAGGCATCTGTGTGAGCAGTAATCTGGGGAAGCTGTTCTGCAGCATCATCAACACCAGACTCATAGGCTTCCTTACAGAGCACAATGTCCTCAGCAAAAGTCAGATTGGGTTTCTGCCGAATTACAGAACATCAGACCATATCTTCACCCTTCAGACTCTGATAGACAAATACGTCCATCAAAACAAAAACAAAATATTTGCTTGCTTTGTAGATTTTCAGAAAGCATTTGATTCAATTTGGCATGAAGGTCTGCTGTCTAAACTTCTAGAATCAGGAATCGGTGGTAAAACATACGACATTATAAAAACAATGTATTCAAACAATCAGTGTGCAATTAAAATAGGGAATAAGCGAACAGAATTCTTCACTCAGGGACGGGGTGTGAGACAAGGCTGTCCACTATCACCAACACTCTTCAATATTTACATCAATCAATTGGCAATGCTCCTAGAGCAAGCAGATACGCCGGGTCTCACACTATACGACTCTAGTGTAAAGTTCCTGCTGTTTGCAGATGATCTGGTGCTGCTGTCGCCAACAGAAGAGGGTCTACAGCAGCAGCTGGATATCCTGCACAGCTTCTGTCAGACCTGGGCCCTGACCGTTAACCCAAAGAAAACAAAAACCCTAATATTCCAGAAAAAACCCAGATGTCAGGGAAAGAGACACAGTTTCACCCTTGGCATGACAAAAATTGAACCTGCCACAAGCTACACATACCTTGGGTTGAAAATAAGTGTTAATGGAAAACTAAATATGGCTGTGAATGAACTAAAAGAGAAAGCGAGAAGGGCCTTTTACGCCATTAAAAAATCAACACAAATAGAAATTCCAGTTCGTATCTGGCTCAAAATTTTCCAGTCGGTGATTGAACCTATAGTGCTATACGGGAGTGAAGTGTGGGGTCCTCTTCTCAGTCATGAGTTTGATAAGTGGGATAAGAATCCAATTGAAAGCCTACATGCAGAGTTCTGTAGGAGCATCCTCAGGGTACAGAGGAGCACACCCAGCAATGCATGCAGGGCAGAATTAGGCCAGTATCCTCTACTCATGCGCATTGAGAAACGAGCAGTCAAATTCTGGAAACACATAAAAATGAGTGACCCCAACTCTTATCATTACAAAGCCCTCAAAAACCAAGAAATGGACATTGAAAAAAGCCCCCTGATTCAGATGGTCCTGAAGCTGCAAACACAAACCAACATAACGAATATGACTAACAGCAGGCAGCATCAGGACACGGACGTGCTCATCCACAGAATTAAGCCCAATCCAATAATAAATGCACGAAAAGAAGAGTATCTGATTTACTGGAATGAAGCAGCCGGAAAACAAAGTAAACTTCAATGTTATTTAGACCTAAATAGAGATTATACCACAGCAACATATCTGAGCGCAGTAAAGGACAGTAAATTAAGAACAACAATGACCAAATACAGGCTGAGTGCTCACAATCTGACTGTAGAGACGGGCCGATACAGACAGAACTGGCAACCCAGAGAGAGCCGCATCTGCCCACACTGTGCCCAGGCAGAGGTGGAGACGGAGGAACACTTCCTCACCCGCTGCACAAACTATCAGCACATCCGAGAAACATTCTACCCCAAACTACAGAGAATTTACCCACAATTCACTGAGTCAGACAATAAAACACAGCTTCAATATTTACTAGGGGAAAAAACTGACTGTGTCCTTCTAGCGGCACAATACATTAATGCCTGTCACAAAAAGAGAGAGCAGACCAATAAAAACATCAGTGATGCGCCTGCAAACACACACACACACACACACACACACACACACACACACACACACCTAGATTATTATAAATGAATCATTGTAAATATACTGATTATTATTGTTTTTATTACCGTTTTATCCTAAAATGTTGATTGTTAAATGGACAGTTTATTCTGATCTTTTATTTTATTGATATATGTGAATAATATGATACATTGAATGATATATGATATATATGAGTGATATGATATGAGTTATATGATATATATATATAAATATATGAGTTATATGATATATTGAATAATACTAGAACAGTAAAGTTCGTAGACAAACTTTATGTGTCTTGAGAAAGTCTAGTCTGAAAGTTTGAAGTAGCTATAAAATTAAATAATTGAAGTACTTTTTAAGTGTGAAGCAGTTGGTAGAGATAGATCACTACATATAGGTTAGCAGGTTTCTAGTATGGATTGGCATGTTTCTTGCTAGGTGATTGCTAGGGTGTTCGGAATGGTTGCTAAGGTAAACGCTAGGGTGTTCTGAGTCATTGCTTAGATATTGCTAGGCGGCTGGTAGGGTGTTCTGAGTGGTTGTTTGGCGGTTGCTAAGGCGTTGCTAGGGTGTTCCCAGGTAGTTGTTAAGGTGTTGCTAGGGTATTCTGGTTAAGGTTGCTAGTCGACCACTGAGCGGTTGTTAAGGCACTGCTAGACGATTGCTAGGTTGTTCTGAGTGGTTGCTAGGGCGTTGCTAGGGCGTTCTAGGTGGTCGCTAGGCAGTTGCTAGGGTGTTCTGAGTGGTTGCTAGGGCGTTGCTAGGGTGTTCTAGGTGGTCGCTAGGCAGTTGCTAGGGTGTTCTGAGTGGTTGCTAAGGTGTTGCTAGGCTGCTCTAGGTGGTCGCTAAGGTGTTGCTAGGGTGTTCTGAGTGGTTGCTAAGGCATTGCTAGGCGGTTGCTAAGGTGTTCTGAGTGGTTGTTAGGTCGTTGCAAAGGCATTGCTAGGTGGTTGCTAAGGTGTTCTGAGTGGCTGTTAGGTCGTTGCAAAGGCATTGATAGGTGGTTGCTAAGACGTTGCTAGGTGGTTGCTAGGGTGTTCTGAGTTGTTGCTAGGCAGTTGCTAAGGTGTTCTGAGTGGTTGCTAGGCGGTTGCTAAGGCATTGCTAGGTGGTTGCTAGGGGGTTTTGAGTGGTTGCTAAGGCATTGTTAGGCAGTTGCTAAGATGTTCTGATTGGCTGCTAGGTGGTTGCTAAGATGTTCTAGGTCGTTGCTAAGGTGTTGCTAGGTGGTTGCTAGGGTGTTTTGTATGTTTGCTAGGCCGGGGCTAGGATCTTCTGAGTGGTTGATAAGGTGTTGCCGGGCAGTTGCTATGGTGTTCTGAATGGTTGCTAAGGCATTGCTAGGCAGTTGCTAAGGTGTTCTGAGTGGCTGCTAGGCGGTTGTTAAGGCGTTGCCAGGGTGTCCTAAGTCATTACTAAGGCGTTGCTAGACCATTGCTAAGGTGTTCTGGGTGATTGCTAGGCGGTTGCTAGGGTGTTCTAGATGGTTAAAAAGATGTTGCTAGGTGCTTGTTAAGGTGTTCTGAGTGGTTGCTAGGCAGCTGCTAACATAAATTACCATGTTTCTAGCATAAATTAGCATGTCGTTAGCATTGAGTATGATTTAGCATGTCACTAGCATGTTTCTAGTGTAAACTAGCATGCTGCTAGCATGAATTTAGTATGAATTAGCATGTTGCTAGTATGATTAGTATGTTTCTGGTATGGAGTAGTATATTGTTAGTATGAATTGGTATGTTGTTACTATGTCCAATGTAAAGTCAATGGCAGTTTGTTATTTTTTATTTTACAATAGAAGTCTATGGGACAGTTGCTAGGGTGGGGTAAGTGGTTGCTAGGGTGTGGCTAGTAAGTTAAAAGGTCATCAGTGATTGGCAGATTGGTAGTCTGAGTTAAATGAGCGTAAACTTAATTCTGTATGACAGTCTGGCGGAAAGTTATGATTTTCTCAAGCCACCATAAATATGATATATTGAATAATTTGATATATTATTAATATTTTATTTAATTATAATATATATATATATATATATATATATATATATATATATATATATATATATATATATATATATATATTCAGATTATTATTAATATATATAATTATTATTTTATTCTTTTTTTTTTTTTTTTTTTTTTTTTTTTTTTTTACTACTACTATATTGTGTGCTGTTTTTTTAAATTATATATGCATGTTACTTTTTATGTAAACTTTATAAATGCTTTGGCAATACATTTGTAAAATTTGTCATGCCAATAAAGCAACTATTGAATTGAATTGAATTGAATTGAATTGAGAGAGAGAGAGAGAGAGAGAGAGAGAGAGAGAGGGAGAGGCGTGTGTGTGTGTGTGTGTGTAGGTTATGTATGTGTGTGCGCGCAGACAGTCTTTACAGCTTTTTTCCCAGCTTTTTTCTCCGGTGAGATGAGGACTAAACACGAAATTCACTCCCCGTAAGATACATCTCTGTTTCTTCTTTTACAAATACTCTTACTCTTTACTCTATTAACACTTTAATCTAACACCGTTTTGACATTTTTTTTTGTTTTTAAATAATATGCTTTAACACTTTTTAACTGATTAAAGAAAAACAAAACAAACTGTGGGATTTTAACATGTCAAAAAAGCATTCATGTAAAAATGTACACCTTTTACTTGAAATAAAAGCAACCTTTTCCCTTTCTAAACATACACATTTAAAAGTTTAAAGCACATAACTGCCCCAATACACACAAAAAACCGTCACATTACAATGTCACTATAATACATGCCTTTTTTTCTCGATACGATATCAATTTGTTTTTTTTAGTTCAAAAACCATTCCTAGTTTCATAGCGGGGTGAATTAGGGGTCAGCTGTCCAGATTTGGCACACGGGAGGGGGGGGGGGGGGGGTATTTTTATGAGGGTAATTAATCAATCATTTTTGACACATGGTGCCCGTTATTCTCTCTCACAATACATATGATCACAGAGAGACTTGTGTGATATGTGAGATAAATATTATGCCATATTCAGAATGTTTTGTTTAATAATTATCAACTATCTATCAACTAACTATTCCCAGAGATGGGTTGCGGCTGGAAGGGCATCCGCTGCGTAAAATCGTGCTGGATAAGTTGGCGGTTCATTCCGCTGTGGCGACCCCAGATTAATAAAGGGACTAAGCCGACAAGAAAATGAATGAATGAATGTATCAACCAACTATCACACCAAGTGGTCTGAATTTTCATTATCTTGCCCCACCATCCTATGATTTAATTTTTGATTAATTTATGATTAGAAGTAATGCTTATTGTTTAATTCCATTAAAACAAAATTTCTAATGAGATTCTGAAAATCTAATCAGATCCTATAGGAAAGTGGAAATTCAAAATATTTAAGTAATATTGTTCAAAAGGATTTCTAAATCTTGTAGGACAAAGTAAAATTCCATTTTAAAAGATCTGAATGTCCATTAGAATTTTATGGGACAAAGTGATATTCCATTAAAAATTTCTGAATGTCTAATAGAATTTTGGACATTCAGACACCCCCAAACATAGTAGTAATGGGTACTTTTTACTTAAACAGCACCTATTTTCCTCGCTTTTTCAGGATTTAAGATCTTATCTCGTGAATGTGTCTGTAAAATTTCAGCTCAAAACACCCATCAGATTATTTTTTATACCTTTGAGAATGTTGGGATTTTCAGCTTTAAACACTTAGTCTTAAAAACGTTTTTCAAAATTGTGTTAAAATGTTTGGAATAAAAGTTTTGATCAACTTCAAATACTGAATATCTGTGTATGTAAGAGAGATAGCAGATATGTTTTGTGAAGTGAAAAACGAGGGAGAAATGTATGCAACATACAGTATATAACATGACTGCAACAGTAAAAAAACTAAACAAAAAAGACTTTTATTTTGACGTGCGTGTGACGTCATAAGGCTGCGCCGCTACCGTGCTGTGATTCAACTGGAGAAAGGTTTGTTTTAAAGCTTTTACACAGATATAAACCGATTGATTAAAGTTTCAGGTTTTTCATCCGATGCTAAATGATGTACCTGCTGTTGACAATATTATTTTAACCCTTTATATAACGAAGTACTATTTTAATCACTGTAATAAGGGCTATTGTTTTAATAAAGTAACAGAAATGTGTGTAATAAGTGTTTTAATGCAGGTTTAATTTATTAAATAGCATAATGTCATTCCATTCTAAGTGTACATCACTATATATAAGAAATGGAGTAACGTTACTAGTTTTAATCAGCTCATTTGTGGCTATTGTTTCTTGCTCAGACTTACTCTTACCTGATTTCTTTTTGTTAATGACTCTCATATAAAGAAACTCTTGAAGCAAGTGTTGAAGAGAAGTTATTTTGTTTCTGTTCATTGTTTTATTTATTTTAAACAGAACATTTTTATTGTTTTGTTCATTTTAAACAGGATCAAGTGTCCAAACACAGAGAAAAACTCCTGCTGAAGCGACTGATCTCCACACTGTTATAAAGATGGCGTTTATTAAAGAGGAGAGTGAAGATGTGAAGATTGAAGAAACATTCAGAGTCAAACAGGAAGATCTGCAGGAACAAACAGGTTAATTTTCATTCTCAAAGACCAACTCAGTCATTTGAGTGTTGGCTTAGTACTTTTCAGTTGCATATGTCTTTATGGGTTTAAACTTGTTTCTAGTAGTTGTTACTAGTTCTCACTGATAGTATCTGAGTTAGAATTACATCATTATTATAAATAATTACCAGGGCTATTGTGTTTAAACAGGGTTTCTGCGGGGTCTTAAAATGTCGTAAATTCCCCAAATCAAAATTTTAGGCCTTTTAAAAGTCTTAAATTTACTAAAATATTGTGTTGTAAGTCTTAAATCTTTCTTAAACTAGTCTTAATTTTCCTTTGTTCATGTTTTGCTACCCAATCTGGCCAAAACCCATACAATCACCAACAATCATCTCAATAAAACTTTAAACTTTCTAAAAGGTCATTTTAACTCTGTTATCATAATGGTTTAATTATTTTTCTCACAATAACATTTGTTTAAACGTGCTCCATGTATTTACTGCTGAGGACATCAACCTGGACAGATTGTTTTGCATAGATTTAGTTTATTATGGTTTTTAAAATGTTTAAAACATTTGCTAATACAAATACAAGTTTATTTTGGAAAAAAGTGTGTGGATACAAGTAAAGCTTGCTTGTTTTTACACAATATTTAAAATCTTTTGCTAAGAAATATCTAATATATTGTAATTTATTATTATTCATTTATTATTGTATTATTAAATGTATTAAATTATAATATTTTTGATAGGACAAATACAAAATCTTTTTCATCTGGGCCATTTGAAAAGTTCTTTAGCCTTATAAGTCTAAAATTTCATTCATAATGGTCTTAAAAAGTCTTACATTTAACTTGGTGAAACCTGCAGAAACCCTGGTTTAAAGTAGGTCACACTTTATTTTGATGGTCCGTTTGTTGAGTTTAAGTTACATTGCAACTAAATATCATTAGATTATAAGTAGACTGTTAGGTTGGGGTTAGGGTTAGTGTAAGTTGACATGTACTTGCAAAGTTTCTTATAGTCAGTTAAATGTCTGTTGAAGGCCTGTTAAATGTCAGTATCAACAGATATTAAGCAAACAGTCTACTAATACTCAAATGGACCATCAAAATAAAGTGTTACCTTAAAGTATGTCAAAAAAACGTGGATGCCCCACATATTAATTATGCTGAATGAAATGGATATTAAATTAATTGCTATAAAACATTGTACAGTATTCTAAACTATATGAGGATGTTGTGGGACGAGGTGAGACAAAACAAACAAATTATAGTGGAACAATAACGTTTAGCATTGCACTGACTACAACTGGACCACAAACTAGTCTAAAAATGACTTTTGCTGCTTAAGAAATGGATTACAGCATGCTGATGATATGGTTTAGGGAACATTTGAGTGTAAAATTCATCAGAATATTGACCATCTTCTTCACTAACCAGCAGGTGCCGCCATTGGAATCTTTTTGCTTGAGAATTTTTTTAAAGGACGAGTTTTTAGATCCTAAAAACACTGTTCTGCTGCTTAGGCATGGGACAATAACCGTTTTCAAGGTATACCGCAGTTTGGAAAAGTCAAAGTTTTAAAACCGCCAATATTTTCTGCTGTATCGTCCCTATGGTATATGTATGTTGTTGTTTTTTTTACTTTTTGTTTTAAGTTTTTTAGGACAACAGTATCTCCAGCAGAAAAGATATCCAAAGATGCCATTTTAAATTGAAAAGAAATATGTGTTTCTGAAACTAATGAAGACAGCAGAAGTCAATGATTAGTCACGATGTGCGCGCTTAACTCTGAATTGGTCTACGCAAAGTTGATTGACCTAACTCAGATCAGCTATTCTGAAACCGAAAACTCAGAGTTTTTAATCTCTCGGTAAATCAACTCAGAGTTCAAGTTTAAACTCCGAGTTGATTGAACCTCCTTACTGAAACAGGCCCCAGGTCACTATGACATGATTGACAATTGTCGCTGTTTGTCATTGTGCTCTGTTTATCCTGAGAGCTGATGCTGAGTATGTTTAGGGGTTTTCACACTTTAAGTTGTTAACCCTGGGTCATTCTAACCCTGAATAAACAGAATCCTGGGTTATCTGCAAACACTTTCCACACTGCTCATGCTATACCTGGGGTTAACAAATAATCCTGGGTGTTCATTAACAGACGTTTCACAGTCACAAACCCGGGGTTAACATTATTATTTGTATATTTACATTGTCACTGTCCCTGATTGGATAAACAGCAGGTCACCTTTTTAGATGACATTTCTGCATCTTGTCAGGTATATAAAATGTCACCATGTAGGTCTTCATCTAAGCCTCAGGACATGCACAAAGGCAAGAAAACAAAGCCAAAAGTACAAATGAATGAAAACAAGTAACAAAGTATGTCATCTTGCCATCTCCTCACTTCAGTTTACAGCAAATGTGGCATTAAGCATTTGCATAAGTTACAATAATGCAAACTCACAAATATAAGCGTGAATTGTGTGTACTTGCTATGAATATGCAGGATTTGTCTCGATCGGGTCTTCCAAGCAAGTTACAAATGTTTCAATCCAGTGGAAGATACACATGAGGGAACATAACACGAGTAATATAGAGCGAGTGCATTTGATCATTTGCATTTAAAGCCACAGGCACAAAAAGAGCTTGGTTTTCCTCTGACCCCCAAAATTAAATTTTCTGCAAGGTATATGATCTGATTTTGAGCCGAAACCTCAGACACATTCTGGGAACACCAAGGACTTATTTTACATCTTGTATAAAAAGGTTCATAATAGGAACCCTTTAAAGGGATAGTTGACACAGAAATGAAAATAGCCTCAGCATTTACTCTCCCTCGTGTGGTTTTAAACCTTTATGAGTTTCTCAATTCTGCTGAACACAAAAGAAAATATTTTGAAAAAACGCTGGCTTTCTTTGTGTTCCAGAAGAAAGAAAATGTTTAATACCACATGACGGAGAGTAAATGGTGAGGTCATTTTCATTTTTGGGTGAAACATCCATTTCATGCTTGTCGCTTTGTGCCTTCATACTAAAGTTAATCTTTTTTTTTTTTTAGACCTGATGGTGCTGAAAGAAGAGACTCATCAACGGAATGAAATGGAAGAGAAACAGCAGTTTGAGAAACCCCAAGACATAATGACTGATGAAAAACCCACTCTGACTAAAAAGACTTCATCACGCAGAAGACCTCGGAAATCCAAATCTAGGTGTAATTTCAGCTGTAAACAGTGTGGAAAGAGTTTCAGTAAAAAGTCAAGCCTTGATGTTCACATGAGAGTTCACACTAGGGAGAAACCTTACACCTGCAAACAGTGTGGAAAGAGTTTTGGTTATATACAAGGCTTGAAAACCCACATGAGAATTCACACTGGAGAGAGGCCGTACACATGCCAACATTGTGGAAAAGGCTTCTATCATGCAGGAAACTTTGCAGTGCACAGGAGAATTCACACTGGGGAGAGAAGGTACACATGCCAACAGTGTGGAAAAAGCTTCTATAAAACAGGAAACTTAGCAGTGCACATGAGAGTTCACACTGGGGAGAAACCTTACTCTTGCCCTCAGTGTGGAAAGAGTTTTCAGCAAAATGTCACCCTTAAAATCCACATGAGAACACACACTGGAGAGAGAATTTTTACTTGCACACAATGTGGGAAAAGTATTTCTCAAAAACAAGACCTTGACATCCACATGAGGATTCACACTGGAGAGAAACCCTACACATGCACAGAGTGTGGTAAAAGTTTCACATGTAAAGGAACACTCAAACATCACATGATAACTCACACCGGAGAGAAGCCATTTGCATGTGCTCAGTGTGGAAAGAGCTTCACAACCAAAGCTAGCCTCATGAACCACATGGATGGTCACACTGGAACCATAGTGTTCACATGTGATCAGTGTGGAAAGAGTTTCACACGCAAAGACTCCATTAAGCAACACATGAAGACTCACTCAAGAGAGGATCGTTTTAGATGCAGTGAGTGTGGAAAGGACTTTAAACGTAAAAGAAGCCTCAGCACTCACATGCAGTCCTGCATTAGCTAACACACGATTCACCAATCAGATGAATCCTAACTCACTAAATAACCAGAGTTTCTTACCTCAGTTATCTTCATCTTGAAGAATCCCCCTCCCACCCTTACTCCCCCTCGTTTCTAGATTGGGCAACACGGCGGCCCATTGATTAGCACTGTTGCCTCACTACAAGAATGTCACAAGTTAAAGTCTCTACTGAACCAGTTGATATTTGTGCAGAGTTTGCTCATTCTCCCTGTGCTCGCTTGGGTTTTCCTCTGGTTCCCTGGTTTCCTCCCACAGTCCAAAAACACGTGACCCAAGTAAATTGAACATTTGCCACAATAGTCGAGCTCTTAGTAAGCCACATATCTCACTTTAGCCATCCTTATATCTGTTATTAGAACAGAAACAAGTAGGGGAAGTTTATCGAGATCTAGCTGAGCTCAAACTTCCCTCCCTGCCTATGGGAGGGAGCCCAGGGCTCGAGGATCTTAAAAGCTTTGGCCTCTCTCTCATGACAGCATACCAAAACAAGTGTGAACTCTTGAATAAGTATAAGGTTAGTGAAAATGAAACCCTTTGAACAAAGTGTGCCACAAGCCTGCTTTTGATTGAAGGTCTCGACCGTTAGATCGCCCCCTGGGGGCTGGCTGCAGTACAAGTCATAAAGCCCGTCTCCTCCGTGTTAATGAAGGAGACATGAGACCAAATAAAAAAAATAATTACACTTGCAATAAAATGTCCCGAAAGATGGTTCTGGTCAGTTAAGGCACTGGTTATCAGCTGATACAGGTGCAGATCTTCATTTTTGTAAACAGTATGTTTTGAGCAGCAATTTAATGCTGGGCGTGTCATCGTGATTGACAGCTGTGATTGACAGTTTCTCAAAGCAGACGTCGGAGCTTCGGCAGGAGACTGAAGTATTATTATTCAATTTCTGTGTTATTTTACCATTATAAAATGAGTTGCTCAGCAGTAAACTATAGTTTCTGACATACAGGATCTGGTGGAACACTGTTTATTCGGTAAGGTCAGGGCTTTATCAGTTTGCTGATACACGCCTAACCACCAGATAGCAAAATACACTCGGGTCAGTTCCGGCTAGACTCTTGCCTGCCGGAGACTTACCCCTCGGCCCAACTCCGTCTGCTGTACCTACTCGTGCACATTACTTGCGGGCCGATCTGGCTCGGATACGGCATCGTCGGCTCGCTAACGGCCACTGCATCTGGCTCGATTGACTCGGGCAGTGAGTTCATAGGCATCTGGTCAGATGCGGTGGCCGTTAGCGAGCCGACGCTGCCGCATCCGAGCCGGATCGTCCCGCGAGTAATGTGCGCTGCGGCCTGGAGCTGGCGCGATTAAATCTTCATTATATAAACCTGACCTTTGTTAACGTTATTACAACCATTTGTGTTGATAAAACAGCAAACGCAGGCTACTATGTAAACGCAAAGTGTACATTAGCGAGCCTTTGTTATAGTGCAGACACCGGAGGTCAAGTGAGAAGTTCGGGGGACATGGTTGATTTGATGTACAAGTGTTAGGTTGGAAGTTCGATTCCGCAGCTCCACCTCTGGCTCCATCAGGCAGTCCTTCTGCGCATGCCCAGGCTCAAATTTCAGCAGTCTTTTGCAACAGTTTGTGCCCGTCAGGAGGCGTTTTTTCCTTCACAGCGTTTAATGGAATATGGTGCTCTCGCGACGTCCATATTTTATGCAGTCATTGGTTACAGCCCAGTACCAGGTTGTGAGAGTTGCTACCGGGCTGCAAGAAGGCAAAATAACTCTATATGTTGATAGACTGTGTGGCTTGTTTTATATGCAAACAAGTATCTGCATCTGAAAAGGTGTGAACCAAATGGCCTACAGGAACTCAAGAGTTGTGACCCAACCAAAGCAGTTGGGTAGTCTCCGGGGGGTTACATACTTTGTTTTAAAGTAGTGTCTCACAGATAGTACTTTGGGGTAAGTTACTTGAGGACCGATGAGTTAACAGCACTGCTGAGGAACTGCACTATTCATTGTCTTTAATAAAGTCTTCTCCCCGTAAAAACTTTGGTCAGCTTACTTATTTTATGTATTAGAGTCATCTATACATTGGCGAGCCACTCAAGAACAGTTAAGCCAAATACAGCAAAATCTAACAATGTGTTTCAACTTTATTATGAACCGATAACCATATTTGTGCACATTGCACACTTCAATCAAATGGTCTGCTCTGAAAAGAGAATTTGAAAGATTAGCGAGGAGAAAATGTTTAGGGAGATGCAGGGAACACTGTCCTACACCCTTAGATTGTGTTTTTGATAATTCACATTGTTCGATTGTCACTCGTGTAAACAAACACATATATATATATATATATTCATTAATTTTCTAGTCATAGAAAGTAATAGTAATATATATATGACTATTACTAACCAGCAATGTTGGGTGGGCAAAATAAACACTGAAAGAAGAGATTTTTTTTTAAGCCTAATATGAGTTTATTAGTCTCAAAGTCCCAGTTTAAAAGAAACTTTATACCACCAACGTTTTCAAAAATATGATTAGAAATTATATACCGTCTCATTTTTATGTTTTTATTTTTATTAAATGTTCAATAAAATATACAAAGTAGGCCTTACATGCATAAACAAGCATGAAGAAACAATTACAACAATAGGCAGACACAAATTTAGTAATATTTGACCAACTGCCACTATAGGAAAACACTAATAGCCTGAACTCAAAATAGGCTACATTACGCATCGGTTTGCATCACACAAGGTGAGTCGCTAATGTCTGTTAAATTCTCTCTCACACACAAACATTGGTTTCATAACTGAGTATAATATATAGCTAATAATATTAATAGGCATTTTGGATGTTTATTAGAGTATGACATGCAGGCAGTGGACTGCAGAATGAAGACATGTTGATTTGAGCAATATGTCTAAATGTATGTCCAATATGAATATTTCTAACAATAATGTAAATTTCTCCATCTTGTTGCGATGGCTGTGCTGAGTTTGACTGGCAATAGCTCGGCTTTTAGATTTCTATAACCCTCTTCAAAAGCAAAATTGTACCTGTTGCACATTTAATAAGTCCAGTAGTGTAGAAAACTAGAATAATGAATTCAATGCAACACCCCTGGTCTTCAGTTATTGCTCTCTGTCAAAATATTCTCATAGATATTGTCTTATAGATTTAGCCTACTCTTTCTCAGTTTACAGGACTAGGCTATATAGACATAGGCCTAATGATTTTTATAGGCTGTTGAACTAATTCTGTCCCATCACAGAAAAAATAAACAGTTTAATGTTTAATCATTTTGGGTTATGGAGATAACTGGCAACGTTTTAGTACCCGGCTACACATATGTCATAAATATCTCCATAACAGTAATAGAATAACGTTAAATCTGGCTAATAATAAATGATAATTCAACCTTATTCATTCATTCATTCATTCATTTTCTTTTCGGCTTAGTCCCTTTATTAATGTGGGGTCACCACATCGGAATGAACCGCCAACTTATCCAGCATGTTTTTACGCAGCAGATGCCCTTCCAGCCACAACCCATCTCTGGGAAACATCTACACACTCGTACACTATGGACAATTTAGCCTCCCCAATTCACCTGTACCGCATGTCTTTGGACTGTGGGGGAAACCGGAGCACCTGGAGGAAACCCACGCGAACGCAGGGAGAACATGCAAACTCCACACAGAAATGCCAACTGACCCAGCCAAGACTCGAACCAGGGACCTTCTTGCTGTGAGGCGACAGCGCTACCTACTGCGCCACTGCATCGCCCAACCTTATTCAAAAAATTATATATTTATTCATTTATTGATAGCAACACTATTCTCATGGTTTTGTTAATACGAAATAGGTTGGAACTATTTAAAATCCTGGATATGCTATGGATGTTTGCTATGATCGGGGAGACTGATTTGTGTTTAGGATCGCGATGTGCAAGATTCTATCTTTAAACAGCTCACATTACCAAATAATCTGCACTGAGAATCGGAATCGAAGTCCTAGACAAGATTTAATCTCAGATTTTTGGGAGGTGAAAATAAATTAGGCTAAAACTCCTGTAGTCTGATAGATGGCTTGTCTGCGACAGGTGTTTCTTTTTCAGGTAATGGACACAACAGAAGAAGGAAACTCATAAGAGCATCGGTGGAGATTTATCTAAAAAATACTGGAGAACAGCTTTTGCATTTCTAGAGTTCAGCAAGCATGTAGAGCTCTGTCAGTCCTGTCTTTGTCTTTTACAGACTGGAGAGCAGCATGTGGAGACAAATAGGAATCACACACCTCAGCCATGACTGGAAACTGATGGTCAGGAATATCCTTCAAAAACAGATGGATGTGTGCATGGATGGATGTCCAAAAGGAAGGGGGTGGTGGGCATAGATTGTTAGATAGATGTCTCCTCTGTGGCTGTTATTTACATTGTAGGTAATGGAACCACAAGAGGGAGAAGAGGGAGACTCACAGGAGCATCGGTGGAGATTTATCTAACAATTGCTGGAGAACAGCTTGGACATTGCAGGAGCTCAGCCAGCAGGTTGTGCTCTGTTGGTGCTGTCTTTGTCTTTTGGAGATTGGAGTGAAGCAGCAGAAGGAGACTCACAAGGGAACAGTGGAGATTTGTGTGAAGAACACTGGAGAACACTTTAGGAGATCAGTCAGCAAGTAGAGCTTTGTTAGTCTTGTTTGTGTCTTTTGGCGATTAGACTGGGGCATGTGGAGAAAAGGGAATCACACCTCAGCAATGACTGCAAACTGATGGTCTGGTTAGGTATTTCCTGAATGAATGGATGAATAATTGAAAAATAGATGTCCTTCCAAGAGGAAGGAGTGGAGGTGGGCTTATATAGTTAGATAGATGTCTTCTGTGGCAGTTAATTTAATTGTACACTGTTAACCCTTGCTGTAGATCAGGGGTGCTCAACCCTATTCCTGGCGATCGACCTTCCTGCTGATTTCAGCTCCAACCCTGATCAAACACACCTGAACCAATTAATTAGAACCTGAGGAGCACTTGATAATTACAGGCAGGTGTGTTTGATATGGGCTGCAACTGAAAACTGCTGGAAGGTCGATCGCCAGGAATAGGGTTGAGCACCCCTGCTGTAGATTATGCAGTAAATAACCCTAAAATAGCCAGTGTTTTTCTGTAATAAAAGGAAACAATATTTTACTGTAAAACGAGTAGGATTTGTATGTTTGTATTGTTTAACAATTACTGCCCCATCTACTCTGATGCTTTATGTGGATATTGATAGAGAGTTTAATTATTCTTAAGACAGAAAACAATGGTTTAGGGAAATAACACACACACACACACACATATATGTATATATATATATGTATATATATATATATATATATATATATATGTATATATATATATTTATATATATATATATATATATATATATATATATATATATATATATATATATATATATATATATATATATATATATATATATATATATATTGTAGCAGGGTGGAGTGAAAAGGCAAACACAAGTTGTCGTGAACACACCCCCGAAGGGCTTTTTATTTACATTCCTCGGAGTTCCTGGGGAGAGGACGCTGGCGCAACCTGGCTGCCGCTTCTCCGCCAGATCGCGCTGATTTTACAGTTCATGTAAAACGGGCACCTAACTTTTTTATCTTTTTTGGATCTTTAGGATCTTGTGGCTCCGATACATGCTGCACCACGAACTTTGATCAGAATTGGAACTTTATTGCCTTGGACACCTGTTTTGTCCTCTGGCACGTTTGTTGTGTTGTGTGGCTAGCATGCGGCTATGCTATATTTTTACCTCTTTTATCCTGGTTTTTATTGGAGTACACGTCAAGCCCTACACCGGGCACCTGGTTTTCAACATGTACACCTACTCTGCTACTGAACTTTACCATCTTGAAAGCACTTCGCTGCCTGCTACGGACGTGCTGTGTACGCTACGTTCGCTAAAACTCCTTCGTCGCCCAACGTATACACACAGGGACTCTCGCCGAAAACTTCAGATCTGCACTGCTGGTACAATCAATACGGTCTGGTCTCAAAGGCGTATGGATCGTCGTCGCTTACCATCTCGGAGTTGTCCTGCAGTTCTGGCTCGTCTTCGGAGGTCTGCTGTTATCAATGGAGTCCATCTCAATACGATCAGGTTTGCACAATTGAATACTCGCTCTATAAATAATAAAGCAGCTCCGATTTGCGATCTAATTATGGACAATAAGCTTGACTTTCTCTGCCTTTGTGAAACCTGGCATCAGCCAAATGACTACCTTAATCTAAATATGTGCGCCCTACCTGGCTACACGTATTTTGAGCGGCCACGTTTAACTGGCCGAGGTGGTGGCCTGGCAGTTGTTTATCGTTCCGATGTGTCTGTTATGGAAATAGCCTTCCCTTCCTTTCCCACCTTTGAATGCTTGGCATTTAAAGTGTCTGGTTCATCTTCAGTGCTGATTTTAAACATCTATCGCCCTCCTAAACTCAATTCTGACTTTTTCTCGGAATTCTCAGAATTATTGACGCTTGCCAGTGCTCATTGTCCTGCTCTTCTCTTAATGGGTGATTTGAACTTTCATGTTGACAATGTGGACTGTGTTCATGCTACATGTTTAATGGACATCTTAGACTGTTTTAATCTGACACAGCACGTTCACTTTCCGACACACAAACATGGTCACACTTTGGACTTGGTTTGTTCCATGGGAGTGACTATTGACTCACTTGTTGGAACGGAAGTATTGATTAGTGACCATAAACTTCTCACTTTCAATCTGATCCCACCCTCAACACAGTTTGTCAGCGAACGCATTATCTTATTTAGACAACTTGGAACAATTAACTATGATCATTTTAGGCAGTCTACTGGTGAATTATCACCTATGACATCTGTTGACCAGTACAATCTTGTTTTTAAACATGTATTAGACAACTTGGCCCCCCTGAAAAGTCGTGTTGTAACTTTTAAAAGATCATCTCCATGGTATACAAATGATCTACGAAAGAAGAAAGCTGTTGGCAGGCAATTGGAGCGGAATACGTTAAAACTGGGCTCATCGTTCATAAATCACTATTCGATCAGCATCAAGCAGATTATCACAATGCTCTTACAGCAGCTAAGAGGGAATTTTACTCAAGAACTATTAGTAATAATAGTTCTAATTCCAGAGTTTTATTCCGTACAGTTAACAGCTTGATCAGACCCTCCCAAAACTCACACCCTTCCACTATAGAGCGATGTAATGAGTTTTTCAATTTTTTCACTGAAAAAAATTGATGACATATTCAACTCTATTGCCTGTGATCGTGCTCTCGTCCCTGTTGAGCTGCTTCCTTCTGTTTTTCCTGCATCAGGGTTCTCAACTTTTATTGCTGTGGATTCTGAATCTATTACACGTATTGTACTGTCTATGAATTCTTCCACCTGTACACTTGATCCATTCCCTACCGCTATTTTGAAGCATTCTATATCTGTCTTTGAGCCCCACATCACTGCTATTGTTAATGCATCCCTCTGTGATGGGATTGTTACACCAGCATTGAAGACGGCCGCTATAACACCTTTTCTTAAAAAACCTGGCAACGACACTGCACTGTTGTCAAACTATCGACCCATCTCTAATCTACCATTTGTGGCTAAAGTCCTTGAACGTGTGGTGGTGAGCCAGCTCCATAATCATCTTCATGCAGACACTCTATTTGAGAAATTTCAGTCTGGTTTCAGAGCAGGTCACAGTACTGAAACTGCTCTAGTTAGGGTCGTAAATGACCTTCTTCTAACTGCAGATAGTGGGGCCTGTGGCATTCTCATTTTGTTAGATCTCACTGCTGCTTTTGACACCATATGTCACAGTATACTGCTAGACAGGCTCAGGAAGTGGATTGGTTTGTCTGGTACAGTAATTAACTGGTTTGTCTCTTTTCACGCTGACCGCTCTCAGTTTGTCTGCTTGGGTGCTCATAGATCTCGGACTGTTCCATTGCATCAGGTTGTTCCTCAGGGGTCTGTCCTTGATCCACTGTTGTTCAGTATTTATATGCTGCCTCTAGGCCAGATTATAAGTAAATATGGCTTGGGCTACCACTGCTACGCTGATGACACTCAAATCTATGTTAGTGTCCGCCCTGATCTTAACACTGCTTTGTCAGCTTTATCGGCCTGTCTCTTAGAAATTAAATCTTGGATGAATCAAAACTTATTTAAATTAAACAGTTCCAAAACTGAGGTCTTACTAATTGGCACCCCTACTAATGTTAGTCACTATAGGGATTTCACACTCTCGGTTAATAATGTTCAACTGTCTCCTTCTACCCAGGTGCGTAACCCTGGGGTGCTCTTTGATGCACAGCTCAGTTTTAACTCCCACTTCAAACACCTAACAAAAACGGCCTTCTTTCATCTCCGCAATATTGCCCGGATTAGACCATTTCTCTCGCAACCTGATGCAGAGAGGCTTATCCATGCCTTTATCAAATCACGTCTTGATTTTTGTAATTCACTTTTTGGGGGTTTACCTACAAGTTCCCTCAGAAGATTACAGTATATTCAAAATTCCGCTGCACGGGTTCTGACACACACATCATCACGTCATCATATTACTCCTGTGGTACAACAATTACACTGGCTTCCTATTAAATCACGAATTGATTTTAAAGGGTCACGAAACACCAAAACACATTTTTTGAGCTGTTGACAGTCATATATGTGTCCCACGCTGCTATAAACACTATTAGGACACATATATTGCACTAAAAAGTGAAAATTGGTTGTTTTTGCGTTATTTTGAGCAAATTCGTTCTTCCGGTTTGAAACAAATTTTTGAAGCTACGTCACGGCCATGAGATACTTAGGTGTAAATCCAGCCTGAAGAGGGGCTGTCTGTCTTTTCTAGGGCGTTCTGACGTATCTGAGTGTGCAGTATTAATTCATGAGAAAGACGTGCTTCAAACCATTCA
>CAIGQS010000021.1:230000-251123 GCA_903798195.1 Danio kyathit
AGTATGAAGCGTGGCTTTCATTTTATTTAGACCATACCTGCCAACACTCCCGTTTTTCCCGGGAGTCTCCCGTATTGTTCTGTCTCCCGGTAAACTCCCGGAATTCCCCCGCCCCCTGCTCCTCAGCATTTTGGTACAGTCCGGGCTGAAACTTGGTGCTTGTGCTCTTCCGGTCGCGCGCCCCCATCTCCCCAAACCTCTCACCCCTCCCGCTCCCCGCTCTTCAGTTTGCACCAGTGTTGCCAACTTAGCGACAAATTTTCAAAAAAGCGACTAGCGACAAATCTAGCGACTTTTTTGTGTGTTACTGGCAATTTTTATAGACTGTCGTTTGTCCATTACTGTACCGTTCCTACTCTTCTCAACGAGCTGCGGGTGATGCGGCCGGCCCCTCCCCTGCAGCCTGAGAGCAGAGCACCTCTCTGCGTACCGACGGCAAATGATTTAGAACAGGTGGCAGTTTGAAGGTATCTCCCTTGTACATTAAACCCGATCTGCTTTTCCTTTATTTTAACAATTTCATTTGACTGTTTATTCTTGTTCACAATCAGAGATGTTTTAAGTGAGAGTTTCAGAACTTGTCTGAGTATATTACGTCTGAGAGATTACTGCAAATTCACTACTCATCTATAATGATATACTGTATTCAAACAGCAATAAAATTAGTTAAATTGACAAGCTTACATAAAGCGTAGTGCCACTATAAAATACCCCATTTATTTACCATAGGCTGTTAAACAAACAGAAATGGTAGAATGCGATGACGTCAGTAATATGCAAATTAACATATGGCGTAACCCCCACCCCCCACCCCGGGGGGGTCTCCCGGAATTTACGAACCAAATGTTGGCAGGTATGATTTAGACCAGTGTAGCAAAAGTGAAAACGTAACGCCAGCAAAGCTGACAGCTTCAAGGGTGGAACGGTGCCAGTCGGATTGCCAGAGAGAGAGATCGCGGCTTCGCGTTGTAGAGACTCACCGGATCAAAACCAGTTCGAAACAGGCTTGGAATTTTGAGCGCAAATTGCTTTATTTGCTCCGGGGCCTGTACGATCTGCATAACAGTTATCCGACTGTTTTCCCCAAGACTGGCCCTAACTTGGACAGATGCTGCAGCTAATTTTGGTTAATCGGTAACCAAACTAGACAGTAGAGCATTCAGGATCTCCATCACAAGACTGGTGTATGACCCTCATGTGATCTCCGGCCATGCGGCCGACCACGAGATGGACAGAATTCAGAGACAAAAAGAAATGGAGACTTAAGGAAAACGATTCGTATAGATGTTATAACCAAGGCAAAATTTTATATTTTGAATGACATTTATAGGTATTGATGTGCTGTGTTTATTTCAACCAACCAGGTTCATAATGTGTGATTTCACCATCATAACAGGGTGAAATTATCTGTATGTGTTTGATATGCCTCATGTTTAGTGTTGAACAGAATGATTTTCTATTTGCAATACTTTGCTGTAAATGAGAATTTTGTGATACGAACTATATCCATATTGTAACATTTGATGTCAGATAGTTACAATCTTACCAGAGATTTTATCACGTTAAGTCTCTTGCAGTGGGCTAATTATTAAACCTGCCTACGCTGGGACGGGGCGTGGCCCCGCCCTTCATCTTGCCGTTCATTGGACGACAGTATCAAGAGGGATGGCTCAGAGCCAGCGTATAAAACCTCCTTGCAGCGTCAAATCTAGGCGCGCAGCCTCTTAACATCAAGCTGGTATCCACCCGCTGTTGTTCACCGCCCCCGGCCACCTACCACGTGGTCGGGTCAACTCTTCACCCAAACCCTAAGTTTCACTCCGCTGAAACTTCCGCTAAACTGACTCTCAACAGAGTCCGTTTTCCCGGTCACCCACGGCAACCAGCGTCACTCCCGTCGACGGAGTGAATCCCGGAGACGTCACAGAGAAACCAACCTATCAGCAGCACCACGTGTTTCCTCCAGCCCTGCGAGGGAAACCCGAATCAAGCGAAGACAGCAACAAACCCGCAAGTACACGACAACCGTTGCCTCTATCTGATCTGGTGCATATGATTTTAAGCAGTTAAAGATAAGTCAATTCTCTGCTTTCGTGGTTTCTCAGGTGATTCTAAGATCTAGTACAAATACTAGATCGGCTGGACTGGTTGTTCTATTCATTTAGCATCTTCCGAACTGCCTGTGTGTGTGTGTGAACGTGTGTGTGTGTTTTGTTTGTTTATTTGTTGTTTTGATTACTACGTAGTTAGTCTCGTGTATCGAATAGTGTAGTTCAATAAACCTTTGTTCTCATTTAAAAAACTGTGTTCTCGTTTATGTGCTTTGTAAGTCTCTGCCTCATGCTGTAGATCGTGTTACCTTGCTAAAAGTTAACCCTATTCCGTGTTATGTTATTATCGCTTGGCCACGAAAATAATATAGACGAGATTAGTAAAAATGTGATGTCTCCATTTGCGGGACAAGTTTGAATCTTTGATCTGATTCAATCCGACTCAATTGAGTCAAATCAATGATTCGAATCTTCAGGATCCGAGTCATTGATCTGAGCTAATAATTCCTAAATTGATCTTTTAACGTAGATTGATTTCTTACAGCGTGCAGAACTGACGTCGGATCGGCAAAGAGAGAGATCACAGGAGCATCGTGTGCAGAGCAGACGTCGGATTGGCAGAGAAGGAGCATCGCGTGCAGAGCAGACGTCAGATTGATAGTCAGAGAAGGTGAGATCGCGCGAGCTTCGCATGGTAAAGGACGTTGGATAAAGCGGAAGCACAATCGCGTGAGCAGAGATCGCGTCAGAGAAGAGGCCAGCCTTTGTACAGCTGTTAAGCTGAGAAAGTACCGCAAACTAACCTCAAGAGGGGGACATTCATCCAAGTAAACTACAGCCTTGCAAGTATCCTTTCCACAAGCATTAGAGTACAGTGTTTATTATATTGTAAAGATTTGACTGTGCTATCTTTACATTTTAGATTAGATTAGATTCAACTTTATTGTCATTACACATGTACAAGTACAAGGAAACAAAATGCAGTTTAGGTCTAACCTGGAGTGCAATAGCAGCAAGTGCAGGATACAGGTATAAGTTATAAAGTGCAGTTATAGAAAAACTATGGTGATATTTACAAATGGATGTACTATGAACATTATATACAGGTTGTATTAGCTATGAACAGAGATTTACAAAAGATGGATATATGTACAGGTTGCTATTAATAATCTGCAGATAGATAAGCAATTACAAATGTATATGCACAGTTGGTGTGTACATAATTACAAATGTGCAGTGGGTATGTACAGTTCAAATAAATGAATTGGTGCAATGTAGTGCAATGAATATGTGCAATTTTTAAATAGTGCAATGATTATGAGGAGTATAAGTTATGAGGAGAGTGGGGGGTGTATTAGGGGGGCAAAGAGTCAGTGGGGGGCAGAGTTCAAAAGGGAGACAGCTCTAGGGAAGAAGCTGTTCCTTAGTCTACTGGTTTTTGTCCGGGGGAGCCTGAAGCCCCTGCCAGAAGGCAGGAGAGAAAACAGTGTGAGCAGGGTGAGAGGAATCTTTAAGAATACTGCGTGCTCTGCGCAGACAGTGTTTCCTCTGGATGTCCTCTATGACTGGCAGTGTGGTCCCTGTGATGCGTTGGGCAGTTTTTACCACACGCTGCAGTGCCTTACGCTCCGCAACAGAGCAGCTTCCATACCAGACTGTGACACAGTTCGTCAGGATGCTTTCTATTGTGCAGCCGTAGAAGTTCACCAAGACGGCTGATGACAGCTGGTTCTTCTTAAGTTGCCTTAAGAAAAATAGGCGCTGGTGAGCCTTCTTGACCAGGCTGGAGGTGTTGGTGGTCCAGGAAAGGTCCTTTGAGATGTGGGTCCCCAGGAACCTGAAGGATGAAACAGGCTCAACAGCCATCCCATTGATGTGGATGGGATCATGTGAGCCTGTTCATCCCTTCCTGAAGTCCACAATGAGCTCCTTGGTCTTGTCGGTGTATAAGGTGATTTTTTATAGACATTTGAAAGAAAAGGAAAAGAGGAACACTTTACTGTTGTTTATACTTTACCAGTGACATTGTTGTGAATGTTTCTAAGGTTATTTTTGATTTGATAGTTAAGTCAGTTAAGTACCACAGTTAAGTAACCACATACTAAAGTGTTATGCTATACTATTTATAATGTCAGTCCATGGAGAAAAATCACTATGTGTTGAATCAAGTGAGCAAATTGAGACAATTCAAGCAGAGTTAAATAGGTTAAACGAACAATTAAAATCTCAAACAAATGATGCTGAAAGGGAAAGATTAGAGTCACTTATAGGTGATATCATAAGATACAGTCACTTCAAACAGCAATGATAGAACCCACTGCTGCCATTTTAAGAAAAGATGAACCCAGGAAATCCTCACGTGAGAGAAAGTTAACTCCAAAAATGCTGGAGCTTAAGCAGCATGAAGTTTCTCAAAATGAGAGTAAATTTGTCATTGTACGAAAGCTGGGAAGAACAAGTTAAAGCTACACGTACCAAACTTAAGAGTGAGTGCTCTGACCAAGACTTAAGTGACTTGATGGATAGTGTAGAAGGAATGGTAACTCAAGTAAAAACTGTGTATGAGCTTATAAGATCTCAATCAGTTCCTTCTACTGGGGTTAGAAGAAAAATGGACTCCTGTATAGCAGTAACAGCGGATATAATGGAGCTTATGAAAGTGAAGTGGGTCAAGAGGAATTTGATGATTATGCAGAAAATGCAAGAATTCACATGGTGCTTGATAAAGAGTATGCTCAGTCAATATTTTCAACCACAAGCTCCAAGTCTGTTTGTAGCCACCATTCAAGCTGCTCATCAGCTCAACAAAGCATCACTGCAAAAAAAGCAGAGTGTGCCGCTCAGTTGGCTGCAAAGCAAGCAGAGATGAAGATGGAGGAGGTTATTGCTACTCAATGGCTAGAACTTAAAAGACTGGAGAATCAGAGAGATATTCAAATTATAGCTGCAAAGCTCAAGGTATACTCTGAAGCTGACTCTGGTGAGTCCAGTAGTGATAGTAGAGCAGCAAGCATTGAGGTAGTCAATTATCCTCCAGCATCTCATAAGAAAATTAAAGAAGAACAGGCATGCAAAACGGATAATAAGAAACAGACAATCCATACTTATGGTGAAGCATCAGTAGTACAAGCCTTGCATAACACAATGGTTCTCAGCAGACTTCCTGCACCTGAGCCCTCAGTCTTCTCAGGGGATCCACTCAAGTTCTTAGAGTGGAGAACAAGTTTCAAGGCATTAATAGAACAGCGATGCACAAATCCAGCAGATAAATTGTTCTACCTTCAAAAATATGTCAGTGGTGAAGCACAATCTGTATTGGAAGGAAGTTTCTATAGAAATGACGATGAAGCCTATGATCAAGCATGGGAAGCACTGAATTCTCAATATGGCCATCCATTTGTGATCCAGTGTGCGTTCAGAGAAAAACTGAATAACTGGCCCAAGATTGGTTCAAGAGAGTCTGTTAAATTGAGACAATTCAGTGATTTTCTGACAGCATGCAGCAATGCTATGCCACACATCAAAGGACTACAGGTGTTGAACGACTGTGATGAAAATCAAAAAATGCTACAAAAACTCCCTGATTGGCTGACATCTCGTTGGAATCGGCTTGTGACGATGCAGCTAAAACAATTGGAGGAATATCCCACTTTCAAGGAGTTTGCTGAATTCATGGCACAGGAAGCAGAAATAGCATGCAACCCTGTAACATCCTTTCACGCACTGAAGCTCTCTGAAGAAAAAACCTCTAGAGAAGTCAAGCGCTCCAAGGCTAATGCATTCATCACTAATGTGAAAGCATCAGATAAGTCAAGAATTGTGTCAAAATCATACAGTGTTGGAGTAAGCAACTCAGTTGATGCAAACAGATCCAATAAAGTTATCACTGTGCCTTCATGTTCAAACCCAGTCACTTGCAGGTGTTGTGCAGAAAATTGCTCCATCCACAAATGCCCAACGTTCACCAGTAAGTCTGTGGAGGACAAGAGAAAGTTCATATTAGACAATAACCTATGTTTTGGATGTCTTCGGAGAGGACACAATTCAAAAGACTGCAGGAACAAAGCTACTTGTAGTATATGCAAAAAACATCATCCAACAACACTTCATGAAGACCGCCCTTCCTCAGCAGTAACAGTTTCACACACTATGCAAGCAGATCAAAACACATCTCTTTCCTGTTGCGTAGACAGTGGTGATGGTGGGAGTACATCAATGATAGTACCTGTATGGATTTCTTCAACTTCCACTCCTGATAGAGAGACCTTAGTTTACGCTCCTTTAGATACGCAGAGCAGCAACACCTTCGTGGATCAAGAGTTATGTGAGAGGATGGGGGCAATTACAGAGCCAGTAAAGTTAAAGCTTTCCACAATGATGGGAAAATATTCTGTTGTTCAAAGTGAAAGAGTTTGTGGGCTCAGAGTTAGGGGGTTTAGCTCCCATGGCCTAATCAGTTTGCCACCTGCCTATACCAGAGATTTCATTCCACTTGAACTTTCCCACATTCCTTCTCCTGAAACCGCAAGAAAATGGAGTCATTTGAATAAAATTGCTCAAGAAATTCCAACGCTGCTAAACTGTAAGGTCGGACTCTTGATAGGTTATGATTGCTCAAGAGCTTTGGCACCACATCAAGTCATCACAGGAGGTGATGAAGAACCGTTTGCTATCCGGACAGACTTGGGTTGGAGCATAGTTGGCAGTTCACCACAGATTGCAATGTCCACTGAAGTTACAGGCCTGTGCCATTGTGTTGTTGTTAAGGAACTCCCAATACTGACACCTACCTCAGTCATCAGAGCCCTTGAATCAGACTTTAGAGACACAAGTCCAGGGGAAAAGAGCATATCACAAGATGATATACAGTTCACGCAACTTTTAAATGACAAAATTAATCATAACTCAGAGGGACACCTTGAAATGCCTCTCCCCTTTAAGACACGCCCACAGTTACCTGAAAATAAGCAGCTGGCTTTGGTGCGACTGAAGCGTCTGAAAGGAAGATTCGAGAAAGACACCAAGTTCAAGGATGATTATGTTAAATTCATGGAAGGTGTCATCAAGGACGGTGATGCAGAGAGAGCAGAGCACCAACCCAAGGCAGGAAACATCTGGTATATTCCTCACCAGGGGGTATATCACCCAAGAAAACCAGAGAAGATCAGAGTTATGTTCGACTGCTCCGCCAAATATGGTGGCACAGCATTGAATGATCACTTGCTAACGGGACCAGATCTCACTAATGGGTTAACAGGAGTACTCTGCAGGTTCCGCAAATATCCAATCACAATTATCTGTGATGTGGAAAGGATATTTCATAGGTTCCATGTAAGCCAGGAGGACAGAGATTACTTAAGGTTCCTGTGGAGGGAAAATGGCAATACAAGATCAGAGCCTAAGGAGTATCGCATGAAAGTCCACCTTTTTGGAGCAGCATCCTCTCCTGGCTGCGCAAATTATGAAATGAAGTATCTTGCATGGAAAAATAAAAGAGAGTATCCTGCAGCAGCCAGTTTCATCAAAAGTAATTTCTACGTTGATAAAGGGCTCATTAGTGTGGAAAATGTTGACAACGCTATAAAACTGGTCGAAGAAGCCCGAAATGTATGTGCAAAGGGGAAATTGCGTCTACACAAGTTCATTTCAAACAACAAAAGGGTAATGGAGTCTATCCCTCTCAGTGAACAAGCCAGCGGAGCTCAGGAAGTGGAGCTTGGTTCGAATGAACTCCCAGTTCAGACTGTGTTGGGAGTAAAGTGGAGTGTAGTTAATGACACATTCTCATTTAAAGTAGCCCTGGATGAGAAACCAGCAACAAGGCGAGGAATCCTCTCAACCGTCGCATCAGTGTTTGATCCGTTAGGCTTTCTGGCTTCTTCTGTTAGGAAAGAAAGTACTACAGGAAATGTGTCAAAAGGGCATTGAATGGGATGACCCAGTTCCCAAAGAGTTAATGCCACAATGGAGTAGGTGGCTAAATGAATTAAACAACCTGCACAATCTCCAGATTGCAAGATGTTTTGCTCCTGAACATCTAGGAACAGTTCAGAGGATCGAACTCCATCACCTTTCAGATGCAAGTAGCCATGGCTATGGTCAGTGCTCATATATCCGAATGCTGAGTGAAGATAAAGTGCACTGTTCCTTTGTCATTGGCAAAGCAAGGGTCGCACCCACCAAAATCGTGACCATACCCAGGCTTGAGTTAACAGCTGCGGTGATCTCTTCACAGTCAGTAGCATGTTAAAGGAGGAGCTGGAGCTCAAAATTGACCAAGAATATTTATGTACCGATTCAAAGGTAGTCTTAGGCTACATTAATAATGAAGCCCGTAGAATTCATGTTTTCGTAGCGTATCGAGTCCAAAGAATTAGAGAGATGACAAACCCTGCGCAATGGCACTACATAAACACCGAACAAAATCCTGCAGATCACGCGTCCAGGGGCCTCAAGGTGTCAGAGCTGATCACTTTAAATTGGCTCAAGGGACCTGCATTTCTCTGGGAAAGAGAAATTGTCACCACAAACACGATTCCCGAGCTTCTGGTTGGTGATCCCGAAATCAGGACAACGCAAGTGCTACAAACAGAGTTAGTGAAATGAAGATGATCGTTTTCTAGAGAGGTTTAGTCTATTTTCGAAATGGCACACTGCAATGAAAGTTGTTGCTTGTATTCAGCAACTAGCTAGAGACAAGACAGCTGTAGGAACTCAGCCATGTTCTAAGCGGAGTTAAATTTTTGCAGTCAAACGAGAGACTCTTGCTCCCCCTCGTCTCCTTCTTAATTAAGTATCGCCCGAAGCTTAATTCCAATACACACTCTTCTTCCCCTTTGGAAACAAAGACGTGTTGTAATCCAGTTACAAATTAATGGCCTATCCTGGGCATTTGGGCCATCTGCCGCTCACATGACTGTAATAACCGAATTCCAAAAACCAATGGAAGAAAGACCTGTCTGTCTGTCTCGGGTTTTCAGCTCACCCGCCTCTTTTCCTGCCCGGAGGAGAAGAACCCACTATGATTCTCTGAACAAAGAGAAATGTGATTTTCGGACAATTCACGTTTAAAATTGTGTGTTGGCTTTAATGTTTTATTACTAACAGTTTTGTATGTTTTACTATGTATGTAAGCAAGGGTTTTTCACTATAATATTGCATGTAAATGAAACAATGCAGTGTGTGGCACGCTCGTAATTAACTGTATTTGATAAAGTTTCTTAGTGTTTGATGTCAAACTGTAGATTTCATAACTCAGGAAACATTGGTGCAAACGATAAAACCGTATCTGCAAATAGTAGTTAATTACAAAGTTTCATTTAATTTTTGATAACAGTAAATGAAGTTTTACTCCCAGCGCGTGGCAACGCAACCCCTCCCTGGGCGTGAACGACTAGGGAGAGGAGAGGCATGGCCTCGCTCAGTAGCCACGGCTATTGGTCAGTCATGGAGTAGGCTGGCTTAAGTCCTGCCCACTATAAAAACCCTAAACTTGCTAATTTTATTGCTTTTCGTTTGGTTTTCACAAAGGGGACTCCACGCACAAACTTTGCGTTGCACGCTTCCCGCCTTTACAACGCGCCGCCGGACATCGCTCTCGGAAGAGTCACCCCGTAAGACCTGCGTCTGCCTGCCTTAACATCACCACGGCAACGAGACCCATTCACAGGAGCCCACGCTGCTTCTGTGTACGTTCGCGACTCGCATGAACTCAGTCTGACCCTGTCCTGCTCGCATAACTGCCTTCCCGTGAACACGCGGTCCGCCGTCCCATCCAGCAGTACGGTCAGTCATTCAACCTCTCTGAACTTTGATTTCCGAAGTCATTCAAGGAGCAAGCCACTGTGGAGGAATTCCCTTTCAGTGAACTTCCTGCTTGCTGACGTCGAACTCCCCGTTACCGGGACAACGAGTCCAACGCTCCAGAAGACGGAGGAAACCCCCCTCTCCAACAAAGGACATCCCAACACGCAAACGCGCTGCAACCAATCGCCGGGCCTCCCTTCAACCATCGAAGTCATCGAAACGCAAGTAGACACAAACTAACTTTTCACTCCTGCCTGAAGCTGGTGTTAATTAAATTCAACAGTAAATCCTAGTCAGATTCTCTGCTTGGTGGTTTTCTCAGGTTGCAATGCTAAGAACTTAGCACGTGCGAGACGTTTGGGACTCTTAGTTGTTCATTCTCAGTCATTCAACTCATTCCAGAACTGTGTGTGTGTGCATCTTTGTGTTTTTCTGTTTTGCGTAGAGTAATTTACTGTGTGTGTAGCTTAATAAACTTGTGTTTCATTTTAAGATTCTTGTCGGAGTTTTTATGTGGTTGTAAGTTACTGCCTCAGCTATATGGTCTTGCTACCTTGCTTGTGAAACTGTTTATATTGTTATTTTGGCCAAGTAATAATATAACATAGATTTACTAAAGATAAAGTTACGTTGCTTACTTCTATTAGGGTGGACCAATAGATGACGTAAGCGTGTTAACCTAATTTTGACTGTGAGCCAGTCGTTCGAATCTGTTGATTCAAATCCCCGAGAATTAATATAAATTAATTCGAACTTATGAGCTAATTCTTAAAGTACCGGACATATTAGATGGTCCAGGCACTACATTAATTATGGTGGAGTATTAATTTGGGCAGTAGAAATGAACTAACTTTTAAGCACATAAAACCCCCGAAACACGTTGTTGATCGTTTCTATTTTTGACCGTAAAGATAGATTAGAGGAAACCGAATTTGCTACACATGTGTCATTACTCTATCATTGTACCATGCGTTTTATTGCTTGACTGCATGTTGAAGTGTTGTTGAGAAAGTAAAACTGCTTTAATCCGTCTGCCGAGATGAAGTGTGCATAAAACGTGGATAAAAATCTGTCCGCCGTGACGAAGAGCGCTAAACTGCACGAGATCCGCCCGCCGAGGCGCACTGTGCAAAACCCTGCAGAAAATTTGTTCGCTGAGACGAACAGTAAAGCCGCTTTAAGAGCGCAGAAAGAGGTAGATAAGCGTGTTCCTTATCTTTAATCTCTTAAAAGGGCCCTAGACAGTAAGATTTCTTACGCCGCGAGACTCCGGCTCTGAAATCAGCTGTTTTTCTCCTGGCAACTGGGTTTAAAATAAATAAACCCACCTTTGCCATTTTATTCGCTGAAAGTAGTGAATTAAAGAACGCGGTGCTTAGATAACTGTTTTGTATCGTTGGAGAAAGTACTTGTCTTGATCAAGTTTGTGTGGTTTGAATCCACAGCCGTGTTACTGCTTAAACAGACTCTAACACGAAGTGCCGAGATCTTGAGATCTCGCATTAATCTCAGGTACCCTGTTGATTAAAGTTTTGCTGTGCACTGATGAGATAAATGATCTAACCAGTGCGCGTGACCGCACTGCGAGGACCCGTGGCCTCCATAGTGTATTACACAATAATCGCTAAAGCTGTGTTCATTGGTTACTGATTATCAGAAAGATAAGATTCTGAATAGTGCTGTTGTGCAGTGTGAAGCATCACGCGTGCAGAAAGCTATTTTCACCGCTTGGTGACTGGTCGCCATAGCGACGACCTGACCCGGAAGTCGTGAAAGACTCGCCGGAACTTTAGTCATTCGCGCATGCGCAGCTCGCCAGCGCCGACTGAAAGTAAACAAAGCCTGGAACGAGGCTAGGCTAACGCGTTGCATTGGAGTTTGTGTGTTTAGCGGTATCGAAGGCTAGCACAAAGCATTTGGTAGTCATTTGAATGCATTGTATGGCTGATGTTAAAGTGAACTTTGACTTACGCTAGCAGATTTTCAATCTTGGATGTTCTCTTTTCATGCTTATCCCATGTCTTTCCTCCTTTTCTCATTTGGAAAATAATTTGACAAGTGCCGAAGTTAATAAAGCGTTTACGATCACATTGTTGATTTTAATCACATTTGTCTAAACTGCTTTTACCACTATATTTGGCCTATGTCATCAGTCGGAACTGTCATACGCTGTTGGTTTTGTGGAAAACAAGTTATCACTTAATCCCCTCGGTAAAACTTTAATGTTTCACGAGTGACATAAATGCTTTTATCGAAACCACTCAACTTGTAAGAACGACCATTTCTTACTACGGTTGATATGGAAGTCGATTTATAATCATAGTATTAAGTTTAATCATAACGTTAATTGTCCTCCAGACTTTAATGACTATTTCCCTCAGTTGAGTTGTGACCATCATCACTGCTGTTTCGAAATTTCAATTTCGTTTATAGTTAATGATGCTTGGCTGCCCCATCACAATAACAGTTATAGATTAATGCAATCAAATACATTCAGACCAATTAATCGACATCTAGGAACAACCATTTCCTATGATTATCGATTTACAGGCAATGTTTAATGATTAAAGTAATCAAATTGTTATTTGTCTGGGAAGTTCAATCACAAACCTCATTGAGCGATCTTGACAGCATCACTACTGCATAAGTGTTATTTCTAACCTTAGGTTGTTTTGTTTGATTTAGTCATAATAGTAATAATAACGATAATCATTATTACTGCTATTATTATTATTATTTCTTTTTCTCTACTTTTCATCTTTAGTCATGAATAGTCTATTAGTCTTAGAGCTCAATAACAGTTTGTGATTAACTTAGATAATTTGATCTAGTTTAATGAAGTTTGGAAACCATTTTATGTGAGATTAATTTAGAAGTCAATTTGATTCGGTGTTGCTTGATGATTAATTTGAATCATAATTGTTCTTTTTGTACTCTATCGTTACTGCATTGAGTATTAATGTTAATCAACATTGCTGTCTGGAAATTTTAATTTCATTAGCAGCTCAATGATGTTTGGCTTACACTTTTAATAACAATTACTGATTAAATTTTAATCCTAAAACACTCTGATAAATAATAACGCATAAGCGTTACTACTCTTGTCCCTTTTACTAATTTGGAATTTAATATTTTAACTTAAATTCAAAATTTTGGAATTTTAAATTTTAAGTTAAATTCATTATTCTATTTAATTCCAGGTATCTATTGGAACCTATTGTGAATATCTCTTTTGGCTTTAGTCAAATTTACCCAGTTGACTTAAATTAACCACAACTTTGAGTTCCCATTGTTTTCCCAAACCAGCTCACGGACACAGTTTCCTTCCCTTTCCGGGTTCCTAGTTGATGCAATTGGACAGAGTAGCCTGTGAGTGGCTGTAACTGAACCAATGGCAGCACCCAATTGATTTTATATGGGCAGTATCCTTCAGTTAGCTAAACCCAAATTTAAACGTACAAGTTTCTCATTACTTTGGCTAAATTAGCTAACTTGATAACCCAATAAATCAACAATTTGGAGGTATCCATTTGACAGCGCCACCACTTGGTCAATTTTAGTTTTGCCAACAAAGAAAACTATCTCTTTTGTCCCTTCTTTTCCTACTATCTTCTTTCGAGTTGACTGCTGTTGCTATTTGGGCATTGCACCTGTGAGAATCATAAAGCGGAGAATTTTAGAAACATTTGACAAATGTTTGGGGAAATTTGAATGCTGTACTGCTGAAGTTGAACTTGCCTGATTCTCACCCTCTTTCCCTCCTCATTGTGGAATCCTACCCATCAAAGCTAAAAGCAGGTCAACAAGAAGATAATCGTCGTCAGTCCTTATGTTGAACACGCATTCAGGGACAATTTATTTGGTGTGGTGTCAATCCTATTGATTAAGAAACCAACACTGTTGTTGTTATCACAATTTCTCCTGTTTCAGAGGAAATTTTAATAACAGCTGCAGTCCTGGTGATTAGAAACCCTAAAATTCAAAAGTTAGCCTAGGAGCATTCTTTTGTTTTAGATTTCAGGAAGCTAAATCATCTTTCTCTTTAGGAAGGTGCAAACATTGATCTTTAACCTGTTCTTTACACTTCTTATCACTTTTATACTTCTCTGTTTCTTAGCTGTGCCAACTGTATGTGTTTACTGATTCTCCCCACAGAGTTTACCAGTTAGACGCACATCCAGCAGAGGATCACAGCCCAGAGAACTACATTCACCTGCCAATCACACACTAGAACATCGGTACACATTTAACTTCTCACTCTTAACATTACACACTGACATTGTTGTCCTCTTGTTCTGCTGTGTTTTGTTCTCTCTCTCTCTTTTATTCTCATTCCATTTCAAGGTCAGTGTCAGATCGGTTCTAAGTCCCCCCTCACTGCAGCGAACATGGCCCGTACTAAAGACCCTGTTGGCCATTGGAAGGACTTAGAAGCATGGCTGAGTGTGGTAACAGACAGTTTCCTGCCTAAAGCTGCCGAAAACCTGCTACAACTGACCCAGGCTCAGCTGGATGAGAACCTATCAAGCATAATGTCTCAAGACCCAAGCCAAAGCTACAGTCACAAAGACCTAGCCAAGATAACTGGAACACTGAGTCACACTCTCATCGCCTCCCTCAAGCTGAGTGACCGGCATGCCAGCCAGATCCAGCACAAGCTGGCACACAGACAACTCCGCATCGAGGAACTAGAGCTGGAGGCTCGACAGCAAACTGAACTATCCGCCAAGAGGGATCAAGAATTCAAGGAAGAGATAGACAAGCTGCGAGAGAACCTAGCTGCTGCTACCCAAGAATTGGAGCAAGCCAACGCAAACCATGCTGATGCTACCAACAAGCTCGAATATGCAGAACAGCTACTGGAAGGAGCAAAGGTCGAAGCAAGAGACCAGAAAGCCAAAAACAGAGCTCTGGAAACTCACCTAGATGAGGCGAGACAGGAAGTCGATCGACTAACACAGGAACTGGACCACTTCAAAGAGGAGTCTGCCAGTGTCAAAGATGAACTCAAGTACGCCTACAAGCTGCAACGTGGACCTGCCAAGGAAAGATATGCACTAGCCTCACCCCTGCCAAGTAGGACAGGGTCCCCTGTCCCTGAACTCACCCATAGTGAGAAAGATGAGGAACTGAGCCGAAGACGCTCACCGGCTCCTTCTGCAGAGCCCGACCTCACCCCAAAGCGACGAGAGCCTGCGCCAGTCAGTCACAGAACAGCGCACAGCATGGATCTCAAAGACCTCGATAAGCTGGCCAGGAACATTGGCAAGTTCACCCCAAGTTCGCCAGGTGGTCAGGAGATCCACGCCTATCTGCAAGACATTGATTTCCACCTGGAAATGAGACCCAATGTCTCAGACAAAGATAGACTTTACCTGCTTCCGAGCTACATCCAGCCCTGAAGTACGCAGCTTTCTTGACCGACAGCCTGCTCACACAAAGAATGATTACCTCCTACTCCAAGAAGCTCTCATCAAAGAATTCGCTGACCCCGAATTGGAGAGAGGACTGGTGGCCGCACTTGAGATGAAGCAAGGCCGTAACGAGCCCCCTCAAGCCTATTACAGCCGACTCAGACGAGCCTACTTTGGAACTCGGAATGAACCTGAAATGGAAGAAGATCCGAATTTCAAGATTCTATTCCTGCGAAACCTCCATCCTGCTGTAAGCCACCATCTGGGAGTCCTCGCATGCCCACGAACAATGACCGTGCAGCAATTACGAGACTTGGCACACAAAGCCTATAGTAAACAAAAGATGGCTTCACAAAACAGCGCCAAAACCACCACTATTCTGGCTGTCGAAACCCAAAGTCCAGAACTGGCACTAGAGGGTGCCCAACGCCCAGACAAAAGCAAACAGTCTGCTCAAGAGGGGAAGACATCCGCACCCCGCAGACAGCGGGACTCCCATGCTGATGCTAGACCTAGACAGAGGAACGGTCGCTATGATGGACCCTCTGGACGACAACGCTCTCCTGAACGTCACTGGGAGAGATCGTGGACTCAATCCACCTCATTCGGCAATCAAAGGAGAAAAGGCTCTTCACAATCCAACGGTGTCTCCAAGGGACGACAAAACTCTGGATCGATAAGCCCAAGGAGTCGACGAAAGCACTCACCTCGATTCTCCACTGACCGAACTCAATCTCAGTCCCAACCAGAAGAAACTACCCCATCTGGTTTCGACCCTCAAGAAATGATGAGAATGATGATGAAAGAATTCTTCCAACGCAAAGAGGATGACAGGAAGGGGGAAAAGAAGGATAAACCAGATTCAGCCTGACTAGCCGTCGAACAAAGAAGCAGCGACCACCTGAACCAACTGACCCCTGAGAATAGCACTGTACCCCCTCACTCTCAAAGAGCCCTACCTGAAACTACCTCAAGTGAAACAGGAAACATGTGTGAACACCCAGCTATAGAGTTAAGCACTAACTCCACAGCTACTACCGCAGATCACAGCAGCATCCAACAGACACCTGCAGATGAACTGCCACAAATTCCTGAAAGTGCCATTCTGGTCGTCTGCCACTCCTCCGACGAACCTCAAGCCAGCCCTGAAATCCTACCTGTCCCATGCCAAACTCCTGTCCCTCAACTACTGGGCGACCTCATCGAAAGAGGCGTAGCAAGGAAATTCTACTTGTCTATCATCATCGAACGCCAAGTCCAAGTCGAAGCTCTCGTGGACACAGGAGCCGACATCACCCTAATGTCAACGGAACTCCTCGAAGAAGTCCAAGAAAGAGCCAAGAGGACCAACAGAACTCTCAAACTTCAAAAGTGTGAACTGAACCTCCAAGCCTACTCCCACACTGGCCTACAGCTGAAACAGCTTGCCCCAGTCCACCTGACAGTGGGACCAATGAGCCTCGTTCACCCAGTGTACGCGTCACCACTCAACACGTACCCCCTTCTCATAGGAAAAGACTTGCTGAGCCGATTCGAACCTCTAATCGATTTCAAGCATCTGAAGATATGGACTCAAGTCCGGGAGCCATTGCCCTTCCAGCCAGTCTGCTCCAACGAGCCACAGTGTCAAGCTACAGGCACTGACCCCACGTCACTGACTACTGGCGCAACTTCCAGCAGTTGGGATCAAGACCCTTTCCTCTGCTCACTGCAAGCTCCTGACTCAGACTCCAGCCCCGTCCAAATAGAGACTGAAATAGACATTCAAGGCACCTTGGTGTCCAACGCGGCCCTAGCACTGTGGGCAGAGAACTCAGCTGTCAGCCTAAAGCTCTTCCAAGCCTTAAAACAAAGACACCAGACTCTGCCACACATCCCAAAACACAGCCGCTTCCCCCTCAGTCCTTGTTCGACAGACATGGCCACCTCCAAGATGGTCTGTGCAGTGGACATCCGATGGAACAACAGACTGCTGAGTCACCACTTCCTCGTCGTCCCTAACCAGCCTTATGACATCTACATCGGAGCAGACATCCTAGTCCGGCTCAATGCCTGTGTGGACATTATCAACAATGTCGTGTGGGCCCCTCTGTCGAACCAACTGACCACTTCAGTCAATTTGAACACCCTTCGATCTGGCCAAACCATACCAGATGCATGTGCCATGATCAATGAGAGAGAGGTCACAATCCCTGCATACAGCAAGAGTGTCAGCGTTCGCCTCAACATGCGACCTGGCCAAACTCTCAACAGTAAGCTAGCATTCTTCCAGCCGTCCAGGACATGTCTAGAACTGGGCCTGACTATGGAAGCCACCCCTCTCATTGACGCTTCATCACGTGCTGTGTACATACTGTTCAACAACTGCACAGCCAAAGATATCATGGTCCCTAAAACCAGTCACCTAGGATGGCTCATCAACCAGGCGTTTCATGACTTCGACCTCATGGTACCTGTCATAGGCCCAATACCAGCCCAATCACTGTCTGACGAAGACGATGATACAGTGATGTTTACACGACCACATGGAAACATTACCATAACTTCTGTCCTGCCAGTGTCTCGGGAAAGTGTATGCCGATCCGAACTGACGGATGACACCCACCTAATGGTCTACGCAGTCTCAACACAGCCTACTGCAGAGACACCTAAGCCAATGGCCATCCAAACCCAAAGTCCCTCAAATGACTCGACTGAAGAACCCTATGCTGGTTTCGAGGCACAGCTCCAACAGATCCTTAGTGAGGCTGACGCCTTCCACAACGAAGCGGATCGCCAAGGACTCAAAGAAGTGTTGTACAAGTACAAAGATTCCTTCGCCAAAGACTCCCTGGACTGTGGCCTAACCAACATCCATACTGTGCGCATACCAACCCACCCAAGTGCGCCACCCACATTTGTGAGACAATACAAAATCCCAATTGCCTCATACGAGCCAGTACAAGAAATCATCGACTCCATGTTGACCAAGGGGGTCATTCGCCCCTGTAACAGCACATACTCTGCTCCAATATGGCCAGTGCTTAAACCTAATGGGAAATGGCGACCTACGATCGACTACCGCAAGCTGAACCAGCAGGTGCCCCTGTCACGTTGGCCTATGACTCAGTTGGACCAGGAAATCCCCAAAATCAAAGGCTCGACAATCCTCTCAACACTGGATGTCGCCTCTGGATTCTGGACAATTCCAGTCCACCCTGATGACCAACACAAACTGGCATTCACCTTTGGCAATCAGCAATACACCTTCACACGGTGCCCTTTCGGCTATGCTAATTCACCAGCAGAATTCAACATCTTCCTGAACAAAGCATGCCCTGATGCCAGAGCCAGAGGTAATCTCGTCTATGTCGATGATGTTCTCCTGAAAAGCTCAAAGGTAGATGATCACCTCAAGGAAATTGATCACGTCCTTAACCAGCTGACAATCGCAGGAGCGAAGATTGCCCTTCACAAGGGACAATGGTGTAAAACCAAAGTAAATTACGTTGGCCTGCTCGTCGGACGAAATGGCATTGAACCGCAGTCTAGCCGTGCCCAAGCAATCCAGAGCATTAAAACACCCACCAACGTGTCTGAGTTAAGAAGCTTTCTGGGAGTGTGCAATTACTCACGACAGTTCATCGAAGGCTACGCCGACATTGCACGACCACTAACCTCCCTCCTGAAGAAGGATGAACCTTTCGTGTGGGCAGAAGCCCAAGATGAAGCTATGAGCACACTCAAACAACGCCTGTGCTCTGCTCCATGCCTAGCCTACCCAGACCCAAGGAAAGAGTTCTACCTGGACGCAGGTTTCTCCAAGCATTGCCTCAGCGCAGGACTGTACCAGCTCCACGACAAAGACAAGCGAGTGGTCGCCTATGCCAGCAAAACCCTGCTTCCCCCAGAATGCAAGTACTCAGATTGTGAAAAGTCTTTACTGTGTACTGTGTGGGCCATCCAGCGTTTCTCCAACTACATTGGAGCACAGAAAGTGATCATAGAGACATGCCACCAGCCAGTGACCTTCCTCAACAGCCAGCGGATCAGAGATGGTGTGGTCACCAATGCACGCATAGCTACCTGGCTAATGGCACTTCAAGGACGGGACGTCGAGGCAAGATATGCTCAAAACCACAAATCGTCCCTAGGAAATGGGCTAGCAACCTGCCATAACTGCCGACTGACACGCCGTGCACCTCAGCAGAGCCCAAAGATCCAGTACCCCCACAACTGACGAATCACAGATACTTTGAGGAAAACGTATGTGAAGGAATGACCACTGCATATGTTGATGGCTGCTCATACAATCACCAGGGCAACTTGAAAGCTGGAGCGGGCGTGGTCTGGCTCAATGATGACCCCTGCCCACCACAACAATTCAAACTCGGCCCTCACTCATCACAGTATGCAGAAATCGCAGCTGTTCTCATCACACTGCAACTAGCGGCATCTCACAACGTCAGAGAACTCCTCATCTGTACGGATTCAAATTACGCTCGATTGAGCTTCACATGCCATCTAGTGGGATGGAAACAAAATGGCTTTAAGACAGCTAACAACAAACCTGTCAAGCATCAAGAACTCTTCCAGTCATGCGACTCCATTGTTACCAAACACGACATGCTCGTTTATCGGAAAAAGGTCCGTGGACATTCACGCCAACCAGGGCAAGATAAAGACTTCAATGACCAAACGGACGCCCTCGCCAAAGCAGGCGCATTACATGGAGAGCCTTGGACGCTTCGACCCCTCCCACCCAACCCAGATGTGTCAGCCATTACCCGCCGACAGCACACCTCAAATGTGCAAAACCCCGCCTCCTCCCAACTTGCTCTCTCACCACAGTTTGCTGCTACTGATCTGGTCACCCTTCAAGCCTCTGACGCAGATCTACAAACTATGGTCGCTCACATCTCTGACCCTGTGGCTAATCCACTCTCAGCCACCGACCTGGCCAAATCCTCTGAGCTTCGTCACCTCAACTCTATCAAGCACCTGCTGCATCTCGCTGACGGCTTACTCACATATGCCCCCGAAGTAATCACTCAACCTCGGCTCGTCATACCTCGTGGCCAGAGGGGGATGATGCTGATGTACGCCCACGATGCACCATGCGCTGGACATCATGGCTCCAAAGCCACCTACGAAACGCTCAAACAAGTAGCATATTGGCCTGGCATGCAACAGGATGTAGGGGAGTACGTAAAGGGATGCCTGGTGTGTTGCCAATTCCAACCAGCAAACCCAAACTACCGAGCACCGTTGCAAAGGAAAGGAATGACCTTCCCATGGTCGGACCTCCAAATCGACTGGGTAGGACCTTTGCCACGCTCGACGCGGGGCAACAAATACTTCCTGACAGTAGTCTGCGAATTCACAAAATGGGTCGAATGTCTCCCAGCTCCCAACGATACAGCAGAAACTACAGCGTGTCTGTTAATGAACCACATCTTCTCAAGATTCGGCCTGCCTTTTGGAGTCAACTCTGACCGAGGAACCCACTTTACAGCCGAAGTCATGCAGAAAGTGTGGAAACTTCTGGGAATTCAAGCCAAGCTTCATATAAGCCACCACCCAATCTCCTCTGGTCAAGTGGAACGCACCAACAGGACAGTGGTCAGCATGTTGAAAAAGTATGTGTCTGCCAATCAAAAGGACTGGGACATCAAGCTCCCTCTTGTACTGATGGCAATCAGGGCCACCCCTCATCGCTCTACAGGGATACCCCCGTTCGAGATGATGACAGGACGACAGATGACACTCCCATTACACCTGCTGTACCAACCAGGTGACATGAATCTCGTCACCGCCTATACCACTCACCAGTACCTGGAAGAGCTGCATCAGCACCTAAAGTCTACTTTCGC
>CAIGQS010000022.1:0-100000 GCA_903798195.1 Danio kyathit
ATACGGGAAAATACCTTTACGGGATAACAGCGGGATAGAACTGTAAAATACGGGAGAATCCCGGGAAAAACGGGAGGGTTACAGGTATGGTCAGAGTGTGCGTGCAAGCGTTGGTGGTATAGTGGTGAGCATAGCTGCCTTCCAAGCGGTTGACCCGGGTTGGATTCCTGGCCCACCACTTCACCTGTGTCAGCTGTAATCCTACATGGCCGGCGGCCACAGTTGTGAAGTTGTCCTCTGACCTGCGGGTAGATCAGTGGAAATTGCGATGGCTTGGCTCCGCGGTCTGGGCATGTCTATTTAGCGCCAAACACACACAAAGTGTGCCTTGGTAGAAAGCCTTCTTTTTCGGCACTTCTGTCAGAGTTTGTCCACAAGCGTCAGTGGTATAGTGGTGAGCATAGCGCCTTCCAAGCAGTTCGTACGGGTTTGAGTCCCTGCCAGCGCATCCCCTTTGGCTATTTTACCACATATCCAGGCACCACCCCTTGGAGGATGTTTGGGTAGCTTGGTGCATTTTCTGCAGTGCCGACCCCAAGGACCTTGGCTGACAGCAGGAGGAGGGTTGAAAACTGGCCTTGGGCAGCGTTTTCTTCATTAATATTCCTTGCTTCCTCGTCAGTCTTCGACTGGTCATCAGCAGTAACTTGAACAGTGCACCACACAGGAGAACGTTATTAGCATGTTTTGCAGCAAACAAAGCACGCGTTCATTCTTACACATGGCCCAGTTTTTACTCCACAAAATGTCAGCGACCCCTGTCATGAGCTGCATCCAGTCAACTCTTGCCATGACATTCGGACCGGGGGAGCTCATTACAGTGAATACTGGGTGACAGAAGATGAGAACTCCGCCACTGCAGCGTGAAATTATCGACCTCCGTTTTTTTTTGGTGAGGTTGTACCTTTGAACGCTTCCTCTAACCTCAATGTCGGAACGAGATGGGATCCATACTCGGCATGTTTTTTTCTAGGGAGTTTTTTCTTCGGCCAGAGCCCACACAAGAACTCCTTGGTTGAAAGATTTCCTTTTCTACGCTTCTGTGAGAGGATGTCACAAGCGTTGGTAATATAGCGGTGAGCATAGCCGGCTTCCAAGCAGATTCCTGGCCGATGTATTCCTTTTGGCTGCCGTAATATTACATGGCCAGGCGCCACCCTTGTGAAGATGTCCCATGACTCGTGAGTAGATCAGTGCCTATTGCGAAGGTTGGGATCCGTATGCTGCACATGTTTTTTTTTTTTGGTGCCGAACCCAAACGAAGAGGGCCTTGGTTGAAAGCATTCTTTTTGAGCTCCCTGCCGAGCACTGTCCACAGGCGTTGGTGGTATAGTGGTGAGCATAGCTGCCTTCCAAGCAGTTGACCTGGGTTCGATTCCCGGCCAACGCATTGCCTTTGGCTGCTCTATATATCACATGGCGGGTGCCACCGTTGGGAAATTGTCCTGTGATCAGCGCATGTCGCCATGGCTGGGCTCCGTACTCTGGAGCTCTGTTTTAGCCCCAAACCCAAACAGAGAGTGCCTTGTTGAAAGCATACTTTTCAGCACTTCTGCCGGAGAACATCCACAAGCGTTGGTGGTATAGGGATGAGAATAGCAGCCTTCCAAGCAGTTTGACCCCACTGCCAACTCGTTCCTTTTGGATCTTTTATCACATGGCTAGGCACCACCCCTGTGGCGATGTCCCGCGGGCGGATTGTGCTTTTTTACGTTGGCTTGAAGAGCCTCCCCGTCGGGGAATCGAACCCCGGTCTCCCGCGCGGCGGCCGAGGATTCTTTAGCTAAACGGCCCTAAACTGATTCCCATTCATTTTCAATGGTAGTGCTGAACCACTACGGATGCAATATAATTTCGGCCACTGGCGCTCTGTGGCGCACTTCCGTGTTTTTGCACCAGCGGGAAATTTGAAGATGACATTTTCATTTTGACTCAGAGAGTGAAATAAACACATCCGCAATCTGCTCCTTTCGATTTATTCAGCGGATTTACAACATCTGTCAAAGGTAAGAGACTTTATTACTCACATTGTGTTACTGTTGTGCAAAAGCATTGTTTTACTGTTGTGGAAAAACAATATTGACCTGTAAACTTTATTATTTTAAACCAAATTTACCCTCTCGTGATTTATTTCACATAATTATGAATGAACATGGCTGTAATTTATGTTTTTGCACTTGGTTGTTTGTGTCAATGCGCATATTATATTTTATTTTTGTGTTTTGCCCATCCTCTGACAGTATTTTCTAACTGTGTTTACTACAGTAAGCAAAATCCCAGCATTGTATTTAATTAGTAACATCAATTACATGCTATATTATTATTATTATAAGTTTATATCAATATGTGTGTGTGTGTGTGTGTGTGTGTGTGTGTGTGTGTGTGTGTGTGTGTGTGTGTGTGTGTGTAAGTGTCTGGTAATTACTAATTTACTTTTTAAATTTATTTACTGTACTTCTCTAATTTATTTACTTAAAACTTTATTACTTGAATTCCTTGGCTCAATATTACTTATATTCCTAAAAATCTCAATGCATAGCCAATACAAATTCAACTCTAAATTGTTTAATCGAGTCAGACGTGCCATTTTTTAGTTTTATTAAAAATATATTTTAAACCATTTAAATAACAAACATCAAATTCTTTAGTTAACTAATGAAGAATTAATAAAAAGAGATAACATGATTCATGAAAAATATTTAAAATTGCAATTCACTGATTTTGCAAATAAATTCTACAAAAAAGGAAAAGTTAAATATTTTATGTATAATTTTTTTTAACCAATTTCTTATTCAGTTTATTGTTTCTGTATTGTCTAACCCCTATATAGTTGAAGAAGCAAAACCTCTTCTGCTTCTGTGAAATTATATTGTTGCCATTAATTCATTTCTGACTGAGTTCATCATTTCTTGAGCATGTGCAATCATCATGATAACTGTAACCTTTTATAGCTAAAAACAGAATTATTTAGCAAATTATATATATATATATATATATTAAATTACCCTGTCTCTGTTTGTAGATATATTTGTACACCAGTTACTTTGTATACACAGACAGTGATGGTGAAATGAGTTAAACTAAAAACTGTAATTATATTGATTTATTTTAGACCATTTAATAAATTAACTTGCTTTAAATAATATAATTAAATAAATAAAAATAATAATAATAAAGTTCTATTTCATGGTGTTCATTCAGTCAGAGCAAGGTAAATAAAAAAGGTTTGGACACATGAACAACACTATGCATAAAATGCCTTTTTTCCCTCATATGTGAACTAAAAGTTGCAATTCTGTGTTAAATACATATGTCTTACAATTTTCTTGAATCATTAAATATTTTTTTCTCTATTTTTTCCACCTCTGACCATGCTGGCCTTACCTTCAAGCACCCAAACTGGACCTGTGAGGACTTCAAACACCTTTCCAAACTCAATGTTCTATTTTTCATGCACATCTATTTTGCATTTTAATTTTCAGAGTTTGATTTTAATTTGTCCTTATTTCTTCGAATTCCTTCTTTATTGGTTTTGGATTAATATTTACTTTTGTAAAATACTTAAAACCTTAAAGTGACAATTTATTTATTTATTTTTTTACATTTTGCATTGATATTTCAATTTTTTTAAATAACAAAAACATGATTATGTCCCTGATATTTTGCCCCCTTTTAGCAGTGCTTAATTATTGTTTAAAGGTTTTATTTTTCAGTGTGATATTATGTGTCTTTAATCTTAAAGTTCAGTCTGTTTTTTTAAAGCTGTTTGTTTTTTTGGTGACACTTTGCAATAAGGTTTCTTTAGTTATTGTACTAAAATGAACTATTATTGGACTATACTTATAAACATTTATTAATCATAGTTAAACATTGACTATTAAATTATTAAAATCCATTTATGCTTGTACATTAGTCTTAATGCACTGTGAGTTAACAAGAATTAGCAAATAATTTTATTTCCATTCATTTTAGCATAGAAGAAAGAATACTGCAATAAACGTATTGTTCATTGTTTGTTCACATTATTAAATGCATAAACTTAATTAACTAATACAACCTTATTGTTAAGTGTTACCTTTTTTATTTTTTGGATTGATGCTATTTATTTTATTTAGTATTTTAAACCTTAAAGGTATTCTATTATTCTTGATATTTTGCCCCTTAGCAGTATTTTAGTCCTGTATATGTTTTTAAATTTTATTTTTCAGTGAGATTGTAATGTAATGCATCTATATTGTTGAATTTGTGTTTGTTGTTTTTCTGTCCCCCCCCCCCCCCCCCCCCCCCATATTTTAGGATTATTTACTATTTTTAAAGTACTTAAAACCTATTAATGTCTAATAAATAAATACAATGAACAATCACATTTTGTTTCATGAGAGTTTTTGTTAATGTTTTGTAGGACTTTTATTTTACCAGATTTCATTTGGAAACACTTGACTGATCCTTCAATTAAAGTTTTACCTCTATTATTCCATCACTCAATCAGATCATTTAATAGTGACTTGAATTATTCCATTTGTAATTTTTTTTAATAAACTAAAAAAGAATACTTGTTTTATTCAGTTTGTTTAATGTAAACTTTTCTAATTCACATTTAAAAAGATATTTAAAACCATTATAAATGTATTTAAACTAATATTTAATTTTCTGTAACTGTTTCACTGTGGGTATTTTTATTTTCATTTATTTAGCACATTCCTAAACTTGAAAACAAGTTTTGATACTTTATGGCTCTAATAAATTGTTAAACATTACAATATTTTTGACAAAACTGTGTAAAATAATTGTTTACAAGTGCCTAAGTGGGATTCGAACCCAGTTCTTGATGAAAAAAGAAAAATCTGATTGGCTCTGACATCACTTCCGCCTGTGGGTAGGTCCTTCAATCTGATTGGCTGGCACTGCGTTCCAACTATTCGCGGCTGGCCTTCGCGTGTGAGGCGAACGTAATAACCACTACACTACGGAAACCTACGAGAATACGGGACGCAGGTACCCTTTTTGCTTAGGTGTCTGTAGACAATCATTCAGCAGGAAACAGTTGCTGCTATCGTTTTCTCGCCAAAAGAAGAATGCTGTTTCTGCTCGGTTTCGAACTGAGGACCTTTCGCGTGTTAGGCGAACGCGATGACCACTACACTACAGAAACCCCACCAGTGCTTTCTGCAGTGAAATTTGGCCTGCAAGGATAACACAAAGTGTACGCGTTTGTCAATCAAGTGGACAAAGCCTCCTCAGTGTGACAAGCTCCCTGCAGGTTTTAGCATACACGCCGTTTGCCTAGCTCGGAGCAATGACTTTGTAGCGTGAACCATGCAGTGAGCAGAGAGCCACTTCAGAATGTGCATAAAAGCAAATCTGCATGTTTCCACCCAGTTTCTAACAGGAGACCTTCCGCTTGTAAAGTCATCGTGACAACCAAAAGAGCCTCCGGTCAGGCTGTGAGCACCGTCTTGTGGTGCCGTCGCAGAGAGGCTGTAAGTCACTCACCACAATGTTTTTATTCAATGTTCCACGCTGGTGGAATCATCTTCCCATTCCCACTCGGATTACGGATACACTGGTATCCTTCAAACGACAGCTAAAACCCATCTCTTCCCGAGTACACCCGAACCCCGGTGAATATCCCTCTCTCTAAAGAAAACAAAGGTCCTACTCTAGCACTAAATTCTCTGAGCACAAACAAGTTACTTGGAATAAATAGCCCTTCACGTATGCATTTCCTCGTCCTATTGAACCGCTGAATACCTCCTCCATCGTAGTGCGCTTTGGACAAAAGTGTCCGCTAAATGTGTGCTTCCACCCAGTTTTGAACAGGGGACCTTTCACGTGTAAAGCGAACGTGATAACCACTACACTACGGAAACCGATATGAGAGAATTGCTTCAAGTTTTTATAGTATTTTTTATAGAGCTGTCCTGTACGGTCTGCACCGTGGAGGGCCAGCAAACGCACTGGCCACCTGCTCATGCACAACACAAAGCTAAAAGATATCAGATTCTATGCAAGTTTGTGACACCACCAGGGCAAGTAAACACTGAGTTGAATTCAAATTTCTAGCCTCACACCGCTTTGCAGAAAGGATGTTTTCAGTGAACGTCAGTGCTCAACAGAAGCCTGATTTGACAATTGGCATAAAAGCCAGAGGTTGTTTCCGCCCAGTTTGGAACAGGGGACCTTTCGCGCGGCAGCCGCCAATAGTTAAGCTTAACTTTCCTTAACTTTTCCCATTCATTCTCTATGGTAGTGCTTAACACTACCAATGCAATATACTTTTGACCACGCGTAGATTTTTGCCGCTGTTTCTTCATTTCCGTGGTGGGGAATTTAAAAAGCCCAGTGTTGACGATAGGAAAGGTATGTTTACTGAATTGTCAGGTAAAAAAAAAGTTTTGTGTTGTACAACAAATAATTACTGTCTAAACCATCTTAACACAAACTTTGCATATGGTGTTTGCTGTTTTAACTAACGTGATCAAACAGAAAAGGTAAATATATAAGTATAAATATTGTAAAATATATAAATAATATTGCGTAATGAAAACATTGATTATTAAACAATAATATAATGTGAAATGGGATATTGATTAATAATAAATGTTGAAATATAATGGAAATGTATTTGTATATTAATAAATGATTTGTTTTCAAGGAATTTTGCTAAATACATTTATTTATTGATACATTTAGATTAATTCATTTATTGATCATTTCATTGATACATTCATCATTTATTTATTATCTATTACAATCATTAATTTAAAAATAGTTGCATTCATTGTTTATTTAACAAATTTTAAACTACAGCTGTTATTTTATAAGTATTTTGTTTGTAAAGGTTAATGTTTCAATGTTATTTTCTTATTGTGTACTTAAAATGTTTATTATAGAATAAATACTAAATTAAAATATATCGTATGTTAACAGTGCGGTAGGATGTAGTACATGTAATTAATAGTAACATAGTAACCAATGAGTAATAGTAAACAATGAGTACGTCAGAGTACATCTTTCTTAAAGGGGCATTTACGACATCATGACAGGGTGGACAGCAATTTCAAGGACACATGCGAAATGATTAATGATATTATGAAAACAAAGTTATTATTTTTTTATCAAATAACTTGTTTAAGACAATAAAAATATTAAAAAAATCTTTTTAATTTGATCTAATTTATCTACTTTTTAGACTCACTGAAGTTGGCTGAGCAGTGTGTGGGACATGGCAAAATCACATCCATTCAATGAAAGAAAATAGCAAAAATTCACAAAAACATATTTCAAAACACTTATAATTCTACCTGCATGTGTGTAAAGGTTTAACCAACTATATTAAAAGATCAGAATGTCATTATTTCACATTATGTCCATATAGGACTGATTCAATATTGTGGGACATCAAAGGCACTTTATAGTGATAATGACCCAGCTAGTGAAACTAAAACATGTAGTAGTAATGGGTACTTTTTCCTTAAAGGGCATCTATTTTACCTCTTTTCAAGATTTAAGATAAGTATTTTGTGACTCCAGAATGTGCCTGTAAAGTTTCAGCTCAAAACACCCATCAGATTATTTGTTTAGAATGTTGGGATTTTCTGCTTTAAACACTTAGACTTAGTGGATTAAAAAAGTTTTTCAAAATTGTCTTAAAAATGTTTACAGTAAAGGTTTTGATCAACTCCAAATACTGAATATATGTGTGTCTGTGTATGTGAGAAAGTGGAAAACAAGGGGGGAAATGTATCAATAATTCATGACTGCAACAGTAAGGGGCAAAAAAAAAGCTAAACAAAAAAAGACTTTTATTTTGGCGTGGCGTGTGACGTCATAAGGCTGCGCCGCTGCTGCATTGTGATTCGACTGGAGAAAGGTTTGTTTTAAAGCTATTACACACATATAAAGCGATTGATTAAAGTTTCAGGTTTTATCCGATGCTAAATGATGTACCTGCTGTTGACAATATTATTTTAACCATTTATACAACGTAGTACTATTTTACTTAGAGTAATGAGGGCTATTGTTTGAATAAAGTAACAGAAATGTGTGTAATGAGTGTTTTAATGAAGGTTTAGTTTATTAAATAGCATAATGTCATTCCATTCTAACTAAGTATACATCACTATATATAAGAAATGGAGTAACGTTACTAGTTTTAATAAGCTAATTGTTTCTTGCTCAGACTTACTCTTTTACCTGATTTCTTTTTGTTAATGACTCTCATATAAAGAAACTGTTGAAGCAAGTGTTGAAGAGAAGTTATTTTGTTTCTGTTGATTGTTTTATTCATTTTAAACTGAACATTTTTATTGTTTTGTTCATTTTAAACAGGATAAAGTGTCCAAACACAGAGAAAAACTCCTGCTGAAGCGACTGATCTCCACACTGTTATAAAGATGGCGTTTATTAAAGAGGAGAGTGAAGATGTGAAGATTGAAGAAACATTCAGAGTCAAACAGGAAGATCTGCAGGAACAAACAGGTTAATTTTCATTCTCAAAGACCAACTCAGTCATTTGATCCTCATTCAGATATATTTTAATAATAAGAATACTAAATTAAGTCCATCTTGCAGCTCTGAGTGTGCTGCCTAGTTCTCCTAAATGCACATAAGCACTCATTGAAAGACAGGAATGAGTTTCTTTAGTTACTTGTTCTCATGTCTTTTGTCATTCTTTTTATGTATTATTAGTCTCCCATTTTCTCTACCTTCTTAAGGTTATTGCTTTTCTTGTTCTCCTACTGTTTTTGTAAAGCATACTTGAGCACTGGCGCTATAAAAATTTTAAGTCATAATGGTCTTAAAAAGTCTTACATTTAACTTGGTGAAACCTGCAGAAACCCTGGTTTAAAGAATGTAAAAAAAGTGGATGTCCCCAATTTTAAACATGCTGAATGAAATGGACACTAAAATAATTAATTGTTATAAAACATTGTACAGTATTACTAAACTTAGTAAACTATATGATGATGTTGTGGGACGACGGGAGACAAAACGAACAAATTATAGTGGAACAATAACGTTTAGCATTGCACTGACTACAACTGGCCAACAAACTAGTCTAAAAAAGACTTTTGCTGCTTAAGAAATGGATTACAGCATGCTGATGATATGCAAACATTTGAGTGTAAAGTTTGTCAGAAATTCTCTGAATATTGACCATATTCTTCACCTACCAGCAGGCGGCGTCATTGGAATCTTTTTGCTTGAGACTTTTTTAAAGAATTAATTTTTAGATCCTTAATACAGTGTTATGCTGCTTAGGCATGGGACGATAACAGTTTTCAAGGTATACCACAGCTTGAAAAAAGTCGAGGTTTTAAAACCGCCAATATTTTCTGCTGTACCGTCCCTACAGTATATGTAAGGTTTATTTATTTATTTATTTTTACGTTTTGTTTTGAGTTTTTTAGGACAACAGTATCTCCAGCAGACAATATATCCAAAGATGCTGTTTTAAATCGTAAAGAAATCTGTGTTTTTGAAATTAATGAAGACAGCAGAAGTCAAGGATTAATTTGACTTATTCAGCCTGACATGTTTACTGCTCCAAAATATTGTAAAAGTTTCTCAAAAGAAAATATATTGTGCTCAAAGGGGGAAAGTGTTTGTTTTTTACCCAGACATTTAAAATAATATATTTTAGAGCAGTAATCACAGTACAGTGAAACCGTGATATTTATATTCAAGGTTATCATACCATCAGAATCTTATACTGGCCCATGCCTAATGCTCCTTGATGTTGCAAAGTCATTCATTCATTTTCTTTTCGGCTTAGTTCCATTTATTAATCCGGGGTCGCCACAGTGGAATAACCCACCAATTTATCCAGCATATGTTTTATGCAGCGGATGATTTTCCAGCTGCAACCCATCTCTGGGAAACATCCATACACACTCATTCACACTCATACACTACGGACAATTTAGCCTTACCCAATTCGCCTGTACCGCATGTATTTGGACTAGTGGGGGAAACCGGAGCACTCGGAGGAAACCCACAGGGAGAACATGCAAACTCCACACAGAAATGCTAACTGACCCAGCCGAGGCTTGAACGAGCGACCTTCTTGCTGTGAGGCAACAGCATTACCTACTGTGCCACCGCGTCGCCTGTTGCAATGTCATATTTTCTAATTGTATTATTTTTCTTTGTATGTATAGTCATGAACACACTTGTTTGTAGAGCAAGTAGCCGTTTATAATTCCTGGTCATTTCTCCAATCAGCAACTGAAGTTCTAAAATAATAGCATATGAGATCAGGGCCCCATTTCAGAAAGAAGGTTAAGTGAAAACTCAGAGTATTTTAACCCTGAAATGAGAGAAACTCTGGGTTTTCTGTTTCAAAATGGCAGGTTTGTCAAACTCAAGAAAGCAGGGTAAGTCAAGCCTGTTTCTGAAAGAGAGGTAACTTTAACTCAGTCAGTTACCGTGGTCATGTACTCTGTGAACCTAACCTGGTCAGGAGCAGGGGCCTGTTTCAGTAAGGAGGTTCAATCAACTCGGAGTTTAAACTTGAACTCTGAGTTGATTTACCGAGAGATTAAAAACTTAGAGTTTTCGGTTTCAGAATAGCTGATCTGGGTTGGGTCAATCAACTTTGAGTAGACCAACTCTGAGTTAAGTGCGCACACCACAACTATAAAAAGGCATTATCAATGGAGCGCAGTTATTACGAGTTCTCCAGCTGAACTTGATGTGCTCATGCAAAGTTATAGCAAATATGACCATATATTTATATATGTAACACCACTGCATCAGTGAAACAGAGACGGTTAGCGTGGGAAAACAGCTTCTCAAGATAATGCGCAAGTTTACATTTAAAAAGTATTTAAATAATTAAGTTTAATAAAAAAGTAATGTAATGTGTGACGTTTATTGGCCATAATTTTGAAGTTATTTCAGACGTAATTGCATTAAATGACATAAAATAGGCTAGTGCATTTCTACAACAAATTTGACAAAACAAGAATGCACATAACCTTAGCTTAATGTTCAATGGAAATGTTTATTTAAGGTTCTCACTTTTACACACGTTGATCAGTTTTAATAGATTTAAAAGTGCACATGTGTGTCTGCCTTTTTTATTGTTCGAGTGGTAGAGGATGATATGACATAATGTAAGCAGAACTAAAAAAAAAATAGTTTTTAGAAGGAGTATAATCCCATTAATGCAGTTAGTAATGTTACATGTGCCTGTGGAAGGTCCGTGAATTTAAGCTAATTAATTATTAAAAAAGGACAAGCTATTCTCGTACGTGACTTTGTTCTTTGTGTGACTGAATTTAGCTTTGTTTCCATCCAAAAATCCGAATTAAATTTATGTGCAAAACTGGAATATCGCATAAAAGACGTGCGAGTAAAGCAGCGTTTCCATCCAACCAGTCAAAGAGAACAAAATTGTCACTTCCTGATTAACTGGCGCCAAATATCAACAGTAAAAACTGAATTTACTGCGGTAGAAGAAGCTACGTGAACCTGTTCATTATTTAATAAATGACTTGCGCCTCAGAAGACAATGCCGACACACACTGAACGCGTGGTGGAGTTTGAGACGCGCATGAGACGCGGAGAACAGACGCTCTTGACAAGCTGCAGACTCGTTAATTAATAATATAATAATACTGAAACGGTTAAGGCGTTTTAGAATGACGAAAACAACATTTTAGATGTTTTACAGTGTGCTCAGCCTGCTGGTTTGTCCATTCACACACATTTTCATCATCGTATGATAACAAACCTTTTTAATGCGTATACTGGAATTTGTTCAGTAAAAGTGTTTCCATCATAGTTTATGCGCATCTTATCGAATAAAAAGTTTCTCCTACTCAGTTTTGCGCATATGTTTATTATGCCTATTTTCAAAAGTTATGTGCATCTTGGCGTTTCCATCAGCCAATTTTTTATGCACATATCCAAAATGCACATTAAAATAGGTGTGTGGAAACGTAAGTCTAAGGTAAGAAATACCGCTTCGTCTTTAAAAAAGAGGAGCAGACCGACAGAAACTCAGAGTTTAGAGAATAAAACCTGCTCCTGACCAGGTTAGGTTCACAGAGTAACTTACCACGGTAACTGACTCTGAGTTAAAGTTACCTCTCTTTCAGAAACAGGCTTGACTTACCCTGCTTTCTCGAGTTTGACAAACCTGCCATTTTGAAACGGAAAACCCAGAGTTTCTCTCATTTCAGGGTTAAAATACTCTGAGTTTTCACTTAACCTCCTTTCTGAAACAGGCCCCGGGTCTTCTCTAAACTCTGAGTTTCTGTCGGTCTCCTTCCCTTTTTTAAAGACGAAGCGGTATTTCTTGCTTAGCCTTGCATTTCCAGCCACCTATTTTTATGTGCAGTTTGGATAGGCTATGAGCATAAAAAATTAGTTGATGGAAACGTCATGATGCACATAACTTTTGAAATATAGGCATAAAAAACATGCGCATTACTGAGTAGGATAAACCTTTTATTCGATAAGAAAAGATAAACCTACGTAAACTACTTTTACTGAATAAATTCCAGTATGTGTATTAAAAAAGGTTTGTTATAAGAGATCATATGATGATGAAAATGTGTGTGAATGGACAAACCAGCAGGATGAGCACACTGTAAAACATCTGAAATGTTGTTTTGGTCATTCTAAAATGCTTAACCATTTTAGTATTGATGTTATTCTATTATTAAATATTTTCAGAACGGCGTCTCATGGCTTCAAACGCCACCACGTGTTCATTGTGTGCCGGCATTGTCCTCTGAGGTGAAAGCCATTTAATAAATAAAGAAAAGATTCAAGCAGCTTCTTCTACCTCAGTAAATTCTGTTTTTACTGTTGATATTTAGCACCAGTTAATCAGGAAATGACGATTATGTTCTCTTTGATTCATTGGATGGAAACACTGATTTATTCGCACGTCTTTTATGCGATATTCCAGTTTTGCAAATAAATTTAATTAGCATTTTTGGATGGAAACATAGCTATTGCTTACATTTTAGTCACACAAAGAACAAAGTCACGTACGAGAATGGCTTGTCCTTCTTTAATGAATAATTAGCTTAAATTCACAGACCTTCGACAGGGACATGTACTGTAACTAGATTAATGTTATTATTACTCGTTCTAAAAACTATTTTTTAGTACTGCTTACATTCCTATTATTCAAATATTTTTATTGATTTTTCAAATGTCTTCAATTTTTCCACAACACCCATATTGAACAACAAATTAACATGGTAAAAAAGCTACAGACATACACCTTATAAAGAAAAAGGGAGAAAATAAAAATAAATGTAATAAAAAAATAATTAAAAATAAATTAAACAAATTCGGGATAAACTCTCACTTAGGATATAATAACCCCTGAGCGTTCAATGTAGGATAGGAAAGGCTGCCAGAACTCATAAAACTTTTATGTAGAGCCTCGGATGGTGTACTCGAGTTTAAGATGTGATAACACTTCTAATATCCAATGTTTGTGGAATGGCGGGTTTGTTTTTTTCCACCTGAGAAGAATCAGGCGTCTGGCCAATAAAGAATAAAAGGTAATGATTTCTACGTGATTAGCTGACAGGTATATTTCTTCTGGCACTGTACTAAAAATTGAGGTCAAAGGATTAGGATCCATATCTTTATTACATAAAAATTAAATTGATCTAAATATATTGGTCCACAATTTATGTAATCTAGGACATCCCCAGAACATATGACTCAGATTTGCTGGCTCCAAACCACATCTGGGGCAAGATGAATCTGACCCTGGATACATTTTTTCCAGCTTGCTCCTAGATAGGTGAAGCCCATGAAGCACCTTAATCTGAAGAAGACCATGTCTAATACATACAGAAGATGAGTGTATTAGTTCTATGGCATATTGCCAGGCTGTATCTGATATTTCTAGTCCCAGTTCGTCTTCCCATTTTTGCTTTATACGATTTAAGGATGGGGAGGCTGTTCTTTGGATCACTTCATATAACATGGATGTCATACCCCTTTGATATGGGTCCATATTTACTAATTCATCTATCCAGCATGCTTCTGGTTGGTTCAGTGAAGGAGAGAAATGTTTTTTTTTTAACGAAACTACGGACTTGTAGGTACCTAAAAAAATTAGACTGGGCAATCTCAAAGTCTCTTCTTAACTGTTGAAATGAGATAAATATGCCATCTTTAAAGAGGTCCTTAACACAGTTAACTCCCTTCCTAGACCATAATTGGAATTATGAATCTATAAGAGAGGGAAGGAATAGCAGATTTAACAAAATGGGAGCAGAAGGCAATGCTTGTTTATTATTAAAGTTAAGTCTGAATTGTGACCATAGTCTGAGTAATCCATTAATAACTGGGTTATTCATAGAACATTGTTTACTCACTGGAATCAAAGCACAAAGTAGTGAGCGTAAAGACACTGGATTAGACGTGTGCTTTTCCATCAGTAACCAAAGTGGGGCCTCATCATTACTGATGTTGGAAAACCAGAATATCAGTTTGTGTAAATTGGCCGCTCAATAATAGTACAGGAAATTTGGCATTGCCAATCCACCCTCTTCCTTCTTTCTTTCCAAGAATTCCTTTCTTGTGCGATGAATTTTCTTATCCCAGAGAAATGTAGAAATACAATTATTCAACTCCTTGAAAAATGACTTGTGATTAAAAACAGGCACGGTCTGAAATAGAAACAGAAATCTTGGTAGTATTGTCATTTTAATGGAATTGATCTTCCCAGCCAAAGATAAAGGAACTGTTGACCTCCGCGTCATGTCTCGTTTGCCTTTGTCTAGTGTCGTTTTAAAATTATTATTAAACAAATCCTTATATTTGCGTGTCACACTCACACCCAGATATACAAATTTATCAGGACTTACTGAAAATGGAAAGGATTGGACGGACATTTGCTGTGCTCTATCATTGAAAGGGAAAAGGAGACTCTTTGCTAGATAGACTTTGCATCCAGAAACATTTCCAAATTCTGAAATTATTGTAAGAGCTTTTGGAATACATGTATCTGGATTTGACAGAAAAAGAAGATCATCTGCATATAGCAGGAGCCTATGTTCTTGTCCCTCTCTGAAACTTCCTTGCAAGCCATCTGAGTTCCTTAATACGGTTGCAAGAGGTTCGACGGCAATGTCAAAGAGCAGAGGGGACAGAGGGCAGCCCTATCTCGTTACCTTAGAGAGTGGAAAGCATTTAGAAATTATGTTATTTGTTCGAATGGATGCTTGGGGCCTGGAATATAAAATTGTTACTTAGGAACAGAATGCAGGGCCAAAACCAAATTTTTTAAGCACTGTAAATAAATAGATGTACTCTATTCTATCAAATGCCTTATGGGCATCTAAAGAAATTAAGACCTCTATATTGGTATTATTTTTAGGTAAATAAATTATATTAAATAAGCGGCGAAGGTTGTAAGATAACTGTCCCCCAACGATAAAACCAGTTTGATCTGGGTGAAATGTCTTTCTCATAACTGACTCCACTCTAATTGCCAGGATCTTATAATCACAGCAGAGTAAGCTAATTGGACAATAAGATTCACATAAAAAAGACCTCATCCATGACCTCATCCAGCTCAGACTCGACCATTACCATATTCTAGCAGACATTCAAAGATTGGTCAGTAACTATCTAGGAGAGATTAAACTGAGGTTCACAACTGCTCAGTGGTCTACTAACTGGCAAGAACTACAAAAGGGAATTGCAACAGGGTGTACCATCTCTCCCATTCTCTTCATCATGAGCATGAATTTTCTATTAACAGCAACAGAAGGCATAACCCGAGGTCCCGCACTGGAGTCAGGTGTGATTCAGCGAGTGGTGTGAGGTTTTATGGATGACCTAACTATAACAACTGTGACCCATGTTCAAGCAAGATAGGTACTTGAAACCCTGGGAAGTGTAGCCATGTGGGCAAGGCTGACATTCAAGGCCAGGTAGTCCAGAAGTTTGGTCATCAGAAAGAGAAAGGTAACAAGCAAATTTGGCCTTTGTATTCAAGATCAGGTAATTCCATCCATTGAAGAGAGCCCTATAAAGTGTTTGGGCAAATGGTACAATGCATCGCTGAAAGATACTGCCAATGTTGTAGAGGAGGTGAAGCAAACAGAGGATTGGTTGAAGAAGATTGATGGATCCAGACTCCCTGGAAAGTTCAAATCTTGGCTGTACCAGTATGGCCTTCTCCCCAGGCTAACTTGGCTACTTACAATCTATGAGTTCCCTCTAACTGCTGTGGAAGGCATTGAGAGGAAAATTAACAAGCACCTGCGGAGGTGGTTAGGGATACCCCCAAGATTCTCTTCAGTTGGCCTCTATAATCGATCAGGGCAGTTGCAGCTACCTCTTTCATCTGTCGTGGATGAGTTTAAGGTAGGAAGAGAAGTTGCAAAATTGCGTGACATTGTTGGGAATACCAGCACGGGATGTCAATGCCAGGGGTCCATACATTTCCAGCAGTTTGGAATTGCGAGTCCGGCAATCAGACGAGGTATGGTGCAGGCAGAAATTAGAGCTCAAGAGGAACAAAGACGTATGTGTAAGCAGTGGAACATGCATCTCAAGGAGCATGGACAAAGTGGGATCTGCCCAAGTGGAAGATCACATGGGCAGAGTTATGGAGACTGAAGCCCTACCGTATCTCCTTCTTACTGCGCTCTGTGTATGAAACACCCTTCCGTCACCATCTCATTTGCACATGTGAGGGCTAAGAGACGACCCATACTGCAAGCTATGTGGAAAAAATGGAACACTGGCACATATTGTTAGGGTATAAAACATCTTTAACCCAGGGTCGATATAGGTGGCTTCATGACAAGGTGCTCTTGACCCTTGTTGATTCAATTGAGCAGGTGAGGTGCAAGAAGAAGCATAACAGTACAGATAAGGAAACCATCAGCTTTATCAAGGAGGGGGCAAGGCCTGGCGCAACTAGGGCAGTAGCTAAGTCAAGCTTGCTGCAAGCCACAGGCGCTTGGGAATTGAGAGTTGATGTTGGAAGAAAACTGCAGTTCCCAGAAGTGGTTCACACAGCTCTTCGTCCAGATATTGTCTTGCGGTCAGACAAAGACCGTAAAATCATTTTAATAGAGCTGACTGTGCTATGGGAGGAGGGTTGTGAAGAGACTCATGAGAGGAAGGCCTTAAAGTACACCGCTCATCCAGGAGTGTAAAAACAAAGATTGGCAGGCATGGTTGTTTCCTGTGGAGGTAGGGTGTAGAGGCTTTCCTGCAAAGTCAGTATGGCAACTGATGTCAGCTTTAGGCATGGAGGAGGAGAGCAAGAAACATGCTGCTCGCTGGATGGGAGAAGAAACTGAACGAGCTTCATGCTGGCTATGGAGTAAGAGAGAGGAGGAAAGCTGGACGCCATGAGTAGATGGACAGTGGCTTGGCCACCCCTGCCGAACCCACCAGCTGGAGAGTGTTGTGCTAAGTGTCAAAACACTCAGGGGAGGTTGGGAACCACCTGATGACATCTACTTGTGGCAGAAAGCTATGGTTACATAGTAGAGTAACCAAAGGAAGCACCAAAAAGGTGTATGTCACAATGAAAACCATACTCCACTTCTGACAGTAAGGAAAGTAACTGCTTGTCCAGGAGAAAATGGTCAATCCTGAAGTAGGTTTGATGCACAGGTGAATAGAAGGAAAATTGCATGGAAGATGTATATTTAAATCTCCAGGGATCACTTACACCATTTGTCTGAAGGAAGGAGTTGATACATCGTGCTGACTGACTTAATGTATTACTCGAAGGGCTAGAGCAGTCCAAAATTGGGTGCAAAACACAATTTATTGACAACAGATGAGTCTCCTGTAATTATACAATATCTTAAGATATGCGAACACCTTGTTTCGTTTCACTGGGTGATTTAGCACCCACACATTCCAACTGGTAAAGTTTGTCTTTATTCCACCCTTTTTATGGAGGGCTGTTGAAAACATTTATCAGAAGCATCCAAAAGGTATCTGTGGGTTTTGTATGTAGGGGAGTGTGGGGGAGAGAGAGGAAAGAAAAAATAAAGAGAGAAAACAAAAAAGAAAAAGACAAAATGAACAACTATTCACTGTCTGCTTAACAAATAAAAAAACATTTAGTTGTAATTATAAATATATATGAATAAAAATAGGCCATTTACAGCTTTCAAATCTGTCTTATCAATATGACCAAAATGACTTTTATGATCAATTATGTAAGAAACTCTGAAAACTGAACTGACACTGTTTCAATTTACTATAACTTCTATGTTAAGCGGCTTTGACACAATTTACATTGTAAAAGCACTAGATAAATGAAGATGAGGTGAATTGAATCTGCTTAAGGCCCAATCCCAATTCTACCCCTTAGCCCTTCCCCTTACCCCTACCCCTTGTTTTGCGCGTGCCCGCCAAGGGGTAGGGCTGTCCCAATTCTCTTTAGCTTGAAGGCGTAGGGATAAGGGCAAGGGGTATACACCCCTTCGAACGAAGATTTTCCAGGAGCACACTTGAAACGAAGGGGTAAGAATATTTTCCAGAATACACCTGCCACAACGGCAGTTTCACTGCACCCGGAAGTAAGGAGATCCACAAATTAGTATTTTTTGTCATTATTACGAATTTTTACGACAAACAAACACATGTTTTAGTATATTCATAACCGCGTTCATGTTTTACGGTCATGCTTTTAAAAAAAACGCTAAATTTCGTGATCTATAATCCCTAATAATAACTCCTGTACAGCAGTCCTACAACATTCTGTCACTCGATAACACTCGAATACCCTGGCAGAGCAGTCTAGTGGCTGAAAATGAGCTTTTTACAGTGTCTGCTATAATGTTAATGTTGTTTTGGTGTGTTTACATAGATGAATATGGCCACTGTGTAAATACACAGTACAGTTACGATCTTATTGCCACATTAGATCGTTATGATAGCATAATATATGCCTTCAGTGATTTCCTGAAGATAAACACCACAAAATAACACTACTGGAATAACTACATCAGTCGCGATCGTCTGATCTCATATGAAGCAAGAGATCGTGATGACATATGATGACGTGTGCAGGTGTTGAAGTGCTGTCCCAATTCTTAGGGGTAAGTTTTGAACCCCTCTCCCTTAACCCTCGGTTGTAAGGGCCAAGGGGAAGGGGAAGGGGTAGGGGTACAAAAATAGAATTCGGATTGGGCCTAAATGTGTTCACGTTAATGGACCATACATTTACATTTAATGTGCATCAAAATGTACAGTGTGTAGCCAATGTCCCCAGTGTCCTTTCACTTTTCAGCTTTTAATGACAGTTTTTAAGACTTAATGAAAACTAATGTTTTTATTTTATTTCAGACCTAATTGAAGAGAATGAGGGGAGTAAAGAGGAGAAACATCATGTCAAAATTGAGGGAAAAAATCATTTACAGACTGATGGTATTTTGAAAAGGAGAGACAAGAATCATTACACCTGCACTCAGTGTGGAAAGTGTTTTGGAAGAAAAGACTATCTTAAAATTCACATGATGATCCACACAGGAGAGAAACCATTCACATGCACTCAGTGTGGGAAGGGTTTCATCCAAATATCAGCCCTTAGTAAACACAAAAAAATCCACACTGGAGAGAAACCATTCACATGCACCCACTGTGGGAGAAGTTTCAGCCAATCATCAAACCTTAATCTACACATGAGGATCCACACTGGAGAGAAACCATTCACATGCACTCGGTGTGGGAAGAGTTTCAGCCAATCATCACACCTTAATCTACACATGAGGATCCACACTGGAGAGAAACCATTCACATGCACTCGGTGTGGGAAGAGTTTCAGTCAATCATCACACCTTAATCTACACATAATGAGCCACACTGGAGAGAAACCATTCACATGCACTCAGTGTGGCAAGAGTTTCAGCCAATCATCAAACTTTAATCTACACATGAGGAACCACACTGGAGAGAAACCATTCGCATGCACTCAGTGTGGGAAGAGTTTCAACTGCTCATCACACCTTAATCAACACATGAGGATTCACACTGGAGAGAAACCATTCACATGCACTCAGTGTGGCAAGAGTTTCAGACAATCATCAAACTTTAATCTACACATGAGGAACCACACTGGAGAGAAACCATTCACATGCACTCAGTGTGGCAAGAGTTTCGGCAGCTCATCACATTTTAATCAACACATGAAGAACCACACTGGAGAGAAACCATTCACATGCACTCAATGTGGGAAGAGATTCAGCCAATCATCGCACTTTAATGAACATATGAGGATCCACACTGGAGAGAAACCTTTCACATGCACTCAGTGTGGGAAGAGTTTCAGCCGATCATCATCCCTTAATCAACACATGAGAACCCACACTGAAGAGAAACCATTCACATGCACTCAGTGTGGAAAGAGTTTTAGCCAATCATCACACCTTAATAAACACATGAGGATCCACACTGGAGAGAAACCATACACTTGCACTTAAAGGGCCATGAAACCCCGTCTCAGTAGGGCGTTTTCACACCCCTAGTTTGAAAAAAGTCAGGAAAAGTGGGCGTGTCCAGCTGTTTAGGTGGGAGTGTCGGGGGAAGGAAAGAGGGAAGGATTTGCAAATATGGGAGTTTCCGTTTGGGCACGCGTGAGGCAAAACAAACACAGATGCAGGGGAGAAAGACAGTGTTTACATAGACATAAGTAAACAAATTACTTGCCAAATTATTAATTTGTTGACTTTAACTGCAGTTTGGCACTTTGACTTTTTATTCAGGAACATTTCCTGCATGTTGCCTGTGACAAACGAGATATTGAAAGCAAGGAACTGCTGGAGAGTTGAGTTTTAATCCAATGTTCGATCCCGCACGGCGAATGGGAGAAAATAAATCCTCCGCATTTCTTGGTAACTTAGATGACTCGGTAGGTAGCGTCAGAAAGCCGTGTGTGTATAGACTATCCTGTCACAAAATGCGGCAAAAATCCTGAACAATAAGAATAGTTTGATCATGTTTACATTCGGAGAGCAGCATTTACAGCGGATCTTTCAGTCTATAATATTGTACTATAATATTGCAATGCTATTAACATGCTGTAAACTTAGTAACTAAATCATTTTGACTGTGGTATGTCTTTAAAAACTGAAAGAGCCCTGCTGACAATACGAACTAACTTTGCCATTCAAATGAACAAAGAACTGATTGCACACTTACCAAATCTGTAGCGACAGGACAATCACTCTGGAACTGTGTCTTTTTTTAAAAGAAGATGAGCTGCAACTCCGGATTTCATCATTTCCAGATGCGAAAAGCTCTCGGGTAATTCTGTCGCGTACACTGTAATCCACATATGAGTCCAGCAGCGCTCTCAAAGCGGGAAAATGCAAACAAAACCTTTGTTGCAGCACAATAATAAACACAGCACACTAATAATTGCAACACAGATGACCCATGTCTCCAAATTCTTGTACTTTCACTTGTTTTGGCAACACAACGTGGCGTCTCTCTGCCGTCTGAACACCTTAAACAGGTAAACAGTCTTCGAAGCTATCATGCATATTAAAGAAGTTGCACGGCATACACAATAGAGAGCGCTGATTGGTTTGAACAAAGTCTTTCTCATGAATTAATGCCGCACCCTCAGAGACGTCATGTTTTACTCGCAAAGACAGACAGCCACTCTCCACTCTGGATTTACACGCAAGTATCTCATGGCCGTGACGTAGCTTCAAAAATTCGTTTTAAACCGGAAGAACAAATTTGCTCAAAATAACGCAAAAACACCCAATTTTCACTTTTTAGTGCAATATATGTGTCCTAATAGTGTTTATAGCAGCGTGGGACACATATATGACAGTCAACAGCTCAAAAAATGTTTCGGTGTTTTGTGACCCTTTAAGCCACGGTTTACACTGGACTCTTGTGGCAAGAGTTTCAGCCAATCATCATCCCTTAATCAGCACATGATGATCCACACTGGAGAGAAACCATTCACATGCACTCAGTGTGGCAAGAGTTTCGGCAGCTCATCACATTTTAATCAACACATGAAGAACCACACTGGAGAGAAACCATTCACATGCAATCAATGTGGTAAGAGGTTCAGCCAATCATCGCACCTTAATGAACATATGAGGATCCACACTGGAAAGAAACTTTTCACTTGCACTCAGTGTGGGAAGAGTTTCAGCCCATCATCATTTCTTAATCAACACATGAGAACCCACACTGAAAAGAAACCATTCACATGCACTCAGTGTGGAAAGAGTTTCAGCCAATCATCACACCTTAATAAACACATGAGGATCCACACTGGAGAGAAACCATACACTTGCACTTAAGCCACGGTTTACACTGGACTTTTCTCCCCATAGACTTCTATTCATATGCACGCGAATGCGTCAGACCAGAAACGCAAGTTGGTTCGTTGAGTTTTGCAGTTCACTGCATTGCAAAATTCAAGCTTGGTGAACTCTGACCTGTGAAATTGCATCACTTGACTGTGTGAGACCAATCGAAGATCAAAACATGACCTCTCTGGACAGAAATTAAACAAGGACCAATCGCTTACTTTTTTAATGTCTATTCATCTTGTTTAATCCCGCCCCTTTTCGTAGCGCTGTACAACAGAATTTCGCATGCTGAAACTAGTGTGACCACAGCTTTGGTGTGAGATGAGTTTCAGCAACTTATCAGACCTTAATAAACACATGAAGACCCACACTGAAGAGAAACCATTCACATGCACTCAGTTTCAACTGATCAGCAAACCTTAATGAACAAATGAAGATCCACACTGGTGTGAAAGAGTATATGGGCTTGAGTGTGAGAAGACTTTTATTATAGCTCCAAAATTGAAACTGCACCAGACGATTCACACTGGAGAGACCGTACAAGTGTTCACACTTTGACAAGAGGTTTAATCAGTTAACACATCTGAAAACACAAAAGAGGATTCACACTGGAGAGAAACCGTACAGATCTGATCAATGTCTACAGAGTTTCGCTCATTCGGCGCAGCTTAAGATATACGGTAAACTGTTTTCCAACACTCCTACACTGCAGTAGGTGGGGTTGTAAATTTGTTGCACCCCTCGTTTACCATAAACACAATGATGGCGGCGGAGAGAAGAACAGTTTCATAAACATCTGGGAAACGGCACCTGCGGCTTAAAATCTCTTTGCAAGGGATTGTACAGGTGCGGATACATCTGTACTCTACTCTCCAGTGTATTCATGTAGCTAGTGTTGTTTTGGATGATGTTCTCCATCTGACTCCCTGAATGAGAAACAAATCACTGGGAAGACACCGCACATCAAAGAAGGTGGAGCTCCAGGACGATTAGTTTGCAGTATACCAGGGGCTCAAGTTTAGAAAGCTCATTCAATTGTCCTGTGTTGCATCTTTTATGAGTAAAGTTTCTTTACTTTTAGGTTCAAGATTCTTTCTAGTTTGCTACATTTAATTTTTTGAGTAGAATAAAAACTTGATGAATATGTTATGATTTAGGCAAAGCGACAGGTATTAAGTTTTACAATATTAATACACTGTGATGATCCCAAGACTCCAGATTGGAGTATGTGGTAAATCCTGATTGGATGCCCTCATTACTCATCAATGGGTACATAAAAGTTGTTGTGCTAGCTACCCCAGGACGCTGTACCTCCGTGAAGTTGGCACCCCATAAAAACAAATAAACCCCAAAACTATGCCATTCGTTTGTGCTACGTTTGTGCTGATTTGTGCCGCAAAAACGAACGTTTGTGCTGGTTTGGGGTCTGAGATATTAAGCATTATTTTTTTGACCGTGTGACGTCACTTTCCACCCCATGTTGCTCAAATGACTTCAAATCAGCACAGGTCGTTTGTGCTCGATTTGTACTGGTTTGTGCCGTTAAAACAAACACTGTATCTGTTTTCGTCGTTTAGATATAATTAAAATATTTCGGGAGTCGTGACGTCATTCTCCACCCCAGGTTGTCTAAATCACACCAAACTAATGTCATTCGTTTGTGCTCGATTTGTGCTGGTTTGTGCCGTTAAAATAAACACTGTATCTATTTTAGTCGTTTAGATATAATTAAATTATTTCGGGAGTCGTGACGTCATTCTCCACCCCAGGTTGTCTAAATCACACCAAACTAATGTCATTCGTTTGTGCTGGATTTGTGCTGTTAAAATAAACACGGTATCTATGTTTATTGTTTAAATATTGCCTAATCAAAACACTTCGGGAGCCGCGACTTCACTTTCCGCCCCATTATTTTTTCTAAATCGCATAAAACAGGTGCTATTCGTTTGTGCTGTATTTGTGCTGTTAAAATAAACACTATCTATTTTTATTGTTTAGATATTGCCTAATCAAAACACTTCGGGAGCTGCGACGTGACTCTCCGCCCTATTATTTCATCTAAATCGCACAAAACCGGTGTCATATTCGTTTTTGCCGTTTAGATATAACCACAAAATTTGGTTAGATTTGTGCAGTGGAAATAAACATAAGATATTTCTAATCGTGCACGAATATGTTATTTTTGTTTGTTCACAATTTGTGCTCGTTTGTGCTGCAAAAAATATTATTTGTAGGCCTAAAAATAATATTACATCATTCAGAGGTCTCTCGTCCCCAGTAGCTTCATATTTACTAAAATAGTCTCGTTGGTGTGCATTTCATTTGTGCTGGATTGTACCTATGAAAGATTTGTTAGTGCTGCTTTTATTATTAAAATATTGAATATTGAATTAAAGATAATGACATCACTCCACATGATATTCTAAAATATTTTAATTGGTTTGTGCTGATGGAATTTTTGTTTGTGATGCTTTATTTTAAACAACATATGAGTGAGTGTTATGGGCATATCAAATGGCAATATTAAATGACAGAGGCATTTCGCACCTGTAGTAGCCTCTCTGTAAAAATATAGCAAAAAGAAATACAATAAAACAGTGTTACATTCGTGAAGAAAATCATTCAAATAAGTTTTATTTATAATGACATAAATTTGCCCGCCTTGTAAACTTGTAATGTTATTTTTAAACTCTAGGAAAATCATCTGTCGAATAAGCTTACGGTATAAATAATAATAATAATAATAACAAGAAGAAGAAGAAGACAACGAAAGATAACAAAAAATAACAAAATATTACATGTTTGTCTTCTATTAAACTAAATCAAAATGGTCAAAATAACATCCTACATCCTGTGCTAAAAACGCACAGTGTTTAACAATTAAGTGAATGCAAATATTTTATATGATTATTATTACCAATAATTGTAATTAATTAATCAAAGCTTATCTGTAGAAAACGTGTGTGTGTGTGTGTGTGTTATATAGGCCTATAATCTACGTTTTTTCCCATAACATAAATATCTATTAAATAAGTCCACTAAAGCTGCTTTACTCAACTGATTTAATCAAAAGTATATATATATATATATATATATTAGGGGTGTAACGGTTCACAAAAATCACGGTTCGGTTCGATACGACACAGTGGTGTCACGGTTCGGTATGTATTCGATACTGCAAAAAAAAAAAAGGAAAAAAGCCAGAGGATTTCTCTGATTGAAATCTTTTTATTGTATGAATACTAACATCATAAAAGCATGATCTCTCTTCTTTTTTTTTTTTACTTTGAACTAGGGATGTCAGTTTCTACAAAATCCCGTGATCAATGATCATTTAAATTAACGATCAATTAGTCTATAGCCGCTCCTTCTTATAAACGATCCGTTTAAATCTAGGCTACCAGCCTGTGTTGAGGCTACTGAAGAATGAGCCGAATATGCAATGCATTATGATTCTTGCTTAATCGTCACAACGAAAAAATCCCAAACTAGGCTACAGGCTGAGTAGCCACTTCAGAGGTGAATGCGGCACACGCTTCTGTTAAAGCTTCCGTGAAGAACGAAAGCGAAAGCAACTACTAAACACGGTTATGCCATAAAATTATTTCATTTTTAACAATCAATTAAATTACACAGCGGTTTTATATCAAAAGTTGATAATAATATAAAATATACTACATTTTGATGGTGTAAGAAATCAATCTACGTTAAAAGATCGATTTAGGAATTATTAGCTCAGATCAATGACTCGGATCCTGAAGATTCGAATCATTGATTCGACTCAATTGAGTCGGATTGAATCAGATCAAAGATTCAAACTTGTCCCGCAAATGGAGACATCACATTTTTACTAATCTCGTCTATATTATTTTAGTGGCCAAGCGATAATAACATAACACGGAATAGGGTTAACTTTTTAGCAAGGTAACACGATCTATAGCTTGAGGCAAAGACTTACAAAGCACATAAACGAGAACACGGTTCTTTAAAAGGAGAACAAAGATTTATTGAGCTACACTATTCGATACACGAGGCTAACTACGTAATAATCAAAACAACAAACAAACAAACAAACAAATAAATGCACACACACGTTCACACACAAACGCACACACACACAGGCAGTTCGGAGGATGCAAAATGAATTGAACAACCGGTCCAGCCGATCTATTTCGTACTAGATCTTAGAATCACCTGAGAAACCACAAAAGCAGAGAATTGACTTATCTTTAACTGCTTAAAAGCATATGCACCAGATCAGAAAGAGACAACAATTGTCGTGTACTTGCGTGTTTGTTGAAGTCTTCTTGATTCGGATTTCCCTCGCCGGGCTGGAGTGAGGAAACACGTGGCGCTGCTGATAGGTTGGCTTCTCTGTGACGTCGCTGGGATTCACTCGCATGAGTGTAGCTGGTTGCCGTGGGTAACCGGGGTACAGACTCCAGGGAGAGTCAGTTCGTGGAAGTTTCAGCGGTTTCGAAACTTAAGATGCTTGAGTTTGTGGTGATGACCTAACCGCGTGGTGGCGATTAGGGGCGGAGAAGCATCAGCGGGCGTCTGCCAGCTAATGCTAAAAGGCTGCGCGCAGATTTTGACGCTGCAGTGGGCTTTAAGGGAGACGTATTGATCCGTCCTCCTAACACTATCTTCCAATGAATGGCAAGATGAAGGGCGGGTCCACGCCCCGTACCAGTGTAATCAGGTTTAATCATTAACCCACTGCAAGAGACTTTAGGTGATAAAATCTCTGGTAAGATTGTAACTATCTGACATCAAATGTTAAAAGACGAATATGGTTCGTATCACAAAATTCTCATTTACAGCAATGTATTGCAAATAGAAAAACATTTCGTTTAACACTAAACACGAAGCATTTCAAACACATACAGATAATTTCACCCTGTTATGATGGTAAAACCACACATTATGAACCTGGTTGGTTGAAATAAACACAGCACATCAATACTTATAAATGTCATTCAAAATATCAAATTTTGTCTTGGTTATAACCTTTATAAGAGAATGGTTTTCCTTAAGTCTCCTTCATTTTTTTTGTCTCTGAATTCTCCGTCCATCTAGCTGAAATTAGAGTGTCTCGTGGTGCATGGCCAGAGATCACATGGATGGTCATCCAAAAGTCTCGTGATGAAGATAATTTGAAGGGCGTCTTTGTCTAGTTGGTTAACGATTAACCAAAATTGTGGCCGCATCTGTCCAACCTAGGCTAGGATAGTGGGGGTGAAGAGAGTTGATAACTTGCTCCCCTGTCATCCTACTGTTAGAAGCCCTGGAGCGAGTAGGGCCATTTGCACTCACATTCCAAAGCCTGGTTCGAACTGGTTTTGATCCGGTGAATTACTTCAATGGTAAAATAATGATTTAAAGGACGGCTGTTATTTCTTTCAGCATTCAAACATTAAATAACTAATGCATCAAGTGAAATAAAAACGAATATGAAACAACACATAGCAGGATTTAAAGCATATAAAGGACTGTTATATTTAGCGAAATGCTGCTCTTTTTATCTTTGTATTTTTTTAGCATTTTATTTTTGTTATTTTTAATATTTCTTTGTCTTCATAATTAAAGCTAATCGACAAATTCCTGCTTGACATTTTAGAAAATATTTTGCATAGCTACCCAGTATATATTAAAGATCACTAGAACAAAAAAAACAAACACAAAAACATGTCATGGCCCCATAAATGTCCCACTTATATTTAACTGAATCGTATAAATTATGAAAATTGCTATTGTTATTTTTTTGAGTAAAAACAATATCGACATTTAAGAATAATTTTATTAATTCACTCATTCCTTCACTGTAAAACCTGACAAGTTCACAGAACTCAAAAATTATTGTGTAACAGATTACACAAAAATATTTTAGTGATGTTTTTAAATGTTTTAAGTTTACATAAAATAAAAATTATATTTTCAGTTGCCTTAAATTATCTCAATGTTATCTTATAAATATTGATATTCCTCAACTTATAATAAGGGTGTGAATCACTCAAAATTTACAATATTTCTCAACTCATATAATGTTGAAAATAGACTCAAATTTTTTTTATATTTTCAACTCATATAATGTTGAAAATGGACTCAAATTCTTTTATATTTTCAGCTCATATAATGTTAAAAATAGACTCAATTTTTTTTTATATTTTCAACTCATAATGTTGAAAATAGACTCAATCTTTTTTAATATTTTTAACTCATATAATGTTGGAAATACACTCACAATTTGCAATATTGTTTAACTCATAAAATATGGGAAATACATTCTAAACTGTGTAATAATTTTCTACTCAATGTGGGACATACACTCAATTCATTTTAAACTTAAATACACAATTATAAACATTAGAAAACATGAAAGTGACACCACAGTGACAATTGAACAACTTTTTTTTATTTAACACAATGTGCCTTTTTAAAAGGCACGAACCAAAGGAGCTCAGTCAAAAAGTGCTTGTCATCCAATTAATACAAAAGAAAATTACTCCATTAAAACAAAATCTGTTTTAAAGTACAGTGTTAACAGTTAGTAATTGCTACAGAGGGTAGATTCAGTATTTTGGGTCTTCATCTCAGATTATTCAACATTATGATAAAAAAAAAAAAACCTTTCAAAGGATTTGTGAAAAAATTTAATGCGATTCTACGATTAATCCATCCTTAACAGCAATTACAACTATTAGAATGTGGAGCCATTTAACGTTTTAAAAATAATTTGACACTTACTGTTTCTTAAACAACTTTTTTTCCCCCCCCCAAAATACATTCAAACAAAAAGCTGGTTTCAACAATAGAAGTGCATCAAAGCAGGCAGAATAAACATGTATAGTGCATGAATTGAACAGTCGTTTAACATGTTATTCAGTACAAAAACTTTGGCTGGCTGTCAATGTTGTGAAATGTATCTATTAACAATCAGTGTATTAAATCTGAGGTAAAACAGGTAAACAGTGTCACATCTTAAATCTGAGGTAGAAGAGGCAAAGAGAAGAGGAAAAAAAAAAAACATCCTCAATACTCAAACAATCCAAACCCATCAAATAATCCATTCTGAATGATTTAGTAATTGAACAAATCATTCTTCAGTAGACGCCCTTTCAGTGGTTTGTTATCCTCAAGACACACCACAACTTTTTGGATAAATGTGAAAGTAAGTTCGAGATTCTTTGGGTACTGTAGGTCTAGTGCGTAGATGTACCCAAAGAGTAGAAGAAATGAGTCTGCCAGATTTGTGGGACCATTCACAAGTATTTCATCCTCCACGACAATACAGATGCTCTCAGGTCTAAAGAGGGATGCATCAGTAGTGTCATCCGTGACAATCGTCAGGAGAGCCACCGAAGTGTCAGTGAGGTCTGGACCATCTGCTGACTATATAAGACACAAATAATACAAGAATCAGTTCAGCCCCTCAAGCATACAAATCATGCTAAAGATGTCTAGACATTACTGTCACAAAGCACTTTGCACATAGACTAGTACTTAAACATTCTCATGTTGGCTCCTCACTTTGGTTTTCACTTTAAATTTTAAACAGAGTAAAAGTTTATTAAGTAGATGTTTTAACTTGTAGTAACACACATCTGTGTCCTAACATCCTGCTGAGTAGATGAACATGAAGTGGTGCTCACCTCCACCACCTCTAACAGGGGGTCCTAAACTGAAAACTCCAAAGTTTTACTTCACAGGGTAAATCAATTTAAAGTTTAGGGTTAGGCTCAGAGTTTGTTGAAACTACTTTCTGGAAAAGCCCTCTGGAATGGATAACTCAGAGTTTGTCTTATCTCAGGGTTCACTCTGAATTTTCACATAACCTGCTTTCTGGAATCTACCCTTGTTCTCCTACAGTTCTTTGGGTAATGTCTTATGTTTAAGCCGACTGAATAGCTAAGCAAAGGGATCGATAGTGAGACCAGGGGCCTGTTTCAGTGAGGAGGTTCAACCAACTCGGAGTTTAAACTTGAACTCTGAGTTGATTTACCGAGAGATTAAAAACTCAGAGTTTTCGGTTTCAGAATTGCTGATCTGGGTTGGGTCAATCAACTTTGAGTAGACCAACTCTGAGTTAAGTGCGCACACCACAACTATAAAAAGGCATTATCAATGGAGCGCAGTTATTACGAGTTCTCCAGCTGAACTTGATGTGCTCATGCAAAGTTATAGCAAATATGACCATAAATTTCAAAAAGCAACACCACTGCATCAGTGAAACAGAGACAGTTAGCGTGGGAAAACATAGCTGCTCAAGTAATGTGCAAGTTTACATTTAAAGTATTCAAATAATTAAGTATAATTAAAAAAAAGTAATGTAATGTGTGACGTTTATAAAATGTTTACTTGAAAAAGGGGGGAATATTTTGAAGTTATTTCAGATGTAATTGCATTAAATTACATAAAATAGGCTAGTGCATTTCTACAACAAATTTGACAAAACAAGAATGCATATAACCTTAGCTTAATGTTCAGTGGAAATGTTTAATTTAAGGTTCCTACTTTTACACACGTTGATCAGTTTTAATAGATTTAAGTGCACTTGTGTGTCTGCCTTTTTTATAGTTCGAGTGGTAGAGGATGATATGACATTTAGAATGTAAGCAGAATTAAAAAAAATAGTTTTTAGATGGAGTAATATTCCCATTAATCTAGGTAGTAACTTTACATGTGCCAGTGGAATGTAAGTGAAATTAAGCTAATTAATTATTAAAAAAGGACAAACTATTCTCGTAAGTGACTTTGTTCTTTGTGTGACTGAAATGTAGCAGCTATGTTTCCATCCAAAAATGCGAATTAAATTTATGTGCAAAACTGGAATATCGCATAAAAGATGTGCGAATAAAGCAGCGTTTCCATCCAACGAGTCAAAGAGAACAAAATTGTCACTTGCTGATTAACTGTCGCCAAATATCAACAGTAAAAACAGAATTTACTGCAGTAGAAGAAGCTGTGTGAACCTGTTCTTATTTAATAAATGACTTGTGCCAAAGAAGACATTGCCGACACACAATGAACGCGTGGTGGCATTTGAGACGCGCATGAGACGTGGAGAACAGACGCTCTTGACACGCTGCAGACTCTCTGGAGGTAATTATTAATAATATAATAATACTGAAACGGTTAAGGCATTTTAGAATGACCAAAACAACATTTCAGATGTTTTACAACGTGCTCAGCCTGTTGGTTTGTCCATTCACACACATTTTCATCATTGTATAATCTTTTATAACAAACCTTTTTTAATGCGTATACTGGAATTTGTTTCGTAAAAGTGTTTCCATCGTAGTTTAGGCACATCTTTTCTTATCGAATAAAAAGTTTCTCCTACTCAGTTATGCGCAGATGTTTGTTATGCCTATTTTCAAAAGTTATGTGCATCTTGGCGTTTCCATCAATCGATTTTTTTATGCACATATCCAAAATGCACATTAAAATAGGTGTGTGGAAACATACATCTAAGGTGAGAAATACCGCTTTGTCTTTAAAAAAGGGCAGGTGACCGACAGAAACTCTGAGTTTAGAGAATAAAACCTGCTCCTGACCAGGTTAGGTTCACAGAGTAAGTTACCCCAGTAACTGACTCTGAGTTAAAGTTACCTCTCTTTCAGAAACAGGCTTGACTTACCCTGCTTTCTCGAGTTTGACAAACCTGACATTTTGAAATGGAAAACCCAGAGTTTCTCTCATTTCAGGGTTAAAATACTCTGAGTTTTCACTTAACCTCCTTTCTGAAACCGGCCCCAGTACACTTACTTTACAGGTCCTGAAAAACTTGGAGGCATCCTCACGCAGGTACACAGGAAGTGCACGAAGGACGAGGGCCTGTCTCATATTTACGTCACGTTCTTTCTAGATGGACAAAAAAATATCCATTACAATAGTAATTACAAAAATGCAGAGCAAACACTTATAAAAAAAATGTAAGGCTTTGTCCAAATACACAGCAAATTTTAGATAGTAGATTTAACTACATTAGAGTTAAAATTAACACTTCCTCAGAGTTTATATGGGAACCACTATAAAAGTGTTGAAATAACACTTTTGAAAGAGTTAACATTATCAACACTCAGAGAGTGTTAATTAGCAAACTCTCATAGTGTAAAATATTAACACCACAAAGGATTATCTGAACACCAGTCAGTGTTATGTTTTAACACTCTTAGGTCAATTTTTCAACACTGCACCAGTGTTCACTGGTGTTCTTTTGAAAGAGTTAACATTATCAACACTCCAAGAGTGTTAATTATCAAACTCTTATAGTGTAATATATTAACACCACAAAGGATCATATGAACACCACTCAGTTGTTATGTGTTAACACTCTTAGGTTAAATTTTAAACTCTGCACCAGTGTTCATTTGAAATATTTTACATTTGTATTTACATTATGTCCTGCCGTTAATTCTATAATTACAATGTACCATTTAAATTCACCACTCATGCAATAATTATGTGCTGCAATGAATACATTTTATTTTTTCTTTAACAGGGTTTAACATGGCACTTAAAACAATCTGTACAATGACCTTGTACATAAAATCTCATGTAACAAAACCTAAAACATTGTCTTGCAATCTACACAATACAGCAGTCTGGTACAACATAAAACAATGAGTCTGCACCATAAGCCATTTGTACATCAAAAGGCTTAAAGAATCTCAAGTCATGAGGCATAACAACTGAAACATTATGCATGTTTTCAGTAACTTCAAATGCATGTAAATGTTCCACAAATGCAGTCTCCATTTCAGTTACCAAAAAATAAACTTCATTCCTCAGAAATATACAAACAATTTTGTTGAACACAGGCAATTCTTCAACAACACCTGTGCAAACAACAAGACCTGTGTGAAACTCAATGTCTTCATGTTTAATCCAACTTGTGATATTTACTTCACTTAACATATCAATCTGAAAATGTTCTGCAATCAAATTACCATTGTCAACATCAGTCAGTTTCTTTGACTTAACAGGCCCAGATTCAATCCCTTTTGTAAAAAGTGACTCCCAATGGTATGCGACAGCTATCTGGTGTTTCATTGCAAGGGACTTAGTTATGTTCTTGAAATTTTTCAAACTGGACTTAAAAAATTTGTGTTTTGCTTCATATCGCATACTCCAGACATGAACTAAAGGACCAATTTGGCGTATACACTCAGGGTAGTGAATCATGAAATGGTGTTTTGGTATCAGATTATTTTGGGGATACAATTCGCCAAATAACTGGTGATGCTCTCGAATAAGATGTTTTAAAAATACAATCATTCCATCTGTAATACGTGGGGAAAAAATTATGTTTACTATGTGCATTAAAAGCAGAAGTAAATGCCAGTGGCTGTCACCTTCTGGGACCACATCACCGAAGATTAGTGGGAGGTTTCTAATAAGGCATAATGTTTGACTAGCGTTAAGTCCGATACTGTTGCCACTACAAAACAGGTTTATGCGTGTTGGACGGTTCTTTTTGTCCATGAAACCATAATTGAATGCATATACACGCTGGAGTATGTTTTCATTAGAAATGAAGTTCTGATTCAAATAACCAAACAACAACTTAATCTCGTATTGTGCCACACCCTCTAAGACATCGTGCATGATATCTAAAACAAAATTATCTGAAACACTGAAGTATGACAAAGAATTGAATATACTGTTGCGTTTCAAGCCAAAACATGACGTTTCCCTCGGATTCTCATGAAGATAATTGTAATGCTCTTCATTTGTCAATCTGCTGCGCAAAACCATACGTGGATCATTTTCACTAAACATTGTTTGAGCCAATCTTTTGTCAGCAAGACACATTCTGCAAAAGTAATTTCCAGAGAAAGATTCCACATAACCAAGGATTGAGTTCAGACCTAAATTGTCCCCTGTTACTTGAGCAATTGTACCATAAAGAGGTTGTTCAGTAAATGACACTTTCATTCCATGTTGTTCTAGCACTTTTACATCTTCAACAAATGGACAAAGAATTTTGTCAATGCCATATTTTTTGGAATCTTGAGAATGAAACAAAGAGATGAGGTGAATGTTCATCAAAGACGAATTCAAACGTGGTGGTAAATTTCGGACTGTAAAATATAAACATCCTAGCTTGTGAACCCCATGTTTGGACCCAAGAGGGTTTGCGGTTTCAAAGTCATCATAATAAACTTGAATTTGCAAAGCATTTTGTGACTTGGAATACAGTGCGTGATGCTTGTAGTATTTTCCATCACAGAAGTCTTGGTATAAGTTACAATCTGTAGCAGCAGGTTTATTAATATGACTACATACGTCTGGATTTTTAAAAATAAATTCTAGCGTTTTTAAAAGGGGTACATAAATGAAAGTGTCATTTACTGGAACCTGTTCATATACTCCAGATTTTTTGTTTCTTTTTGAATCAAATCTCATTAAATGAATTTCAATTGGCTCAACAACACCCCATTTTTCACTGAAGTACTTTGTCATTTTGGAATTTGTGTTTAAGTCACTAAATGGATTGAAAGCATTGCTAAAGACATCTTTCACTGCACTTCTTATTTGATTTTCAGCAGGTAAAGCACTGAGCACTTGTTCTTTAAGATTTGCATGAACTTCATCAACATACTCCTCCATACTTTCAACAACAGATAACACTACACTGTTCGCAACACCACTGCCTTTTAACTTTGCAATAATTGACGCGCACATATCTTTTGCTTGGTCTTTTGACATACGAGATGTTGATGGTTCGTTTATTGCATCTAGGTCCATTACAGAGGAGATGTGTTGTGAGCTCTGTTCACCAAAGTCTGACTGATGTGGTACTTGCATAACATCACTGCCTGCATCAAGATCTGTAGTATAATGACAAGTATTTAAATGCATTCTAAAACCCTTAAAACTTTTAAACTGCATTGAGCATCCTTCTTGGGCACAAACAAGAACAAACTTTTTGCCAGGATATAACCCATGAAAAAACTTAAGGTGCTGAATTAATGAACTGGGTGCATCATGCAATGTTCTGCAAACGTGGCACTTAAACATAGTTTTTTAGTTTCTGTTCATGAACTTTGCTCGTAACTCCTTCACCTTTGGACTTTCTTTAGTGGTGTCAACATCTACACCGTAGACTGTTGTCTGGAGGAATGTGTACATGTTGCTGAGTGCATCATCATAGCTTACACTGAAAACGAAGTGTGCTTTAAACAGTTCATCAATGGCTGCCAACGAGGTGGTTCCCTGGCATGGGATGATCATCTTGTCCATTGCAATGAAGTAATTGCTGATGGCCCACTTGTGTGTTCCTGAAGCAAGGAGGTATGGTTGGCGATGTCCCTCCTGTTTTCCCAAGTGTTCTTCTAAACTGCTGTTTGACTGGAGGAAAAAATAAACAAAATTTACATCATGAAAATCTTAGATTGTGCACTGAATTAATTAAGCTTATCCTGCCCAGTTAATCACAAACTGTAGCTCTGCACAAACCTTGTGAAACACAACTAGACGTTCCATGGCCTGAGCTGCGCTGATCTTCTGTTTTTTCTTTTTAGAAGGCTGAGGTGGTAGAATGTGCAGGAGCAGCAAAAAAGATGCCATATCACTGTCCCACTCTGTAACAAACAATTTGACACAATTTATCATCTTCCTTTATTAGCTGTTTTGCATCAATTTACATTAGAGCTCTCTGTTAGATATAAAATTTTGCTTTAACATACCTCGATGAACCTCTGATGACTCATCATTGTACAGATTCCTGGCCGATTTTAGCAAGCTCTGGAGCACTGAGGTAGTAGTAAGGCTCTCTGCTTCTCTGATCACCTTTTCTTTATAGGAGGTAGGCCACTTCTCCAACAGTTTGGCAGCTGTTTCTGGACCAAATAGGAGGCTAAAATCTTGATCTATCTGCAGGAACAGAAAAATAAAAGAGTATTACTCACCATCTCATGCTTTACAGATATGAATTGTAGTTTAAGAAAATCCTTCCATCACTTACCAGCCCTTTCGTGTCCAGCAGCCTTGGAAACACTGTGAGAATGTTGTGTGACTCGTCAGGATTGTAGATGAGGCGCTGTCTATAGCAGAAGGTCTCCTTCATCTTTTGCAGGACAGTTTCTCGGTCAGTGGTGTGGTTCATTAAGGAAATGGACTCTTTACAACGTTCTTCATCCAACTGATCAGCAGCCGAAGGCAGCTCCCTTTCCTGGGTTGGGCCACCTGCTCCTGCATTCTGTATTTTAGACTCTTTGCACTCAATTTTGGTCTTTCGTTGAATTGTCTTTAACCTCCACGCAAGAAATCCAGAGCCACTTTGGCTGTCATAAAAATGCTCCTAACCAAAAACAAAGACATAAGTTGGTTGAATTTTATTATAAGCAAATAGAAGGAATCCCACTGTAATAACTTTTTCATGGTATAAATATTATGTAGAATGATATTTTATTAAAATGTTTCAAATAAATGTTACTACCGTTGTCTTTTTCATTAGTTAATCCATACTAACATAATTTAACAAATACAGCACGTGTGCTAATTGTTGTGGCAGTCCTTAAAAGTGTCAAGCAAATTCATTACCTTTTCTTAATGATAAATACATTTTAAAACAAGAGATGTTAAAATGAATACATAACTTACATATCCTTTTGTTGAAAAGGGATCTTTTAATGCAGGGAACAAGGTGACAATTCCCAGTGCATATTTTTCTTTAGTGCCACGCTGAGAGATTCTCCTGCAAAAATAAATCCAAATTAATTTGAATACTTGCGCAATATGAAAATGTAAAAGAAAAAAAAAACAAAGGGAAGAAAGCTAAATAGCAATTAACTGCCTAATATTAATATAACAAACGTACCCTTCCATTTCAACCATGTGGGCAGCAAGAATGTTAACCATTTGCCTTCTTGTACTGTCACACAATGTCCCAGTTTCGTCATATTCTTCCAAGACATTTGTCCCCCCTGACTTTGTTTGGAGGATCTGCTTTATGAGCTAAACAATAAATTAGACTGTTAATTGTTTTTTTTTGTTTTGTTTTTTTTATACAGTCAACATGAGTAATGCTTGTTGGGAAAATCATCATATTTGATTGTTTTCTGAATGATCACACATCACTGAATATTGAAGTAATAAAGCTAAAAATTCAGCATTCGAGTAAATTACATCTGAAACCATTGACAGTGTATAATAAAGTTTAATAAATAATTTAGAGATGTGACAACATGTGTATGTATGTGTGTGTGTGTGTATATATATACACACACATCTCTAAATTATTATTATTATATATATAAGTTTTTTTGTTTGTTTTTCACTTAGTACTCAGTGCACACATTTGATAATGAACTTACATCTTTGGCCACAGCACTCTGTAATGGCCCTTCATCACTTTTCATTCGTTTGGGTTGTCTTGACAAGTCACTGTCACTGCTACTGCTCAAAACTGAGAGGGAACTCCCACTGTATGACAGCGGTGCAGATGGAGTTGATGACTGAGATGTGTCTGAATAAAACAAAACATATAAAAAGCAATTAACCTTATTTGCAGTATACTTATGAATATATCAGAGATCAACCATCAGTAACAATTTATTGAAAATTTTATTAGTTAAATTATCAAACATTAATAATGACAAATACATTTGTTACCATATCTGTAATATTGGTAACTTGCTACTCTGGTAATCTTTTTTCATAATAAAGATTAATAATTGTAAATCAATAATATTTTAATTATTAACATCTATTTATTTTTATTTACAAATTAATCAATGCCAACATATGAGACCTTATATTCAAAAATAAGTAAAAGTCTATACACACACAGGAGTGAGGAATTACTGGCATAGATTTTTTTTTAATATTTGGTTAACTATGCCACTAAAAAGGAGACAAGATGAATACGAAGTGTAAATTATCTAAAATTACCACTACTATTTATTTATCTTTTTTTTTACCGTGATTTGAACTGTCCTTCACTACAAAGCAAATCCCTGCCACTGCAGACAATTCTGCAAACACAGTTTCATCCACCTCAGTGCCAGAGTCATCTTCCACTGTAATGTTGTTAGCAGGGATGGAGAACTTTTCTCTCACTAAATGATGATAAAAAGAAACATGTTACATTTTTTAAAATACCAAATTACCCCCACCTAGTACATGTTATCGGTTACTCAAATTGTTATATCAATTGTGAATTTTACCTTCAAAAAGGAATTCTTCAAAATCAGCAGCCTGTAATTTGATGTATTTCTTGCGATTTTCATACTGCACTTTAATTATCATATTGCTAACAGCATGTGTCTTCTGAGAGAAAAAAAAGGACATACAGTAGAGCTTTTATTAGATACCCAAATGATAAATACGTAATTTAATATACAAAATAACTTTCAGAATGATTATATTACACTAAAATATGCTTTTCCATAAAAAAGTACCTTCTGAAACTGAAGTTGTTGTGTATTCAAACGTTCTTTTACGGCTTGAAAGGCTTCTAACTGTACATACTGCCTTTCACACTTGTCATGATGACGACAATATCGTTCTACCCTGTTTAACAAACGTACTAAAGCAAAAATAAACTTGTCACCTTCGCTAAACTGACAATTCGACAAGCTTGATAAAACAGTAATAAAAAAAATAACTGGTCAACTATAAATGGCTTTTTATTAACTATTATATTTGTACTTTTTAGGTGCCCAACACAGTTAAATTATAATTAGTTAACATTACTAACTAACATTAGTTCTCGCAAACTTTCTAGCATGACTTCTGAAAACTATTAGCTCATCTGCAAATGGAATTTTCTATCAACATTGGCAGAATTCATAACTCTCGAGTCCAAATATATTTCTCCTGAAACTTCACAGATAACTCCCACTTACCTGAAGGAGAAATATTTGAACGTTGAGCCTCAAGAAGCTGTTGATTCCTATAAAAAAAGATGTACGTTAGTTAACGAAGCTACACACGCTCAAGCACACACAAAGACGTGTTAAGAGTAACGTTCGATCTAAATTTGAGTAAATTATGATCATTTACTAAAACTTTCTGTCACATGATGTGATTAAACACACTGACTAAATGCGAATTTAGTCAGAATAAATGCCGCACACAGAAAAGGCACTGATCACTCACTCCTGCTCGCGTCGCGATGGAAGAAAATGGCGAATGGCAGGTGTTTAATTATCTAGAAAGGGCACTTGATAGTGCTGATTATACAACGGGTGTTCCTCTTTCAATGTTGAATCAAGCAAGCAAAAAGCACGACGTATGGCTGCGTTACATAATAAACAAAGCAGCTCCTTCACATGCGTGGACTTTTCTTTTGCTCTTACCAGCAAAAGTGTGCGAAAAGAGCCTGAGTGTGGCGCGAGGGAACCGAAGGTAGTTTGCCGAACCGCGCCGCGGGCCCACGCACGGAAATAAAAATATATCTTGTTTAATATCAGCAACACTTTATTAACCATTCGGTTAATGTTGAAGGAAAACAATTCAAAACAGTCACAAACCGTATTTTCTCGTATTTTAACCAAGAGGAGCAGTTTTAAGACAGCTTTAGTTTCTTTAATGTAACATAGCTAGTAAAGAACAAAATAAAGTTGGAACATTATAATTTGTTGTGAGATATTTAAAACTAACGTATATTTAACGATTTTGATGTCAAATGTCTCCATATAAACAATTTAAGTACTCACCAGTTGCTGCTTCTCATTGCTCCTCGTGGCAGAAGAAAATGGCGTCTGGAAAAATCCTTCAGAGATATTGCTGGATAAATTCCCGGATGTAGTAGTCAACACTATATTAGCATTAGATACATATAACTCTGTACGACAAGGAGGCAAATCAGCTTCCAACACTAAGAGGGTTATTTTATCTTTATCTAACTCTAGAATTTCAACACTTTACTCTGAATTACCTCAACACTCGAAATTTAACACTAACGAATTTGCTGTGCTCCCCACACTTATAGCACTTATATTCAGGGCAGTCTTTCACCACATGCTCGGGGCTCATGCACAGCCGACAAGTCTTCACCTGATGGCTGTGCATTACTCTGAAATATTGTGGGCCATCCTCTGTTTCGATTTTTGTGCTGTATGGGAGGGAGGCAACTTCTTTTGGGAAACAGGTTTTAACGTACCTTGTACCGTCCTCTATGGTTGTGCCCGGATAGCGACGCCTTCTAATCTTTGATTTGGGTTCAACTCCCCAGCCTTCCAATTTTTCTATAATTTTTTCATCAGCAATGTAAACAGGCAGGTGCATGAAAGAGACAACATATTCTCTGTTTTGCAGTCTTTTAACCTCACAGATTGCTCCATTAATGTCCAATCCATCCATCAAATCTTCAGTATCCTCTTCACATTCCAGGGTAATTTCATAATCTGTTGTTTGTTTTGGTCTCACTGCTAAAAATTTTCCACATCCAATCTTCTCCAGTGCTTTTATCACTTCAGTTGCTCTTACATCTCTTATGTTTCCCACACTCACTGTCACAGTTGCTTCTTTTAAATATCTTCGTTTTGCAAAATCCTTACTTATTTCTTTTCCGTCTCGTTGTCTTTTATCCAGTCCATTGTCTTCCTTGTCTCGTACACCGTCCGCCATTACCATGTCTGTTTCCGTTTGTCCGTCCATTGTGAAAAAAGTGAATCCTCCCAAACAGCACAGGCTGCCGGGAGGATTAAAGGAAAACTTCAAAAAGAAAAAAAAAAAAAAAGAAAAACTGCTCAAAAAAAGATAAATCAAAATCAAAACAAACTAAGGAAAAAACTTTGGTGAGCCTTCCTCACCTACTGTGGTCACACACTTCCTGACACATACTACTCACTAGCGCCCTCAGGGTGGTATGGCCGTAAGCGACAGCTGCTGTCAAGATCTGGTTATTTAAAAGAGGCGCAGCACCAGGACCCGATCGCAGCTTAGCTCACACTGACACAGCTCCGACAGAAACAACGCCCTTGTCCCGTCAATTGTTCACCTATGGGTTTATTTGTCCCACCCCTCCCAAATAAAATGAGTACGATAAACAACACTAGCACCAGAACTGTGACCCGGGGAAGTGTATTAGCTGCCAAATGAAGAAATTACAAAGGCTTACAGCACCTGGTATTCCCAGGCAGTCTCCCATCCAAGTACTAACCAGGCTCAACCCTGTTTTACTTCTGAGTTCAAACAAGATCAGGTATATGCAGGTATATGCAGGGTGACAGCAGCTGTCAAGAGCTGGTTATTTAAAAGAGGCGCAAGATATGTCCGGTTCACAGTTTTTAAAATCTCACAGTCTCAGAATCGACTAAGTCCGTTTGGGGGATGGTGGGTCTGACCGGCGGGAACGACATGAAGACTCCCACCGGTAGAGTTGTTTAGACCAGGCCCAAGCATGCCAGGCCATGTCCGATGGGAGACCACCTTTCCCGGACGTCCCGCACCTGGAGGTACATGCCCGACCCCAGTTGCCTCTGACCTGCCATTGTGTTTTCGGAGAAGGTGCAAAAGAGTGGACTTAGGTTTTGACGGCTTTGTGGTTCAACAAACCAGGGAGTCTCTGGCGATGTCTGCTGCCGGGTAAGAGTCTCCGTCTCCCGCAAGCTAAGTGCAGGGCAAATACGGAAGCCTTACATTAACTGTTGGCAGAACTACGTGTCGTTGATGCACCTCAGCCACCTCGAAAACTGAACCGCGTCAGGAGGTGGAACTGGGCAGGGCTGGTGCACCCCAACCACCTTTAAAGTCTAATATTTGCAGGTAGTAGCACGGGAGAGAGGGTAGTGCACCAGAGCCAGGTGGGTCACCAACGGTACGTATGCCTGGCGTGTGGAGTTGGCAGAGTCTGTGTTCCCGGGGTTAAGTGTGGGGTGCCCGGGCACTGCTGGAGAACAGGTGTCAATCCAGGGCCCCTGTGGAGCCGGAGCTTGCCCCGGAAAGGGCGATGGTCTCCGGGCAGAGTGGGTCTGGCTTTGGGGGCTGGGGGTTATGGTAGGAAATAGTCCCAGGGCCTGCGGTGGTGCAGTTTGGGCCGGGAAAGGGCGATGGTCTCCGGGCAGAGTGATCCTCTTACACATGTATGTAACTGCCTTGCACCACTCACACCCCACAAGGGCAACATTAGAGGCAGATCAGTATTGGTGGTTCAGTGGTAGAAATCTCGCCTGCCACGCAGGAGACCCGGGTCCGATTCCCGGCCAATGCAACAGCTGTTTTGTGTTGATCCTCTTCCACCTGTATGTAACTGGCTTGCACCACTCACACCCCACAAGGGCAACACCAAAAGCACATCAGCGTTGGTGGTTCAGTGATAGAATTCTCGCCTGCCACGTGGGAGACCCGGGTCCGATTCCCAGCCAATGCAACAGCTGTTTTGTGTTGATCCTCTTCCACCTGTATGTAACTGGCTTGCACCACTCACACCCCACAAGGGCAACACCAAAAGCACTTCAGCATTGGTGGTTCAGTGGTTGAATTCTTGCCTGCCACGCGGGAGACCTTGGTCCGATTCCTGGCCAATGCAATTACTGTTTTGTGTTGATCCTGTTCCACATGTATGTAACTGCCTTGCACCACTCACACCCCACAAGGGCAACACCAGAAGCACATCAGCATTGGTGGTTCAGTGGTAGAATTCTCACCTGCCACGCGGGAGACCCGGGTCTGATTCCCGGCCAATGCAATTGCTGTTTTGTGTTGATCCTCTTCCACCTGTATGTAACTGCCTTGCAACACTCACACCCCACAAGGGCAACAACAGAAGCACATCAGCATTGGTCTTTCATTGATAGAAATCTCGCCTGCCACGCGGGAGACCTGGGTTCGATTCCCGGCCCATGCAATTGCTGTTTAGTGTTGATCCTCTTCCACATGTATGTAACTGCCTTGCACCACTCACACCCCACAAGGGCAACACCAGAAGCACATCAGCATTGGTGGTTCAGTGGTAGAATTCTCCCTTTCCACGCAGGAGATCCGGGTCTGATTCCCGGCAATTGCTGTTTTGTGTTGATCCTCTTCCACCTGTGTGTAACTGCCTTGCATCACTTACACCCCACAAGGGCAACACTAGAAGCAGATCAGCATTGGTGGTCCAGTAGTAGAATTCTCGCCTCCCACACGGGAGACCCGGGTCTGGTTCCTGGCCAATGCAACTGCTTTTTCGTGTTGATCCTCTTCCAACTTTATCGAAAAGCCTTGCAGCACCCACACCAAACAAGGGCAACTGAAAATGCAGATCAGCATTAGTGGTTTAGTAGTAGAGTTCTCGGCTGCATTGTAGAAGACCCGGGTCCGTTTCCCGGCCAATAGAATTGCTGTTTTGTGTTAATCCTCTTCCACATGTAAGTAACTGCCTTGCAGCACTCACACCCCACAAGGGCAACACCACAAATACATCAGCATTGGTGGTTCAGTGGTAGAATTCTCGCCTGCCACGCGGGAGACCCGGGTCCGATTCCCGGCCCATGCAACAGCTGTTTTGTGTTGATCATGTTCCACCTGTTTGTAACTGGCTTGCACCACTCACACCCCACAAGGGCAAGACCAAATGCACATCAGCATTGGTGGTTCAGTGGTAGACTTCTCGCTTGCCATGCGGGAGACCCGGGTCAGATTCCCGGGCAATGCAATTGCTGTTTTGTGTTGATCCTCTTCCACATGTATGTAACTGCCTTGCATCACTCACACCCCACAAGGGCAACCCCAAACGCACATCAGCATTGGTGGTTCAGTGGTAGAATTCTCGCCTGCCACGTGGGAGACCCGGGTCCGATTCCCAGCCAATGCAACAGCTGTTTTGTGTTGATCCTCTTTCACCTGTATGTAACTGGCTTGCACCACTCACACCCCCCAAGGGCAACACTGGAGGCAGATCAGCATTGGTGGTTCAGTGGTAGAAATCTTGCCTGCCACGCGGGGGACCCGGGTCCGATTTCCGGCCAATGCAACAGCTGTTTTGTGTTGATCCTCTTCCACCTGTGTGTAACTGGCTTGCACCACTCACACCCCACAAGGGCAACACCAAAAGCACTTCAGCATTGATGGTTCAGTGGTAGAATTCTTGCCTGCCACGCGGAAGACCTTGGTCCGATTCCTGGCCAATGCAATTACTGTTTTGTGTTGATCCTCTTCCACATGTATGTAACTGCCTTGCACCACTCACACCCCACAAGGGCAACACCAGAAGCACATCAGCATTGGTGGTTCAGTGGTAGAATTCTCACCTGCCATGCGGGAGACCTGGCCAATGCAAATGCTGTTTTGTGTTGATCCTCTTCCACATGTATGTAACTGCCTTGCAGCACTTACACCCCACAAGGGCAAAACCAGAAGCACATCAGCATTGGTGGTTCAGTGGGAGATTTTTTGCCTGCCACGCGGGAGACCCGGGTCTGATTCCCGGCCAATGCAATTGCTGTTTTGTGTTGATCCTCTTCCACCTGTATGTAACTGCCTTGCAACACTCACACCCCACAACGGCAACAACAGAAGCACATCAGCATTGGTGGTTCAGTGGGAGATTTTTTGCCTGCCATGCGGGAGACCCGGGTCCGATTCCCGGCCAATGCATTTCCTGTTTCGTGTTGATCCTCTTCCCGCTTTATGGAAAAGCCTTGCAGCACTCACACGCCACAAGGGCAACAAAAGAAGAAGATCAGCATTGGTGATTCAGTGGTAGAATTCTCGCCTGCCACGCGGGAGACCCGGGTCCGATTCCCGGCAAATGCAACAGCTGTTTTGTGTTGATCCTCTTCCACCTTTATGTAACTGGCTTGCACCACTCACACCCCACAAGGGCAACACCAAAATCACTTCAGCATTGGTGGTTCAGTGGTAGAATTCTTGCCTGCCACGCGGGAGACCTGGGTCCGATTCCCAGCCAATGCTATTGCTGTTTAGTGTTGATCCTCTTCCACATGTATGTAACTGCCTTGCACCACTCACACCCCACAAGGGCAACACCAGAAGCACATCAGCATTGGTGGTTCAGTGGTAGAATTCTCACCTGCCACGCGGGAGACCCTGGTCTGATTCCAGGCCAATACAATTGCTGTTTTATGTTGATGCTCTTCCACATGTATGTAACTGCCTTGCAGCACTCACACCCCACAAGGGCAACACCAGATGCACATCAGCATTGGTGGTTAGTGGTAGATATCTCCCTTTCCATGCAGGAGATCCGGGTCTGATTCCCGGCAATTGCTGTTTTGTGTTGATCCTCTTCCACCTGTGTGTAACTGCCTTGCATCACTCACACCCCACAAGGGCAACACTAGAAGCAGATCAGCATTGGTGGTCCAGTGGTAGAATTCTCCCCTCCCACTCGGGAGACCCGGGTCTGGTTCCCGGCCAATTCAAATGCTTTTTCGTGTTGATCCTCTTCCAACTTTATGGAAAAGCCTTGCAGCACCCACACCAAACAAGGGCAAGTGAAAATGCAGATCAGCATTGGTGGTTTAGTAGTAGAGTTCTCGGCTGCATTGTAGAAGACCCGGGTCCGTTTCCCGGCCAATAGAATTGCTGTTTTGTGTTAATCCTCTTCCACATGTAAGTAACTGCCTTGCAGCACTCACACCCAACAAGGGCAACAACACAAATACATCAGCATTGGTGGTTCAGTGGTAGAATTCTCCCCTGCCACGCGGGAGACCCGGGTCCGATTCCTGGCCAATGCAATTGCTGTTTTGTGTTGATCCTCTTCCACCTGTATGTAACTGGCTTGCACCACTCACACCCCACAAGGGCAACACCAAATGCACATCAGCATTGATGGTTCAGTGGTAGAATTCACGCCTGCCACGCGGGAGACCCGGGTCCGATTCCCGGGCAATGCAATTGCTGTTTTGTGTTAATCTTCTTCCACATGTATGTAACTGCCTTGCAGCACTCACACCCCATAAGGGCAACACCAAAAGCAAATCAGCGTTGGTGGTTCAGTGGTAGAATTCTCCTCTGCCACGCAGGAGACCTGGGTCTAATTCCCAGCAATTGCTATTTTGTGTTGATCCTCTTCCACATGTATGTAACTGCCTTGCATCACTTTCACCCCACAAGGGCAACACCAAATGCACATCAGCATTACTGGTTCAGTGGTAGTATTCTCGCCTCCCACGCTGGAGACCCGGGTCCGATTCCTTGCCAATAGAATTGCTGTTTTGTGTTAATCCTCTTACACATGGATGTAACTGTCTTGCAGCACTCAGACCCCACAAGGGCAACAACAGAAGCACATCAGCATTGGTGGTTCAGTGGTAGAATTCTCGCCTGCCACGTGGGAGACCCGGGTCCGATTCCCGCCCAATGCAGTTGCTGTTTTGTTTTGATCCTCTTCCACATGTATGTAACTGCCTTGCACCACTCACACCCCACAAGGGCAACAACAGAAGCACAACAGCATTGGTGGTTCAGTGGTAGAATTCTCGCCTGCCACGGGGGAGACCCGGGTCCAATTCCCGGCCAATGCAATTGCTGTTTTGTGTTGATCCTCTTCCACATGTATGTAACTGCCTTGCACCACTCACAACCCACAAAGGCAACATCAGAAGCACATCAGCATTGGTGGTTCAGTGGTAGATTTCTCGCCTGCCACGTGGGAGACCCGGGTCCGATTCCCGCCCAATGCAATCGCTGTTTTGTGTTGATCCTCTCCACATGTATGTAACTGCCTTGCACCACTCACACCCCACAAGGGCAACAACAAAAGTATATCAGCATTGGTGGTTCAGTGGTAGAATTCTCGCCTGCCACGCGGGATACCCGGGTCCGATTCCCGGCCAATGCAATTGCTGTTTTGTGTTGATCCTCTTCCACATGTGTGTAACTGCCTTGCACCACTCACACCACACAAGGGCAACACCAGAAGCACGTCAGCATTGATGGTTCAGTGGTAGAATTCTTGCTTGAACGCGGGAGACCTGGCCAATGCAAATGCTGTTTTGTGTTGATCCTCTTCCACAAGTATGTAACTGCCTTGCAGCACTCACACCCCACAAGGGCAACACCAGATGCAAATCAGCATTGGTGGTTCAGTGGTAGATATCTCCTTTTCCACGCAGGAGATCCGGGTCTGATTCCCGGCAATTGCTGTTTTGTGTTGATCCTCTTCCACCTGTGTGTAACTGCCTTGCATCACTCAGACCCATCAAGGGCAACACAAGAAGCAGATCAGCATTGGTGGTTCAGTGGTAGAATTCTCGCCTCCCACGTGGGAGACCCGGGTCTGGTTCCCGGCCAATGCAATTGCTTTTTCATGTTGATCCTCTTCCAACTTTATGGAAAAGCCTTGCAGCACCCACACCAAACAAGGGCAACTGAAAATGCAGATCAGCTTTGGTGGTTTAGTAGTAGAGTTCTCGTGTGCATTGTAGAAGACCCGGGTCCGTTTCCCGGCCAATAGAATTGCTGTTTTGTGTTAATCCTCTTCCGCATGCAAGTAACTGCCTTGCAGCACTCACACCCCACAAGGGCAACACCACAAATACATCAGCATTGGTGGTTCAGTGGTAGAATTCTCGCCTGCCACGCGGGAGACCCGGGTCCGATTCCCGGCCAATGCAAATGCTGTTTTGTGTTGATCTTCTTCCACATGTATGTAACTGCCTTGCAGCACTCACACCCCACAAGGGCATCACCAAAAGCACATCAGCATTGGTGGTTCAGGGGTAGAATTCTCGCCTGCCATGCGGGAGACCTGGGTCCGATTCCCGGCCAATGCAACCGCTGTTTTGTGTTCATCCTCTTCCACCTGTATGTAACTGGCTTGCACCACTCACACCCCACAAGGGTAACACCAAAAGCACATCAGCATTGGTGGTTCGGTGGTAGAATTCTCGCCTGTCACGCGGGAGACCCGGGTCCGATTCCCGGCCCATGCAATTGCTGTTTTGTGTTGATTCTCTTCCACATGTATGTAACTGCCTTGCAGCACTCACACCCCACAAGGGCAACACCGGAAGCACATCAGCAATGGTGGTTCAGTGGTAGAATTCTCCCCTGCCACGCAGGAGACCTGGGTCTGATTCCCGGCATTTGCTGTTTTGTGTTGATCCTCTTCCACATGTATGTAACTGCCTTGCATCACTCTCACCCCACAAGGGCAACACTAGAAGCAGATCAGCATTGGTGGTTCAGTGGTAGTGTTCTCGCCTCCCACGCGGGAGACCCGGGTCCGATTCCTGGCCAATAGAATTGCTGTTTTGTGATGATCCTCTTACACATGTATGTAACTGCCTTGCAGCACTCACACCCCACAAGGGCAACAACAGAAGCACGTCAGCATTGGTGGTTCAGTGATAGAATTCTCGCCTGCCACGTGGGAGACCCGGGTCCGATTCCCGACCAATGCAATTGCTGTTTTGTGTTGATCATCTTCCACATGTATGTAACTGCCTTGCACCACTCACAACCCACAAAGGCAACACCAGAAGCACATCAGCATTGGTGGTTCAGTGGTAGATTTCTCGCCTGCCACGCGGGAGACCCGGGTCCGATTCCCGGCCAATGCAATTGCTGTTTTGTGTTGATTCTCTTCCACATTAATGTAACTGCCTTGCAGCACTCACACCCCACAAGGGCAACACCAGAAGCACATCAGCATTGGTGGTTCAGTGGTAGAATTCTCCCCTGCCACGCAGGAGACCTGGGTCTAATTCCCGGCAATTGCTGTTTTGTGTTGATCCTCTTCCACATGTATGTAACTGCCTTGCATCACTCTCACCCCACAAGGGCAACACTAAAAGCCGATCAGTATTGGTGGTTCAGTGGTAGTATTCTCGCCTCCCATGCGGGAGGCCCGGGTCCGATTCCTGGTTAATAGAATTGCTGTTTTGTGTTAATCCTCTTACACATGTATGTAACTGCCTTGCATCACTCACACCCCATAAGGGCAACACCAGAAGCAAAACAGCATTGGTGGTTCAGTGGTAGAATTCTCCCCTGCCACCCAGGAGACCTGGGTCTAATTCCCAGCAATTGCTGTTTTGTGTTGATCCTCTTCCACATGTATGTAACTGCCTTGCATCACTTTCACCCCACAAGGGCAACACCAAATGCACATCAGCATTGGTGATTCAGTGGTAGTATTCTCGCCTCCCACGCTGGAGACCCGGGTCCGATTCCTTGCCAATAGAATTGCTGTTTTGTGTTAATCCTCTTACACATGTATGTAACTGCCTTGCAGCACTCACACCCCACAAGGGCAACAACAGAAGCAAATCAGCATTGGTGGTTCGGTGGTAGAATTCTCGCCTGCCACGCGGGAGACCCGGGTCCGATTCCCGGCCAATGCAATTGCTGTTTTGTGTTGATCATCTTCCACATGTATGTAACTGCCTTGCACCACTCACAACCTACAAAGGCAACACCAGAAGCACATCAGCATTGGTGGTTCAGTGGTAGAATTCTCGCCTGCCACGCGGGAGACCCGGGTCCGATTCCCGGCCAATGCAATTGCTGTTTTGTGTTGATTCTCTTCCACATGTATGTAACTGCCTTGCAGCACTCACACCCCACAAGGGCAACACCAGAAGCACATCAGCATTGGTGGTTCAGTGGTAGAATTCTCCCCTGCCACGCAGGAGACCTGGGTCTAATTCCCAGCAATTGCTGTTTTGTGTTGATCCTCTTCCACATGTATGTAACTGCCTTGCATCACTCTCACCCCACAAGGGCAACACTAGAAGCCGATCAGTATTGGTGGTTCAGTGGTAGTATTCTCGTCTCCCACGCGGGAGACCAGAGTCCGATTCCTGGTTAATAGAATTGCTGTTTTGTGTTAATCCTCTTACACATGTATGTAACTGCCTTGCATCACTCACACCCCACAAGGGCAACAACAGAAGCACATCAGCATTGGTGGTTCGGTGGTAGAATTCTTACCTGCCACGCGGGAGACCTGGGTCCGATTCCCGGCCAATGCAAATGCTGTTTTGTGTTGATCTTCTTCCACATGTATGTAACTGCCTTGCAGCACTCACACCCCACAAGGGCATCACCAAAAGCACATCAGCTTTGGTGGTTCAGTGGTAGAATTCTCCCTGCCACGCAGGAGACCTGGGTCTGATTCCCGGCATTTGCTGTTTTGTGTTGATCCTCTTCCACATGTATGTAACTGCCTTGCATCACTCTCACCCCACAAGGGCAACACTAGAAGCAGATCAGCATTGGTGCTTCAGTGGTAGTGTTCTCGCCTCCCACGCGGGAGACCCGGGTCCGATTCCTGGCCAATAGAATTGCTGTTTTGTGATAATCCTCTTACACATGTATGTAACTGCCTTGCAGCACTCACACCCCACAATGGCAACAACAGAAGCACGTCAGCATTGGTGGTTCAGTGGTAGACTTCTCGCCTGCCACGTGGGAGACCCGGGTCCGATTCCCGGCCAATGCAATTGCTGTTTTGTGTTGATCATCTTCCACATGTATGTAACTGCCTTGCACCACTCACAACCCCCAAAGGCAACACCAGAAGCACATCAGCATTGGTGGTTCAGTGGTAGAATTCTCCCCTGCCACGCAGGAGACCTGGGTCTAATTCCCAGCAATTGCTGTTTTGTGTTGATCCTCTTCCACATGTATGTAACTGCCTTGCATCACTCTCACCCCACAAGGGCAACACTAGAAGCCGATCAGTATTGGTGGTTCAGTGGTAGTATTCTCGTCTCCCACGCGGGAGACCCGAGTCCGATTCCTGGTTAATAGAATTGCTGTTTTGTGTTAATCCTCTTACACATGTATGTAACTGCCTTGCATCACTCACACCCCATAAGGGCAACACCAGAAGCAAAACAGCATTGGTGGTTCAGTGGTAGAATTCTTGCCTGCCACGTGGGAGACCCGGGCCCGATTCCCGGCCAATGCAATTGCTGTTTTGTGTTGATCCTCTCCACATGTATGTAACTGCCTTGCACCACTCACACCCCACAAGGGCAACATCAGAAGTTTATCAGCATTGGTGGTTCAGTGGTAGAATTCTCGCCTGCCACGTGGGAGACCCGGGTCCGATTCCCGGCCAATGCAATTGTTGTTTTGTGTTGATCCTCTTCCACATGTATGTAACTGCCTTGCACCACTCACACCCCACAAGGACAACACCAGAAGCACATCAGCATTGGTGGTTCAGTGGTAGAATTCTCACTTGTCACGCGGGAGACCTGGCAATTGCTGTTTTGTGTTGATCCTCTTCCACATGTATGTAACTGCCTTGCAGCACTCACACCCCACAAGGGCAACACCAGATGCACATCAGCATTGGTGGTTCAGTGGTAGATATCTCCTTTTCCACGCAGGAGATCCGGGTCTGATTCCCGGCAAATGCTGTTTGGTGTTGATCCTCTTCCACCTGTGTGTAACTGCCTTGCATCACTCACACCCCACAAGGGCAACACTAGAAGCAGATTACCATTGGTGGTTCAGTGGTAGCATTCTCACCTCCCACGTGGGAGACCCAGGTCTGGTTCCTGGCCAATGCAATTGCTTTTTCGTGTTGATCCTCTTCCAACTTTATGGAAAAGCCTTGCAGCACCCACACCAAACAAGGGCAACTGAAAATGCAGATCAGGATTGGTGGTTTAGTAGTAGAGTTCTCGGGTGCATTGTAGAAGACCTGGGTCTGTTTCCCGGCCAATAGAATTGCTGTTTTGTGTTAATCCTCTTCCACATGTAAGTAACTGCCTTGCAGCACTCACACCCCACAAGGGCAACACCACAAATACATCAGCATTGGTGGTTCAGTGGTAGAGTTCTCGCCTGCCACGTGGGAGACCCGGGTCCGATTCCCGGCCAATTCAAATGCTGTTTTGTGTTGATCTTCTTCCACATGTATGTAACTGCCTTGCAGCACTCACACCCCACAAGGGCATCACCAAAAGCACATCAGCATTGGTGGTTCAGTGGTAGATTCTCGCCTGCCACGTGGGAGACCTGGGTCCGATTCCCGGCCAATGCAACAACTGTTTTGTGTTGATCCTCTTCCACCTGTATGTAACTGGCTTGCACCACTCACACCCCACAAGGGCAACACCAAAAGCACATCAGCATTGGTGGTTCAGTGGTAGACTTCTCGCCTGCCACGCGGGAGACCCGGGTCCGATTCCTGGCCAATGCAATTGCTGTTTTGTGTTGATTCTCTTCCACATGTATGTAACTGCCTTGCAGCACTCACACCCCACAAGGGCAACACCAGAAGCACATCAGCATTTGTGGTTCAGTGGTAGAATTCTCTCCTGCCACGCAGGAGACCTGAGTCTGATTCCCGGCATTTGCTGTTTTGTGTTGATCCTCTTCCACATGTATGTAACTGCCTTGCATCACTCTCACCACAAAAGGGCAACACTAGAAGCAGATCAGTATTGGTGGTTCAGTGGTAGTATTCTCGCCTCCCACGCGGGAGACCCGGGTCCGATTCCTGGCCAATAGAATTGCTGTTTTGTGATAATCCTCTTACACATGTATGTAACTGCCTTGCAGCACTCACACCCCACAAGGGCAGCACCAGTAGCACATCAGCATTGGTGGTTCAGTGGTAGAATTCTCGCCTGCCACGCGGGAGACCCGGGTCCGATTCCCGGCCAATGCAATTGCTGTTTGTTTTGATCCTCTTCCACATGTATGTAACTGCCTTGCACCACTCACACCCCACAAGGGCAACAGCAGAAGCACATCAGTATTGGTGGTTCAGTGGTAGAATTCTAGCCTGCCACGCGGGAGACCCGGGTCTGATTCCCGGCCAATGCATTTGCTGTTTTGTGTTGATCCTCTTCCACATGTATGTAACTGCCTTGCATCACTCTCACCCCACAAGGGCAACACTAGAAGCAGATCAGCATTGGTGGTTCAGTGGTAGTGTTCTCGCCTCACACGCGGGAGACCTGGGTCCGATTCCTGGTTAATAGAATTGCTGTTTTTTGTTAATCCTCTTACACATGTATGTAACTGCCTTGCAGCACTCACACCCAACAAGGGCAACAACAGAAGCACATCAGCATTGGTGGTTCAGTGGTAGAATTCTCACCTGCCACGCGGGAGACCTGGCCAATTCTAATGCTGTTTTGTGTTGATCCTCTTCCACATGTATGTAACTGCCTTGGAGCACTTACACCCCACAAGGGCAACACCAAAAGCACATCAGCAGTGGTGGTTCAGTGGGAGATTTTTTGCCTGCCACGTGGGAGACCCGGGTCCGATTCCCGGCCAATGCAACAGCTGTTTTGTGTTGATCCTCTTCCACCTGTATGTAACTGGCTTGCACCACTCACACCCCACAAGGGCAACACCAAAAGCGCTTCAGCATTGGTCGTTCAGTGGTAGAATTCTTGCCTGCCACGCGGGAGACCTGGGTCCGATTCCCGGCCAATGCAATTGCTGTTTAGTGTTGATCCTCTTCCACATGTATGTAACTGCCTTGCACCACTCACACCCCACAAGGGCAACACCAGAAGCACATCAGCATTGGTGGTTCAGTGGTAGAATTCTCGCCTGCCATGCGGGAGACCCGGGTCTTATTCCCGGCCAATACAATTGCTGTTTTGTGTTGATCCTCTTCCACATGTATGTAACTGCCTTGCAGCACTCACACCCCACAAGGGCAACACCAGATGCACATCAGCATTGGTGGTTCAGTGGTAGATATCTCCCTTTCCACGCAGGAGATCCGGGTCTGATTCCCGGCAATTGCTGTTTTGTGTTGATCCTCTTCCACCTGTGTAACTGCCTTGCATCACTCACACCCCGAAAGGGCAGCACTAGAAGCAGATCAGCATTGGTGGTTCAGTGGTAGAATTCTCGCCTCCCACGCGGGAGACCTGGGTCTGGTTCCTGGCCAATGCAATTGCTTTTTCGTGTTGATCCTCTTCCAACTTTATGGAAAAGCCTTGCAGCACCCACACCAAACAAGGGCAACTGAAAATGCAGATCAGCATTGGTGGTTTAGTAGTAGAGTTCTCGTGTGCATTGTAGAAGACCCGGGTCCGTTTCCCGGCCAGTAGAATTGCTGTTTTGTGTTAATCCTCTTCCACATGTAAGTAACTGCCTTGCAGCACTCACACCCCACAAGGGCAACACTACAAATACATCAGCATTGGTGGTTCAGTGGTAGAATTCTCGCCTGCCACGCGGGGGCCAGCCGCGAATAGTTAGAACGCAGTGCCAGCCAATCAGATTGAAGGACCTACCCACAGGCGGAAGTGATGTCAGAGCCAAACAGATTTTTCTTTTTTCATCAAAAACTGGGTTCGAATCCCACTTAGGCACTTGTAAATTATTTTAGACAGTTTTGTCAAAAATATTGTAATGTTTAACAATTTATTAGAGCCATAAATTATTTAAAACTTTTTTTCAAGTTTAGGAATGTGCTAAATAAATGAAAATAAAATACCCACAGTGAAACAGTTATATAAAATTAAATATTAGTTTAAATACATTCATAGTGGTTTTAAATATCTTTTTAAATGTAAATTAGAGAAGTTTACATTAAACAAACTGAATAAAACAAGTATTCTTTTTTAGTTTATTTAAAAAAAATTACGAATGGAATAATTCAAGTCACTATTAAATGATCTGATTAAGTGATGGAATAATAGAGGTAAAACTTTAATTGAAGGATCAGTCAAGTGTTTCCAAATGAAGTCTGTTAAAATAAAAGTCCTACAAAACATTAACAAAAACACTCATGAAACAAAATCTGATTGTTAATTGTATTTATTTATTTTTTTATTAGACATTAATAGGTTTTAAGAACTTTAAAAATAGTAGATAATCCTAAAATAGAGGGGGGGGGGAGAGAATACAGAAAAACAACAAACACAAATTCAATAATATAGATGCATTACATTACAATCTTACTGAAAATAAAATTTAAAAAACATATACAGGACTAAAATACTGCTAAGGGGCAAAATATCAAGAATAATAGAATACCTTTAAGGTTTTAAATACTAAATAAAATAAATAGCATCAATCCAAAAAATAAAAAAGGTAACACTTAACGCCAAGGTTGTGTTAGTTAATTAAGTTTATGTATTTACTAATGTGAACAAACAATGAACAATACGTTTATTGCAGTATTCATTCTTTTATGCTAAAATTAATGGAAATAAAATTATTGGCTAATTCTTGTTAACTCACAGTGCATTAAGACTAATGTAACAAGCATAACTTTGGATTTTAATAATGCAATAGTCAATGTTAAACTATAATTAATAAATGTTTATAAGTATAGTCCAATAATAGTTTATTTTAGTACAATAAATAAAGAAACCTTGTTGCAAAGTGTCACCAAAAAAACAAACAATAAAATTCACTTTCTTTCACAGTTTTAAGAGCTTTAAACAAACAGACTGAACTTTAAGAATAAAGACACGTAATAACACACTGAAAAATAAAACCTTTACACAATAATTAAATACTGCTAAAAGGGGGCAAAATATCAGGGAAATAATCCTGTTTTTGTCATTTAAAAAAAATTGAAATATCAATGCAAAATGTAAAAAAATAAATAAATTGTCACTTTAAGGTTTTAAGTATTTTACAAAAGTAAATATTAATCCAAAACCAATAAAGAAGGAATTCTAAGAAATAAGGACAAATTAAAATCAAACTCTGAAAATTAAAATGCAAAGTAGATGTGCATGAAAAATAGAACATTGAGTTTGGAGAGGTGTTTGAAGTCCTCACAGGTCCAGTTTGGGTGCTTGAAGGTAAGGCCAGCATGGTCAGAGGTGGAAAAAATAGAGAAAAAATATTTAATGATTCAAGAAAATTGTAAGACATATGTATTCAACACAGAATTGCAACTTTTAGTTCACATATGAGGGGAAAAAGGCATTTTATGCATAGTGTTGTTCATGTTTCCAAACATGTAAAAAGTAAATTAGTAATTACCAGACACTTAACACACACACACACACACACACACACACACACACACACACACACACACACACACACACACACACATATATAAAGTTATAATAATAATAATATAGCATGTAATTGATGTACTAATTAAATACACTGCTGGGATTTTGCTTACTGTAGTAAACACAGTTAGAAAATACTGTGAGAGGATGGGCAAAACACAAAAATAAAATATAATATGCCCATTGACACAAACAACCAAGTGCAAAAACATAAATTACAGCCATGTTCATTCATAATTATGTGAAATAAATCACGAAAGGGTAAATTTGGCTTAAAAAACTAAAGTTTACAGGTCAATATTGTTTTTGCACAACAGTAAAACAATGCTTTTGCACAACAGTAACACAAAGTAAGTAATAAAGTATCTTACCTTTGACAGATGTTGTAAATCCGCCGAATAAAATGAAAGGGGCAGATCGCGGATGTGTTTATTTCACTCTCTGAGTCAGAATGAAAATGTCATCTTCAAATTTCCCGCTGGTGCAAAAACACGGAAGTGCGCCACAGAGCGCCAGTGGCCGAAAGTATATTGCATCCGTAGTGGTTCAGCACTACCATTGAAAATGAATGGGAATCCGTTTAGGGCCGTTTAGCTAAAGAATCCTCGGCTGCCGCGCGGGAGGTCCTCGGTTCGAAACCGAGCAGAAACAGCCTTCTTCTTTTGGCGAGAAAACGATAGCAGCAACTGCTGCCAGCCGAATGATTGTCTCTCATATCGGTTTCCGTAGTGTAGTGGTTATCACATTTGCTTTACACGCGAAAGGTCCCCTGTTCGAAACTGGGCGGTAGCACACATTTAGCGGACACTTTATGTCCAAAGCGCACTACGCTGGAGCAGGTATTCGGCGGTTCAATAGGACAAGGAAATGCATACGTGAAGGGCTATTTATTCCAAGTAACTTGTTTGTGCTAGAGTAGGAGCTTTGTTTTCTTTAGAGAGAGGGATATTCACCGGGGTTCGGGTGTACTCGGAAGAGATGGGTTTTAGCTGTCGTTTGAAGGTTACCAGTGTATCCGTAATCCGAGTGGGAATGGGAAGATGATTCCACCAGCGTGGAACATTGAATAAAAACATAGTGGTGAGTGACTTACAGCCTCTCTGCGACGGCACCACAAGACGGTGCTCACAGCCTGACCGGAGGCTCCTTTGGTTGTCACGATGGCTTTACAAGCGGAAGGTCTCCTGTTAGAAACTGGGTGGAAACATGCAGATTTGCTTTCATGCACATTCTGAAGTGGCTCTCTGCTCACTGGATGGTTCACGCTACAAAGTCATTGCTCCGAGCTAAACAAACGGCGTGTATGCTAAAACCTGCAGGGAGCTTGTCGCACTGAGGAGGCTTTGTCCGCTTAATTGACAAACGCGTACACCTTGTGCTATCCTTGCAGGCCAAACTTCCCTACAGAAAGCACGGGTGGGGTTTCTGTAGTTTAGTGGTCATCACGTTCGCCTAACACGCGAAAGGTCCTCGGTTTAAAACCGAGCAGAAACAGCGTTCTTCTTTTGGCGAGTAAACGATAGCAGCAACTGCTGCCAGCCGAACGATTGTCAACAGACACCCAAACAAAAAGGTTACCTGCGTCCTGTACTCTCGTAGGTTTCCGTAGTGTAGTGGTTATCACGTTCGCCTCACACGCGAAAGGTCCCCAGTTCGAAACTGGGCGGAAACAACCTCCAGCTTTTATGCCAATTGTCAAATCAGGCTTCTGTTGAGCACTGACTTTCACTGAAAACATCCTTTCTGCAAAGCGGTGTGAGGCTAGAAATTTGAATTCAACTCAGTGTTTACTTGCCCTGGTGGTGTCACAAACTTGCATAGAATCTGATTTCTTTTAGCTTTGTGTTGTGCACGAGCAGGTGGCCAGTGCGTTTGCTGGCCCTCCACGGTGCAGACCGTACAAGACAGCTCTATAAAAAATACTATAAAAACTTGAAGCAATACTCTCATATCAGTTTCCGTAGTGTAGTGGTTATCACGTTCGCTTTACACGCGAAAGGTCCCCTGTTCAAATCTGGGCGGAAGCACACATTTAGCGGACACTTTATGTCCAAAGCGCACTACGATGGAGCAGGTATTCAGCGGTTCAATAGGACAAGGAAATGCAAGGAAATACGTGAAGGGCTATTTATTCCAAGTAACTTGTTTGTGCTAGAGTAGGAGCTTTGTTTTCTTTAGAGAGAGGGATATTCAGAGGGGTTCGGGTGTACTCGGAAGAGATGGGTTTTAGCTGTCGTTTGAAGGATACCAGTGTCTCCGTAATCCGAGTGGGAATGGGAAGATGATTCCACCAGCGTGGAACATTGAATAAAAACATAGTGGTGAGTGACTTACAGCCTCTCTGCGACTGGCACCACAAGACGGTGCTCACAGCCTGACCGGAGGCTCCTTTGGTTGTCACGATGGCTTTACAAGCGGAAGGTCTCCTGTTAGAAACTGGGTGGAAACATGCAGATTTGCTTTCATGCACATTCTGAAGTGGCTCTCTGCTCACTGGATGGTTCACGCTACAAAGTCATTGCTCCGAGCTAGGCAAACGGCGTGTATGCTAAAACCTGCAGGGAGCTTGTCACACTGAGGAGGCTTTGTCCGCTTGATTGACAAACGCGTACACCTTGTGTTATCCTTGCAGGCCAAACTTCCCTGCTGAAAGCACGGGTGGGGTTTCTGTAGTGTAGTGGTCATCACGTTCGCCTAACACGCGAAAGGTCCTCGGTTCGAAATCGAGCAGAAACAGCGTTCTTCTTTTGGCGAGTAAACGATAGCAGCAACTGCTGCCAGCCGAACGATTGTCAACAGACACCCAAACAAAAAGGTTACCTGCGTCCTGTACTCTCGTAGGTTTCCGTAGTGTAGTGGTTATCAAGTTCGCCTCACACGCGAAAGCTCCCCAGTTGAAACTGGGCGGAAACAACCTCCGGCTTTTATGCCAATTGTCAAATCAGGCTTCTGTTCAGCACTGACGTTCACTGAAAACATCCTTTCTGCAAAGCGGTGTGAGGCTAGAAATTTGAATTCAACTCAGTGTTTACTTGCCCTGGTGGTGTCACAAACTTGCATAGAATCTGATTTCTTTTAGCTTTGTGTTGTGCACGAGCAGGTGGCCAGTGCGTTTGCTGGCCCTCCACGGTGCAGACCGTACAAGACAGCTCTATAAAAAATACTATAAAACTTGAAGCAATACTCTCATGTCAGTTTCCGTAGTGTAGTGGTTATAACGTTCGCTTTACACGCGAAAGGTCCCCTGTTCGAATCTGGGCGGAAGCACACATTTAGCGGACACTTTATGTCCAAAGCGCACTACGATGGAGCAGGTATTCAGCGGTTCAATAGGACAAGGAAATGCAAGAAAATACGTGAAGGGCTATTTATTCCAAGTAACTTGTTTGTGCTAGAGTAGGAGCTTTGTTTTCTTTAGAGAGAGGGATATTCAGAGGGGTTCGGGTTGTACTCGGAAGAGATGGGTTTTAGCTGTCGTTTGAAGGATACCAGTGTCTCCGTAATCCGAGTGGGAATGGGAAGATGATTCCACCAGCGTGGAACATTGAATAAAAACATAGTGGTGAGTGACTTACAGCCTCTCTGCGACGGCACCACAAGACGGTGCTCACAGCCTGACCGGAGGCTCCTTTGGTTGTCACGATGGCTTTACAAGCGGAAGGTCTCCTGTTAGAAACTGGGTGGAAACATGCAGATTTGCTTTCATGCACATTCTGAAGTGGCTCTCTGCTCACTGGATGGTTCACGCTACAAAGTCATTGCTCCGAGCTAGGCAAACGGCGTGTATGCTAAAACCTGCAGGGAGCTTGTCACACTGAGGAGGCTTTGTCCGCTTGATTGACAAACGCGTACACCTTGTGTTATCCTTGCAGGCCAAACTTCCCTGCTGAAAGCACGGGTGGGTTTTCTGTAGTGTAGTGGTCATCACGTTCGCCTAACACGCGAAAGGTCCTCGGTTCGAAACCGAGCAGAAACAGCGTTCTTCTTTTGGCGAGTAAACGATAGCAGCAACTGCTGCCAGCCGAACGATTGTCAACAGACACCCAAACAAAAAGGTTACCTGCGTCCTGTACTCTCGTAGGTTTCCGTAGTGTAGTGGTTATCAAGTTCACCTCACACGCGAATGGTCCCCAGTTCGAAACTGGGCGGAAACAACCTCCGGCTTTTATGCCAATTGTCAAATCAGGCTTCTGTTCAGCACTGACGTTCACTGAAAACATCCTTTCTGCAAAGCGGTGTGAGGCTAGAAATTTGAATTCAACTCAGTGTTTACTTGCCCTGGTGGTGTCACAAACTTGCATAGAATCTGATTTATTTTAGCTTTGTGTTGTGCACGAGCAGGTGGCCAGTGCGTTTGCTGGCCCTCCACGGTGCAGACCGTACAAGACAGCTCTATAAAAAATACTATAAAAACTTGAAGCAATACTCTCATGTCAGTTTCCGTAGTGTAGTGGTTATCACGTTTGCTTTACACGCGAAAGGTCCCCTGTTCAAATCTGGGCGGAAGCACACATTTAGCGGACACTTTATGTCCAAAGCGCACTACGATGGAGCAGGTATTCAGCGGTTCAATAGGACAAGGAAATGCAAGGAAATACGTGAAGGGCTATTTATTCCAAGTAACTTGTTTGTGCTAGAGTAGGAGCTTTGTTTTCTTTAGAGAGAGGGATATTCAGAGAGGTTCGGGTGTACTCGGAAGAGATGGGTTTTAGCTGTCGTTTGAAGGATACCAGTGTCTCCGTAATCCGAGTGGAATGGGAAGATGATTCCACCAGCGTGGAACATTGAATAAAAACATAGTGGTGAGTGACTTACAGCCTCTCTGCGACGGCACCACAAGACGGTGCTCACAGCCTGACCGGAGGCTCCTTTGGTTGTCACGATGGCTTTACAAGCGGAAGGTCTCCTGTTAGAAACTGGGTGGAAACATGCAGATTTGCTTTCATGCACATTCTGAAGTGGCTCTCTGCTCACTGGATGGTTCACGCTACAAAGTCATTGCTCCGAGCTAGGCAAACGGCGTGTATGCTAAAACCTGCAGGGAGCTTGTCACACTGAGGAGGCTTTGTCCGCTTGATTGACAAACGCGTACACCTTGTGTTATCCTTGCAGGCCAAACTTCCCTGCTGAAAGCACGGGTGGGGTTTCTGTAGTGTAGTGGTCATCACGTTCGCCTAACACGCGAAAGGTCCTCGGTTCGAAACCGAGCAGAAACAGCGTTCTTCTTTTGGCGAGTAAACGATAGCAGCAACTGCTGCCAGCCGAACGATTGTCAACAGACACCCAAACAAAAAGGTTACCTGCGTCCTGTACTCTCGTAGGTTTCCGTAGTGTAGTGGTTATCAAGTTCGCCTCACACGCGAAAGGTCCCCAGTTCGAAACTGGGCGGAAACAACCTCCGGCTTTTATGCCAATTGTCAAATCAGGCTTCTGTTCAGCACTGACGTTCACTGAAAACATCCTTTCTGCAAAGCGGTGTGAGGCTAGAAATTTGAATTCAACTCAGTGTTTACTTGCCCTGGTGGTGTCACAAACTTGCATAGAATCTGATTTATTTTAGCTTTGTGTTGTGCACGAGCAGGTGGCCAGTGCGTTTGCTGGCCCTCCACGGTGCAGACCGTACAAGACAGCTCTATAAAAAATACTATAAAAACTTGAAGCAATACTCTCATGTCAGTTTCCGTAGTGTAGTGGTTATCACGTTCGCTTTACACGCGAAAGGTCCCCTGTTCGAATCTGGGCGGAAGCACACATTTAGCGGACACTTTATGTCCAAAGCGCACTACGATGGAGCAGGTATTCAGCGGTTCAATAGGACAAGGAAATGCAAGGAAATACGTGAAGGGCTATTTATTCCAAGTAACTTGTTTGTGCTAGAGTAGGAGCTTTGTTTTCTTTAGAGAGAGGGATATTCAGAGGGGTTCGGGTGTACTCGGAAGAGATGGGTTTTAGCTGTCGTTTGAAGGATACCAGTGTCTCCGTAATCCGAGTGGGAATGGGAAGATGATTCCACCAGCGTGGAACATTGAATAAAAACATAGTGGTGAGTGACTTACAGCCTCTCTGCGACGGCACCACAAGACGGTGCTCACAGCCTGACCGGAGGCTCCTTTGGTTGTCACGATGGCTTTACAAGCGGAAGGTCTCCTGTTAGAAACTGGGTGGAAACATGCAGATTTGCTTTCATGCACATTCTGAAGTGGCTCTCTGCTCACTGGATGGTTCACGCTACAAAGTCATTGCTCCGAGCTAGGCAAACGGCGTGTATGCTAAAACCTGCAGGGAGCTTGTCACACTGAGGAGGCTTTGTCCGCTAGATTGACAAACGCGTACACCTTGTGTTATCCTTGCAGGTCAAACTTCCCTGCTAAAAGCACGGGTGGGGTTTCTGTAGTGTAGTGGTCATCACGTTCGCCTAACACGCGAAAGGTCCTCGGTTCGAAACCGAGCAGAAACAGCGTTCTTCTTTTGGCGAGTAAACGATAGCAGCAACTGCTGCCAGCCGAACGATTGTCAACAGACACCCAAACAAAAAGGTTACCTGCGTCCTGTACTCTTGTAGGTTTCCGTAGTGTAGTGGTTATCAAGTTCGCCTCACATGCGAAAGGTCCCCAGTTCGAAACTGGGCGGAAACAACCTCCGGCTTTTATGCCAATTGTCAAATCAGGCTTCTGTTGAGCACTGACGTTCACTGAAAACATCCTTTCTGCAAAGCGGTGTGAGGCTAGAAATTTGAATTCAACTCAGTGTTTACTTGCCCTGGTGGTGTCACAAACTTGCATAGAATCTGATTTATTTTAGCTTTGTGTTGTGCACGAGCAGGTGGCCAGTGCGTTTGCTGGCCCTCCACGGTGCAGACCGTACAAGACAGCTCTATAAAAAATACTATAAAAACTTGAAGCAATACTCTCATGTCAGTTTCCGTAGTGTAGTGGTTATCACGTTTGCTTTACACGCGAAAGGTCCCCTGTTCGAATCTGGGCGGAAGCACACATTTAGCGGACACTTTATGTCCAAAGCGCACTACAATGGAACAGGTATTCTGCGGTTCAATAGGACAAGGAAATGCAAGGAAATACGTGAAGGGCTATTTATTCCAAGTAACTTGTTTGTGCTAGAGTAGGAGCTTTGTTTTCTTTAGAGAGAGGGATATTCAGAGAGGTTCGGGTGTACTCGGAAGAGATGGGTTTTAGCTGTCGTTTGAAGGATACCAGTGTCTCCGTAATCCGAGTGGGAATGGGAAGATGATTCCACCAGCGTGGAACATTGAATAAAAACATAGTGGTGAGTGACTTACAGCCTCTCTGCGACGGCACCACAAGACGGTGCTCACAGCCTGACCGGAGGCTCCTTTGGTTGTCACGATGGCTTTACAAGCGGAAGGTCTCCTGTTAGAAACTGGGTGGAAACATGCAGATTTGCTTTCATGCACATTCTGAAGTGGCTCTCTGCTCACTGGATGGTTCACGCTACAAAGTCATTGCTCCGAGCTAGGCAAACGGCGTGTATGCTAAAACCTGCAGGGAGCTTGTCACACTGAGGAGGCTTTGTCCGCTTGATTGACAAACGCGTACACCTTGTGTTATCCTTGCAGGCCAAACTTCCCTGCTGAAAGCACGGGTGGGGTTTCTGTAGTGTAGTGGTCATCACGTTCGCCTAACACGCGAAAGGTCCTCGGTTCGAAATCGAGCAGAAACAGCGTTCTTCTTTTGGCGAGTAAACGATAGCAGCAACTGCTGCCAGCCGAACGATTGTCAACAGACACCCAAACAAAAAGGTTACCTGCGTCCTGTACTCTCGTAGGTTTCCGTAGTGTAGTGGTTATCAAGTTCGCCTCACACGCGAAAGGTCCCCAGTTCGAAACTGGGCGGAAACAACCTCCGGCTTTTATGCCAATTGTCAAATCAGGCTTCTGTTCAGCACTGACGTTCACTGAAAACATCCTTTCTGCAAAGCGGTGTGAGGCTAGAAATTTGAATTCAACTCAGTGTTTACTTGCCCTGGTGGTGTCACAAACTTGCATAGAATCTGATTTATTTTAGCTTTGTGTTGTGCACGAGCAGGTGGCCAGTGCGTTTGCTGGCCCTCCACGGTGCAGACCGTACAAGACAGCTCTATAAAAAATACTATAAAAACTTGAAGCAATACTCTCATGTCAGTTTCCGTAGTGTAGTGGTTATCACGTTTGCTTTACACGCGAAAGGTCCCCTGTTCGAATCTGGGCGGAAGCACACATTTAGCGGACACTTTATGTCCAAAGCGCACTACGATGGAGCAGGTATTCAGCGGTTCAATAGGACAAGGAAATGCAAGGAAATACGTGAAGGGCTATTTATTCCAAGTAACTTGTTTGTGCTAGAGTAGGAGCTTTGTTTTCTTTAGAGAGAGGGATATTCAGAGAGGTTCGGGTGTACTCGGAAGAGATGGGTTTTAGCTGTCGTTTGAAGGATACCAGTGTCTCCGTAATCCGAGTGGGAATGGGAAGATGATTCCACCAGCGTGGAACATTGAATAAAAACATAGTGGTGAGTGACTTACAGCCTCTCTGCGACGGCACCACAAGACGGTGCTCACAGCCTGACCGGAGGCTCCTTTGGTTGTCACGATGGCTTTACAAGCGGAAGGTCTCCTGTTAGAAACTGGGTGGAAACATGCAGATTTGCTTTCATGCACATTCTGAAGTGGCTCTCTGCTCACTGGATGGTTCACGCTACAAAGTCATTGCTCCGAGCTAGGCAAACGGCGTGTATGCTAAAACCTGCAGGGAGCTTGTCACACTGAGGAGGCTTTGTCCGCTTGATTGACAAACGCGTACACCTTGTGTTATCCTTGCAGGCCAAACTTCCCTGCTGAAAGCACGGGTGGGGTTTCTGTAGTGTAGTGGTCATCACGTTCGCCTAACACGCGAAAGGTCCTCGGTTCGAAACCGAGCAGAAACAGCGTTCTTCTTTTGGCGAGTAAACGATAGCAGCAACTGCTGCCAGCCGAACGATTGTCAACAGACACCCAAACAAAAAGGTTACCTGCGTCCTGTACTCTCGTAGGTTTCCGTAGTGTAGTGGTTATCAAGTTCGCCTCACACGCGAAAGGTCCCCAGTTCGAAACTGGGCGGAAACAACCTCCGGCTTTTATGCCAATTGTCAAATCAGGCTTCTGTTCAGCACTGACGTTCACTGAAAACATCCTTTCTGCAAAGCGGTGTGAGGCTAGAAATTTGAATTCAACTCAGTGTTTACTTGCCCTGGTGGTGTCACGAACTTGCATAGAATCTGATTTATTTTAGCTTTGTGTTGTGCACGAGCAGGTGGCCAGTGCGTTTGCTGGCCCTCCACGGTGCAGACCGTACAAGACAGCTCTATAAAAAATACTATAAAAACTTGAAGCAATACTCTCATGTCAGTTTCCGTAGTGTAGTGATTATCACGTTTGCTTTACACGCGAAAGGTCCCCTGTTCGAATCTGGGCGGAAGCACACATTTAGCGGACACTTTATGTCCAAAGCGCACTACGATGGAACAGGTATTCTGCGGTTCAATAGGACAAGGAAATGCAAGGAAATACGTGAAGGGCTATTTATTCCAAGTAACTTGTTTGTGCTAGAGTAGGAGCTTTGTTTTCTTTAGAGAGAGGGATATTCAGAGAGGTTCGGGTGTACTCGGAAGAGATGGGTTTTAGCTGTCGTTTGAAGGATACCAGTGTCTCCGTAATCCGAGTGGGAATGGGAAGATGATTCCACCAGCGTGGAACATTGAATAAAAACATAGTGGTGAGTGACTTACAGCCTCTCTGCGACGGCACCACAAGACGGTGCTCACAGCCTGACCGGAGGCTCCTTTGGTTGTCACGATGGCTTTACAAGCGGAAGGTCTCCTGTTAGAAACTGGGTGGAAACATGCAGATTTGCTTTCATGCACATTCTGAAGTGGCTCTCTGCTCACTGGATGGTTCACGCTACAAAGTCATTGCTCCGAGCTAGGCAAACGGTGTGTATGCTAAAACCTGCAGGGAGCTTGTCACACTGAGGAGGCTTTGTCCGCTTGATTGACAAACGCGTACACCTTGTGTTATCCTTGCAGGCCAAACTTCCCTGCTGAAAGCACGGGTGGGGTTTCTGTAGTGTAGTGGTCATCACGTTCGCCTAACACGCGAAAGGTCCTCGGTTCGAAACCGAGCAGAAACAGCGTTCTTCTTTTGGCGAGTAAACGATAGCAGCAACTGCTGCCAGCCGAACGATTGTCAACAGACACCCAAACAAAAAGGTTACCTGCGTCCTGTACTCTCGTAGGTTTCCGTAGTGTAGTGGTTATCACGTTCGCCTCACACGCGAAAGGTCCCCAGTTCGAAACTGGGCGGAAACAACCTCCGGCTTTTATGCCAATTGTCAAATCAGGCTTCTGTTGAGCACTGACGTTCACTGAAAACATCCTTTCTGCAAAGCGGTGTAAGGCTAGAAATTTGAATTCTACTCAGTGTTTACTTGCCCTGGTGGTGTCACAAACTTGCATAGAATCTGATTTCTTTTAGCTTTGTGTTGTGCATGAGCAGGTGGCCAGTGCGTTTGCTGGCCCTCCACGGTGCAGACCGTACAAGACAGCTCTATAAAAAATACTATAAAAACTTGAAGCAATACTTTCATATCGGTTTCCGTAGTGTGGTGGTTATCACGTTCGTGTGGTATGTGTTAGGAGTGACCCCTATGGATTACAGGCATGTGCAGAGAATAAAAAAAAGTTTGTTAAATTTTATCTGGGAAGGAAAACCACCAAGAATCGGACATAATGTATTAATTGGAGCAACAGATGACGGGGGGTTGGGATTGATAGACCCAGAGACAAGAAAGAAAAGCATGAGAGTCAAAGTGATAAAAAGGTATTTAAATAAGGATTTTAAAGCAGAATGGAAACATGTAATGAGGTTTTATCTTAGCAAATGCGGGGGGTTTAATATGAATGATGATATTTTATGGATGAAACTGAAGCAAAGCATGATGACTGGGATTCCTGATTTTTATAAAGAAGTTTTACAAGCATGGAGTGAGTTTTTAAGACATGTTGATTTTAAACCTGAAGGGAGGAAAATGTTACTGAATCAACCTTTGTTTTTAAATGCTAATATTTTAACAGAAGAGAAAGAAATATATTTTAAATATTGGTTGGAAGCGGGTGTATGCCAGGTTAAGGATGTTTTATATGAGATTAAAGAAGGGTTTTTACCAAGCCAAGTAATTGTGGACGCCATGGAAGAGATTGGGAAAGATATCAAAAGAGAAACTTTGGTAAATCAATTTGAAATAGTCAAAAGTGCAATACCTAAAGAATGGATAGAAAAAATTGAGCAAAATAATGAAAGTAATGATAACGTGAAAGTATTTTTAAGGGAAAAGGAGAAAGACTTTCAAGAATGTGTTCTCAAAAACTTCTACATTTGTTTCAGAAACAAAGTGTGTAAAAGACCAGTTTCAGTACAATTTTGGAAAATCATCTTTGTGGAAATAGATGAAGAGGGAATCTGGAAGAATTTAAAATGGAAGTATTTAGACGCAAAAATTGAAACTTTGGATTATTTTATCCGACATAATGTTATTTTCACTGAAACAAAACTGGCACAAATTGGAAGTAGTGAGAATGCATTATGCAAAATATGTGGAATGGAAAATGAAGGTATTATGCACTTGTTTTTAAAATGTGTTGAATTAAGTACATTTATGGCAAAGTTAAAAGAAATGATGCCACAAAAGACAGAGCAAATTGAGGAGGAGACAGAATGGTATAAAATATTTTTGTTTGGTTTTAATGGAAGTAAAACAAGGGTTGCCAATTTGTTTCTATCAATTGCAAGAAATGTTATTTGGGAAAGGAGAAACATTGTTAAAAATAAACATGCTAAAATAGAGTTATGGAAAATGTATAAAGGAAAACTTGGAAAATATATTAAAACTTTGGAAGAATATTTTAGAATGAAGGAGAAAGAGACTGTATTTTACAAAACTTTTATGTTGACTAATCCTTATATTGCGTACACTATAGATGGTTTGAAAATAGATTTACCAGAATGATTATATTTGTTGTTTTCCTATTTTGAAAACATATTAGGGAATGATTGGAAATGACGTTTTGATATGCTTCTGAACTGATGTTTTAAATATGTTTTTTTAATGTATGTATTGTAGAATTTGAATAATTTTTCAAATAAAGGAAAAAAAAAAAAAAAAAAAAAACGAGTGGCCGAGTGGTTACGGCGATGGACTGCTAATCCTTTGTGCTCTGCACGCGTGGGTTCAAATCCCATCCTCGTCGTTCATCTGCTCTGGCATTTGAGAGAGCCTGTTGCTTCCGTGGACGGTGTTTTACTTGCATCCTCTTAGCTTTTTGAAGGGTGTTGTTGCAAAATTGTATGTCGTCTTTACCGAAAATAGCTGCAAATACATACATATATGCCACAGTCCAGCTACCATTAGAAAAACAGGAGCATACATGATGAGGTGGCCGAGTGGTTAAGGCGATGGATTGCTAATCCATTGTACTCTGCACGCGTGGGTTCGAATCCCATCTTTGTCGTTCAATTGATTTGGTGTTTGTGAGAACCTGATGCAGCTCTAAAAGGTTTCTTACTTTCACCCTCTTACCGTTTTGAAGGATGTTATAAAGTTAATCCAGCCTCAAGCAGGGATGGACTGCTAATCCACTGTGCTCTGCACGTGTGGGTTTGAATGCCATCCTTGTCGTTCAATTACTTTAGCGTTTGTGAGAGCTTGGTGCTTCCATGGAAGGTTTCTTACACTACTCTATTTGCATTCTGAAGAATGTTATGGTACAGGTTAATCCAGCCTGTTGAATGTTTAGGAGCTCACGTCTAACATAAATTGCAGCCCGTTAGAGAAACAGAAGCACAGCTAACTTTTGCAACCAAACATTAAGCCTTCTAAGAGGCTGACAAAAATTGCCAAAGCTGACTGTATTTCAAATCATCTTGGCGGGGTATTGGGTAAAGTTTTCAACCAGCAATGATCACGCCTCAGTTTAACCTCATAGACTACAATATTGCCTCTGCGAAAGAATAGTGATCACAGCTATGAACTCTTCTGTGTACCAATCGGGACATGCAACGACAAGGTGGTATCAAATTTTAACCTGCCAGCAATCAGCCTTCTGGCACCAACGAGTGCATGCTGTGTCAGCAGAACAGGTTATCGATATGCCCAAAAAGAATTACATATACATCGTTCCATTACTTAAAGAAAAGTATACACTACTTTTGTGAATCTGGGAGAAGAGAATTGTGGGTAATCTGGTAAAGGGGGTGGAGTCACAACGCTGAACGGCAGAGGAAATGGTTGAGATTGAAATTTGGGTTGTACAGGGATTGGGCTAAGATAACGAACAATGCAAGGACACTGAAACTAATTTTGACAGAAATCCAGGGTCAGCTATGCTGCCGTTTTTAGACTCAGGCATTCTGTCTAGTTTCTCTACAACAAAACCAGAAGAAACCTGTTGAAACCTGGGCACTGATCAGAGCTGAAAAGCTCATTATGACAACCTTTAACTTCATCTATTTTGTAAGAACCCCTAGGACACAACTAATTCCAGCTTCCCGCACAGCGACCTGCTGACCAGCGACGAGGTGGCTGAGTGGTTAAGGCGATGGACTGCTAATCCATTGTGCTCTGCATGCGTGGGTTCGAATCCCATCCTCATCGTTCATCTGCTCTGTCATTTGAGAGAGCCTGGTGCTTCCGTGACCGGTGTTTTACTTGCACCCTCTTAGCGTTTTGAAGGGTGTTGTTGCAAAATTGTATGTCGTCTTTACCGAAAATAGCTGCAAATACATACATATATGCCACAGTCCAGCTACCATTAGAAAAACAGGACCATACATGATGAGGTGGCCGAGTGGTTAAGGCGATGGATTGCTAATCCATTGTGCTCTGCACGCGTGGGTTCGAATCCCATCCTTGTCGTTCAATTGATTTGGTGTTTGTGAGAACCTGATGCAGCTCTAAAAGGTTTCTTACTTTCACCCTCTTACCGTTTTGAAGGATGTTATAAAGTTAATCCAGCCTCAAGCAGGGATGGACTGCTAATCCACTGTGCTCTGCACGTGTGGGTTCGAATGCCATCCTTGTCGTTCAATTACTTTGGCGTTTGTGAGAGCTTGGTGCTTCCATGGAAGGTTTCTTACACCACTCTATTTGCATTCTGAAGAATGTTAGGGTACAGGTTAATCCAGCCTGTTGATTGTTTAGGAGCTCACGTCTAACATAAATTGCAGCCCGTTAGAGAAACAGAAGCACAGCTAACATTTGCAACCAAACATTAAGCCTTCTAAGAGGCTGACAAAAAATTGCCAAAGCTGACTGTATTTCAAATCATCTTGGCAGGGTATTGGGTAAAGTTTTCAACCAGCAATGATCACGCCTCGGTTAAACCTAATAGGCTACAATATTGCCTCTGCGAAAGAATAGCGATCACAGCTATGAACTCTTCTGTGTACCAATCGGGACATGCAACGACAAGGTGGTATCAAATTTTAACCTGCCAGCAATCAGCCTTCTGGCACCAACGAGTGCATGCTGTGTCAGCAGAACAGGTTATCGATATGCCCAAAAAGAATTACATATACATCGTTCCATTACTTAAAGAAAAGTATACACTACTTTTGTGAATCTGGGAGAAGAGAATTGTGGATAATCTGGTAAAGGGGGCGGAGTCACAACGCTGAACGGCAGAGGAAATTGTTGAGATTGAAATTTGGGTTGTACAGGGATTGGGCTAAGATAACGAACAATGCAAGGACACTGAAACTAATTTTGACAGAAATCCAGGGTCAGCTATGCTGCCCTTTTTAGACTCAGGCATTCTGTCTAGTTTCTCTACAACAAAACCAGAAGAAACCTGTTGAAACCTGGGCACTGATCAGAGCTGAAAAGCTCATTATGAAAACCTTTAACTTCATCTATTTTGTAAGAACCCCCAGGACACAACTAATTCCAGCTTCCCGCACAGCGACCTGCTGACCAGCGACGAGGTGGCCGAGTGGTTAAGGCGATGGACTGCTAATCCATTGGGCTCTGCACACGTGGGTTCGAATCGCATCCTCGTCATTTATTTAAAAGATCCCGGTGCTTCCTGCAAGGTGTCTTACTCGCAACCTCTTGTTGTTTCGAAGTATGTTATGGCAAAATTGAATGTCATCTTACGAAAATAGCTGCAAAAACGCACATGTACATACATGCCACAGTCCAGCCTCCATCAGGAAAGCAGGTAGTAATGTGACGAGGTGGCCGAGTGGTTAAGGCGATGGACTGCTAATCCATTGTGCTTTGCACGCGTGGGTTCGAATCCCATTCTCATCGCTTTGGCGTTTGAGAGAGCCTGTGCTTCCGTGGAATATTTTTTGCTTGCACCCTCTTAGTGTTTTGAAGGGTGTTGTTGCAAAATTTTATGTCGTCTTTAGCGAAAATAGCTGCAAATACATACATATATGCCACAGTCCAGCTACCATTAGAAAAACAGGAACATACATGACGAGGTGGCCGAGTGGTTAAGGCGATGGACTGCTAATCCATTGTGCTCTGCACGCGTGGGTTCGAATCCCATCCTCGTCGTTCAATTGATTTGGTGTTTGTGAGAGCCCAATGCTGCTCTAAAAGGTTTTTTACTTTCACCCTCTTACCGTTTTGATGGACGTTATAAAGTTAATCCAGAGTGGTTAAGGCGATGGACTGCTAATCCATTGTGCCCTGCACGTGTGGGTTCGAATGCCATCCTCGTCGTTCAATTGCTTTGCCGTTTGTGAGAGTTTGGTGCTTCCATGGAAGGTTTCCTACACCACTCTATTTGCATTCTGAAGAATGTTATGGTACAGGTTAATCCAGCCTGTTGCTTGTTTAGGAGCTCACGTCTAACATAAATTGCAGCCCGTTAGAGAAACAGAAGCACAGCTAACATTTGCAACCAAACGTTAAGCCTTCTAAGAGGCTGACAAAAATTGCCAAAGCTGACTGTATTTCAAGTCATCTTGGCGGGAATTGGGTAAAGTTTTCAACCAGCAATGATCACGCCTCGGATAAATCTCATAGGCTACGATATTGCCTCTGCGAAAGAATAGCGATCACAGCTATGAACTCTTCTGTGTACCAATCGGGACATGCAACGACAAGGTGGTATCAAATTTTAACCTGCCAGCAATCAGCCTTCTGGCACCAACGAGTGCATGCTGTGTCAGCAGAACAGGTTATCGATATGCCCAAAAAGAATTACATATACATCGTTTCATTACTTAAAGAAAAGTATACACTACTTTTGTGAATCTGGGAAAAGAGAATTGTAGGTAATCTGGTAAAGGGGGCGGAGTCACAACGCTGAACGGCAGAGAAAATCTATATGGGGCGTCTGCAGACTTGGATCCAGGCAGTTTTACGGCCCAAGCAGTTTTACGACCCAGACAGTTTTACGACCCTGTTGTTCCTGATGCGTCCAGTAGGGGGGATGAAAGATACATGGCCAAATGATACATTTGAAGTCAACGCTCCCAGATTATTAAATGTCCTATTAATAAACATATATTTTTGATTATATTACGTTAAATATGAAAGCCAAGTTGATGTATCAGAAAGTGACTTTTATACTCACTATAGAATATGCACAATTGATACACTTCCCAAATTATTTCAGATATACAAAAGCACAACTGCAAATTAATTTAGATTCATTTAATTAGAAAAATTAAAAACACAAATAGTTGGATAGTGTAATGGATAATTAATTGTAGCCTAGTTATACGTTTTCATATAGAGATATGCATTTTGTTGTATTGTTTATATATAAAGTTGCATTCTGAAAATAACAAAATTATAACCAAACAATACAGTGTAATATGGATTATTGATATGCTTTGATGAGAATGCAGTGGTATTGAATACCAGACAGCTGCGGAATGTTTAGACAAACAATTCACGCCTTTCTAAAATTCCACGGACCATTTAGCTACCTGACAAACAAAAATCCAGACAACATTTGATTTTTTTAACATTTATTTATTGGCAACAATATCACTGGAGAGATCACAGTTTTCTTTAAATGAAGCTGAATGCTTGCATCAAATTCTTCACGCTTACTGAAAAATAAATAAATAAAGTTATTTTGTAAAAATACTCTACAAAAATCCTTTTCTCACTTAAAAGTTTCTGACTTGCTTCTAGTCCAAATATCTAAAACATCTTAATCCTTAAACAGTAAGGAATAGAAAATGATAAGCAAAAAATAAAAATAAAACATTTCATGCCATTTTATATATTATCTGGACCCATGTAAAACATATCAAACTATATATATATATTTATATTTGATTTATGATTTAAGGATTTTATGAGTTGTATCTTCCAGGATATGTTGACCGTTTAGGGTATAACTAAAAGGACCAAGTCATTATTATTTATTTTTTGTTATTTGCAGCTACAAATTGTGATCCTGACTTCCCCATATTTAACATATTTAATTACTTTCTTTGAAACAAATTGTTACAATAAAAATTCTGAAACAATAAGTGATGAACAATATGTATGCATATGCAATGAAAACTGTCATGATAATATATATATATATAAATGTACTGTATAGCCATGTTAGTGTCTTTATGTATTTATAGATATATGAAAGTTTAATTGTTTAAACTAGAACAGGATTGCATTATATTAAATGTAATTCAATGCAATGCAATTTTACTATTGACTATTGACTCATTTTTCTGCTTATGGAATGTTACCAAGTAATTCTATTAAATATATTATACCAAAGGAGGTGGCGGCGATGTTATAGCTAAGAGAAGTACTTTTTTTTTTAAGTAGCACATCAATATTTAAATACTTTTACAAAACAATTACCCTTGCGCTTTTTGTTGTTGTTGGTGGTGTTGGTGATGCTAGTAAAGATTCCGATGAGTTTATGTCGAAAATAAATTTCAAAATGAACATTAAAATTAATCAAATTACTTCAGAGATTTGGATATGCAGCAGTAGTTGTGAAAACCGAAAAATGAAAACGGTACACACCTTGGACATAATCTTGATAAAGCTTTCGCTTTTGGGCACGTCTCAGTCCTTGAGACATAATTTTCTGTGGATGGGACAAATAAAACATTTGTTACATGATATTCCCTCACAGAAATGCCTGGTCAGTATAATCAAATACAAGAATGACACATAATTTTTATATACATTGGGCATACAAGCATTAATAAATTGTGTGACGTCGACAATATTCTCACCCAGAAAGATAAACTGACTCAACAGGACCAAACTTCAGTTACCACTTAAAGACATGGAGAAGGGGAAATATGGCAAATCCATGTGCATGTGGCAAACACACAGCCTTCCGGTGCAATTTTTTTGCTTCCAAAATTTTCATCTTCACTCTGCTGAGGTCACTGTCCACCGCATATACAATGTTAATCAGCTTGGACTCACAAGGTAGATCAAAAAGCTGCCTCAGGATGTTTGAATCCAAGACATCAACCACCAACATTCCATTTTGCTGTTTTTCCTTCACAAACACAATTTGTTCCCTCTTTAACATGAAGCAGTGATTCGGTGGCTTGGTTGATATGGAGAATGTTGTGTGCCTCTTTTGCCTCTATTGTTCCTGTGTGTTTGCCTTTTGTGCCAATCTTTTTGTGACTTGAGCTATTGGATTTTTGCTATTTCTCACCAATCTCTTATAGACTGCAGGTGGTTCTCAAATGGAAAACATGACAGTTAAATCAAAGAGCACCCAAAATTAAAAACATCATCAGCAATGTGTTTGATAGAGAGGATGTTGTATGTTGGGAAAGTTTCCCCTTAAAGTTCAGAACTGGTATCCACAAAATGTTCAAGCAGGTTTTGAGCATATTCCATGTAGTGTACACTTCTGGCAGCATTCTCATCCAAGAGTATGGACATTCCAATCGTTAAAGAGAGGAAGTGATGAATGATAATGATCATAAGAGAGAACATCCTTCAACACAAGTGATCTTGTGTACAGCAGAAATTGACGTAAATCAGCTGCTTTCTAGCGATCAAGTTCTGTTAGATGCTTAGAAGACATCTCTAAGATGCTTCGTTCTGTCTGACTAGTAAGTAAAAATTCACATTTTATCCATATAGACTCTTGTTCGTCCCACTTAAATTACAGTAATACATGTCTAACTTACCCCATAGAGACTGTGTCTGTTCCTCGTGTTATTAGATCAACAATTAAACGTACTGTGTGCTCTAGAAAAAATCTATTAAGAATAAAAGCTGAAAATCCAGTAAAACATGATAATACAAACTTCGTAAAGCTTGGTCTCCTTAACATAAGGTCACTAGCACCTAAAACGCTTATCATAAACAAAATAATAACAGATAACAATCTAAATGCACTCTGTCTCACTAAAACCTGGCTGAAACAAAATGACTATATTAGCTTAAATGAAGCAACTCCTCCAGGATTTGCATATAAGCATAAGCCTCGTCAAACCGGTCGTGGTGGTGGAGTTGCAGCAATCTTTAGTGATATCCTTAATGTTAATCAGAGAAATGGAATTATGTTTAACTCCTTTGAGGCATTAGCTCTTAATGTTATGCTACCAGATATTATGGAAAAACCTATGTTATCTCTCGCTATAATCACCATATATAGACCCCCAGGACCCTATGTCAATTTTCTAAAAGAGTTTTCTGATTTTATTTCTGACTTACTAGTTAAAACTGATAAAATACTAATTGTAGGAGACTTTAACATCCACGTAGATGACTCCAATGATACACTAGGGCTCGCCTTTATGGATCTACTACATTCACTTGGGATAAAATAAAACGCTGTTGGTCTAACCCATTGCTTAAAGCATACATTAGACCTAATATTGTCTTATGGAATTGAGGTCTTTGATGTAGACATTATACCACAAAGTGATGATGTTACGGACCACTACCTCTTACTATATAAGCTGCGTTTACCTCAAATTGGCAGATCTGCACCAATATACCGCCCGGGTAGGACTATTGTTCCGTCCACCAAGGATGAATTCATAAATAACTTTCCTGATCTCTCTTTATTTCGAAATACACCCGCAAACGCAAATGACCTTGACGTAGTAACCAGCAGTATGGATGCCATCTTTACTAGCACACTAAATACAGTGGCACCCATCAAATTAAAAAAAGCTAGAGAGAATAAAACTGCACCATGGTACAATAATCATACTCGCGCTCTCAAAACAGCAACCCGTGCTCTGGAACGTAAATGGAAAAAAAAACAAATTTAGAGGTTTTTAGAATTGCGTACAAAGACAGTATGTCCAGCTATAGGAGGGCTCTTAAATCTGTCAGGGCCGAGCACCTCCGCAAACTGATTGAAAATAATCATAACAATCCGAGATTTTTATTTAGCACCATTGCTAAACTAACTAATAATCGATCATCTTTGGAACAAAATGTCCCACCGCAAATAAGTAGTGATGACTTTTTTAGTGACAAAATAGAACGCTTTAGACAGAAAATAGAAGATGTTAAACTTTCTGCACAGCCTTATACTTCAGATCCAGTAAACGTTCAACTGAATCAAAATAACCTACAATACTTCAAAACCATAGATAAGGAAGAGCTAGATAAAGTTATAAATAGCTCTAAATCAGCTACATGTATGTTAGATCCAATTCCAACAAAATTACTGAAAGAACTGATACCTATTATAGGAGAACCTCTCCTTAACATTATCAACTCTTCATTATCTTTAGGCCATGTTCCAAATCCTTACAAGCTAGCTGTTATTAAACCTATTATTAAGAAACCACAACTAGACCCGAGCAACTTAGCTAATTATAGGCCTATCAAATCTTCCGTTTATGTCCAAAATACTAGAAAAAGTTGTTTCTACCCAATTATGCTCCTTTCTGCAGACAAACAATATTTTTGAAGTGTTTCAGTCAGGCTTCAGGCCTCATCACAGTACAGAAACCGCATTAGTAAAATAACCAACGATTTACTCTTAGCTGCTGACCAAGGGTGCATCTCACTATTAGTCTTACTCGACCTTAGCGCCGCATTTGACACCATTGACCACAATACTCTCATAGACCGCTTAAATTCTACAGGTGTCCAAAAACAGGCTCTTGAATGGTTTAGGTCATACTTAGCTAACCGTTACCAATTTGTGAATATTAATGGACAGCTTTCACAAGTCAGGCCAGTAAAGTACAGGGTCCCTCAAGGATCAGTTTTAGGCCCCTTACTGTTTACAATATACATGCTTCCCCTGGGGGACATTATTAGAAAACATGGGATCAGCTTTCACTGCTATGCAGACGATACTCAATTATACATTTCAAGTAAACCTAATGAGATGTCTGAACTGTCTAAGCTAACCGAGTGTATCAAAGATGTTACATGACCAACAATTTTCTTCTCTTAAACTCAGACAAAACAGAATTATTACTTATTGGGCCTAAATCCTGTACACAGCAGTTCTCACAACTGGACCTGCAACTAGAGGGATACAAAGTTAGCATTAGCTCTACTATAAAAGATCTGGGTGTCATATTAGACAGCAATTTAACTTTCTAAAATCATATATCCCATGTCACAAAAACTGCTTTCTTTCATCTGAGAAATATTGCTAAATTGCGAAGTATGCTATCCATATCAGATGCAGAAAAGCTAGTTTATGCTTTCATGACTTCTAGGCTAGACTACTGTAATGCTCTGTTTGCTGGTTGCCCTGCATCCTCTATTAACAAACTCCAGCTAGTGCAAAATGCAGCTGCCAGAGTTCTTACCAGGTCTAGAAAATATGATCATATCACCCCAATTTTATCCTCCTTACACTGGCTGCCTGTTAAGTTTCGTATTGAATTTAAAATATTACTCCTTACCTATAAAGCTTTAAATAATCTAGCTCCTGTTTATCTAACCAACCTCCTGTCTCGCTACAACCCAACCCGCTCTTTACGATCTCAAAACTCAGGGCTTCTGGTAGTACCTAGAATATCAAAGTCGAGTAAAGGAGGTCGAGCCTTCTCATTTATGGCCCCTAAACTCTGGATTAGCCTTCCTGATAATGTCCGAGGCTCAGACACACTCTCGCTCTTCAAAACTAGATTAAAGACCTATCTTTTTAGCAAAGCATACACTCAGTGCAGTACATAGTGGTATGACGCATGATGTGCCCCACACATGATTTTGGTTCTCGTATATATACACTATGAACAGCAGCTACGCTAATTATTCTCTTTATTCTCTATTTCCATCTGGGGGTACTCATCTTGAGGCCCTCAGACTACGAAGTGCCACTGACGCGATCCGAGGCCAGCGACGAGATGATCCCAAGGTTTTCTGGACCAGGCCGTATCCTGAGCAGCTGCTGTGGTGGTCATCGTGGAGTAAGAACATGAGACTGACTCCTGTGATGCTCCAAGGACAGACGAGTCTTCGCTGAGGTCCAGCTTCCTGCGCCTAGACTGCAGCTCTGCACAAGACGTTTGGCCATAGGGGAAATGGTCGTGCCCAACTGAGCCTGGTTTCTCTCGAGGTTTTTTAAATCTTCGCTTTCGCCAATTGGTGAAGTTTTTTCCTCGCCGCTGTCGCCACTGGCTTGCATGGTTCGGGATCTGTAGAGCTGCGCATCGATGGATTTGCTCTTCAGTGTTTGGACTCTCAGTAGTGATTATTAACCCACACTGAACTGAGCTAAACTGAACTGAACTTAATCTCTGAAAACTGAACTGACTCTGTTTCAATTCACTATAATCTTCCATGTGAAGCTGCTTTGACACAATCTACATTGTATAAGCGCTATACAAATAAAGATGAATTGAATTAAATTGAACTTCACCTTGGCCCTCTGCAAGCTATTCTTTCTCTACAGATGCCGTGTTTCTCTGGTTAGTTGTTGATTTAATCTATTCTGACACTTCGAACTCCTGCTTTGCTATGGTTTGAACCGTCTTTGCCTAGAGCTGCGTGCTTTGCACTCTTGCCTTTTATATTTTATGTTCTATTTTTTTTTTACGTCAGCCTATCAGCACAGCGCTCAAATGGCAAACGTTCTGGACCAGAACTTCACTAACAAAAGCGGAAGCGTTGACTAAACAACCTCCCGCTGCAAACAACTTACATTCCTGAGACGGGGAAACCACAGATGGCTGGCTGTGACAATGCCCCTGGTTAAGAATCGTCCTTCGGCCCAAAATGCCACAGACGTCCACAAAAGATTGCAATTCTTGAAACCAAGTGACCTCTGATCCGAGCAGAAGCGTTCGTTTACCCAGTGACAAATAAAATGACGACCTTTCATGGTCAGCATTCGTTCCGTCAGTAATAGCGGCCGGCCGGCAAATATGATTCAGAGATTCCACAGGGCACATCCGCTAGACGGACGAAAGCCACCGGGGGCTCCCTTTGCGCATGCCTTGACTTGGCCTAGCAGCTTTGAGAGAGGACCATTCGAGTCGTTGTTTCCCGCGACAGACCAGACACCACCAAAAATGGGTAGGCAGGCCTTCCTCAAACATGCCAAGCTTGCTGCTTGCCTAGAGTGCAAAACGCTGGGCAAGCAATGAGAAAAGAGCAGCGCTGCTTCCGTCTATTTAGAACTACTGCACAAACTCTATCTTGAACCACTGTGCTCAGGGGAGAGCGCGAACGCAGTCCCCCACTACCAGATATTATGCAGTCGAGATTCCCACATTTGGGGAATTCGTAGGGGCCAGCCTCGCCCTGGGTGAACCACCTTTCTGATCATGGTATCTCCCCTGCCAGGTAAGTATGAGTTGCTGGGCGGAGCAAACGGCGGCGCTGTTTTCCATCGGCCGTCCTCCCTGACGGTGATGCCCAGCCACCCCTGTCTCCTGACGGGGCGCTGCACTTTTCACCAGACGTGCCCTGTGCTTGCAAACCACTCGCTAGCAACTGTGGCAACGAATAAAGAATTTGAGCTTCCACCAGCTGCCTGCTTGTTGTTTTGTCAACAGTTGGGGCTGCCAACACATGGATTCCACCGGACGCACTCGATTGGGGGACAGCGGCCACTGTGGGAGGAGGGTAGGGGGTCTCCTGTTCTTTCTTTCTTTTCCTCCGGCTGTTTCCTGTCTCTACAGACGCCGTGTTTCTCTGGTTCGTTGTTGATTTGATCTATTCTGACATGTCGACCTGCTGCTTTGCTACGATTTGGACCGTGTTTGCCCAGAGCTGCGTGCTTTTCACTCTTGACTTTTATATTTTATGTTCTATTTTTTTTTTACGTCAGCCGATCAGCACAGCGCTCAAACGGCATGGCTTGAAGAACAACAATCGGCAAACGTTCTGGACCAGAACTTCACCAACAAAAGCGGAAGCGTTGACTAAACAACCTCCCGCTGCAAACAGCTTACATTCCTGAGACGGGGAAACCACAGATGGCTGGCTGTGGCATCGCCCCTGGTTCAGGTTGGTTTAGAATCGTCCTTGGGCCCAAAATGCCACAGACGTCTACAAAAGATTGCAATTCTTGAAACAAAGTGACCTCTGATCCGAGCAGAAGCGTTCGTTTACCCAGTGACAAACAAAATGACGACCTTTCACGGTCTGCATGCGTTCTATCAGTAATAGCGGCCGGCCGGCAAATATGATTCAGAGATTCCACAGGGCACATCCGCTAGACGGACGAAAGCCACCGGGGGCTCCCTTGGCGCGTGCCTTGACTTGGCCTAGCAGCTTTGAGAGAGGACCATTCAAGTCGTCGTTTCCCGCGACAGAACAGACACCTCTAACAATGGGTGGGGCAGGCCTTCCTCAAATACGCCAAGCTTGCCGCTTGCCTAGAATGCAAAACGCTGGACAATCAACGAGAGAAGAGCAGCGCTGCTCCCGCCATGTTTAGGACTGTCGCACAAAGTCTATCTTGAACCACTGTGCTCAGGGGAGAGCGCGAACGCAGTCCCCCACTACCAGAAATTATGCAGTCGAGATTCCCACATTTGGGGAATTCACAGGGGTCAGCATGACCGGCGTGCAATGGCCAAGCCTCGCCCTGGGTGAACCACCTTTCTGATCATGGTATCTCCCCTTCCAGGTAAGTATGAGTTGCTGGGCGGAGCAAAGGGCGGCGCTGTTTTCCATCGGCCATCCTCCCTGACGGTGATGCCCAGCCACCCCTGTCTCCTGACGGGGCGCTGCACTTTTCACCAGACGTGCCCTGTGCTTGCAAACCACTCGCTAGCAACTGTGGCAACGAATAAAGAATTTGAGCTTCCACCAGCTGCCTGCTTGTTGTTTTGTCAACAGTTGGGGCTGCCAACACATGGATTCCACCGGACGCACTCGATTGGGGGACAGCGGCCACTGTGGGGGGAGGGTAGGGGGTCTCCTGTTCTTTCTTTCTTTTCCTCCGGCTGTTTCCTGTCTCTACAGATGCCGTGTTTCTCTGGTTCGTTGTTGATTTGATCTATTCTGACATGTCGACCTGCTGCTTTGCTACGGTTTGGACCGTGTTTGCCCAGAGCTGCGTGCTTTTCACTCTTGACTTTTATATTTTATGTTCTATTTTTTTTTTTTACGTCAGCCGATCAGCACAGCGCTCAAACGGCATGGCTTGAAGAACAACAATCGGCAAACGTTCTGGACCAGAACTTCACCAACAAAAGCGGAAGCGTTGACTAAACAACCTCCAGCTGCAAACAGCTTACATTCCTGAGACGGGGAAACCACAGATGGCTGGCTGTGGCATCGACCCTGGTTCAGGTTGGTTTAGAATCGTCCTTGGGCCCAAAATGCCACGGACGTCTACAAAAGATTGCATTTCTTGAAACAAAGTGACCTCTGATCCGAGCAGAAGCGTTCGTTTACCCAGTGACAAACAAAATGACGACCTTTCACGGTCTGCATGCGTTCCGTCAGTAATAGCGGCCGGCCGGCAAATATGATTCAGAGATTCCACAGGGCACATCCACTAGACGGACGAAAGCCACCGGGGGCTCCCTTGGCGCGTGCCTTGACTTGGCCTAGCAGCTTTGAGAGAGGACCATTCGAGTCGTCGTTTCCCGCGACAGAACAAACACCTCTAACAATGGGTGGGGCAGGCCTTCCTCAAATACGCCAAGCTTGCCGCTTGCCTAGAGTGCAAAACCACTCGCTAGCAACTGTGGCAACGAATAAAGAATTTGTTGTTTTGTCAACAGTTGGGGCTGCCAACACATGGATTCCACCGGACGCACTCGATTGGGGGACAGCGGCCACTGTGGGGGGAGGGTAGGGGGTCTCCTGTTCTTTCTTTCTTTTCCTCCGGCTGTTTCCTGTCTCTACAGACGCCGTGTTTCTCTGGTTCGTTGTTGATTTGATCTATTCTGACATGTCGACCTGCTGCTTTGCTACGGTTTGGACCGTGTTTGCCCAGAGCTGCGTGCTTTTCACTCTTGACTTTTATATTTTATGTTCTATTTTTTTTTTTACGTCAGCCGATCAGCACAGCGCTCAAACGGCATGGCTTGAAGAACAACAATCGGCAAACGTTCTGGACCAGAACTTCACCAACAAAAGCGGAAGCGTTGACTAAACAACCTCCAGCTGCAAACAGCTTACATTCCTGAGACGGGGAAACCACAGATGGCTGGCTGTGGCATCGCCCCTGGTTCAGGTTGGTTTAGAATCGTCCTTGGGCCCAAAATGCCACGGACGTCTACAAAAGATTGCATTTCTTGAAACAAAGTGACCTCTGATCCGAGCAGAAGCGTTCGTTTACCCAGTGACAAACAAAATGACGACCTTTCACGGTCTGCATGCGTTCCGTCAGTAATAGCGGCCGGCCGGCAAATATGATTCAGAGATTCCACAGGGCACATCCGCTAGACGGACGAAAGCCACCGGGGGCTCCCTTGGCGCGTGCCTTGACTTGGCCTAGCAGCTTTGAGAGAGGACCATTCAAGTCGTCGTTTCCCGCGACAGAACAGACACCTCTAACAATGGGTGGGGCAGGCCTTCCTCAAATACGCCAAGCTTGCCGCTTGCCTAGAGTGCAAAACGCTGGACAATCAACGAGAGAAGAGCAGCGCTGCTCCCGCCATGTTTAGGACTGTCGCACAAAGTCTATCTTGAACCACTGTGCTCAGGGGAGAGCGCGAACGCAGTCCCCCACTACCAGAAATTATGCAGTCGAGATTCCCACATTTGGGGAATTCGCAGGGGTCAGCAGGACCAGCGTGCAATGGCCAAGCCTCGCCCTGGGTGAACCACCTTTCTGATCATGGTATCTCCCCTGCCAGGTAAGTATGAGTTGCTGGGCGGAGCAAAGGGCGGCGTTGTTTTCCATCGGCCGTCCTCCGTGACGGTGATGCCCAGCCACCCCTGTCTCCTGACGGGGCGCTGCACTTTTCACCAGACGTGCCCTGTGCTTGCAAACCACTCGCTAAAAACTGTGGCAACGAATAAAGAATTTGAGCTTCCACCAGCTGCCTGCTTGTTGTTTTGTCAACAGTTGGGGCTGCCAACACATGGATTCCACCGGACGCACTCGATTGGGGGACAGCGGCCACTGTGGGGGGAGGGTAGGGGGTCTCCTGTTCTTTCTTTCTTTTCCTCCGGCTGTTTCCTGTCTCTACAGACGCCGTGTTTCTCTGGTTCGTTGTTGATTTGATCTATTCTGACATGTCGACCTGCTGCTTTGCTACGATTTGGACCGTGTTTGCCCAGAGCTGCGTGCTTTTCACTCTTGACTTTTATATTTTATGTTCTGTTTTTTTTTTTACGTCAGCCGATCAGCACAGCGCTCAAACGGCATGGCTTGAAGAACAACAATCGGCAAACGTTCTGGACCAGAACTTCACCAACAAAAGCGGAAGCGTTGACTAAACAACCTTCCGCTGCAAACAGCTTACATTCCTGAGACAAGGAAACCACAGATGGCTGGCTGTGGCATCGCCCCTGGTTCAGGTTGGTTTAGAATCGTCCTTGGGCCCAAAATGCCACGGACGTCTACAAAAGATTGCAATTCTTGAAACAAAGTGACCTCTGATCCGAGCAGAAGCGTTCGTTTACCCAGTGACAAACAAAATGACGACCTTTCACGGTCTGCATGCGTTCCGTCAGTAATAGCGGCCGGCCGGCAAATATGATTCAGAGATTCCACAGGGCACATCCGCTAGACGGACGAAAGCCACCAGGGGCTCCCTTGGCGCGTGCCTTGACTTGGCCTAGCAGCTTTGAGAGAGGACCATTCGAGTCGTCGTTTCCCGCGACAGAACAGACACCTCTAACAATGGGTGGGGCCGGCCTTCCTCAAATACGCCAAGCTTGCCGCTTGCCTAGAGTGCAAGACGCTGCACAAGTAACGAGAGAAGAGCAGCGCTGCTCCCGCCATGTTTAGGACTGCCGCACAAAGTCTATCTTGAACCACTGTGCTCAGGGGAGAGCGCGAACGCAGTCCCCCACTATCAGAAATTATGCAGACGAGATTCCCACATTTGGGGAATTCGCAGGGGTCGGCATGACCGGCGTGCAATGGCCAAGCCTCGCCCTGGGTGAACCACCTTTCTGATCATGGTATCTCCCCTACCAGGTAAGTATGAGTTGCTGGGCGGAGCAAACGGCGGCGCTCTTTTCCATCGGCCGTCCTCCCTGGCGGTGATGCCCAGCCACCCCTGTCTCCTGACGGGGCACTGCACTTTTCACCAGACGTGCCCTGTGCTTGCAAACCACTCGCTAGCAACTGTGGCAACGAATAAAGAATTTGAGCTTCCACCAGCTGCCTGCTTGTTGTTTTGTCAACAGTTGGGGCTGCCAACACATGGATTCCACCGGACGCACTCGATTGGGGGACAGCGGCCACTGTGGGGGGAGGGTAGGGGGTCTCCTGTTCTTTCTTTCTTTTCCTCCGGCTGTTTCCTGTCTCTACAGACACCGTGTTTCTCTGGTTCGTTGTTGATTTGATCTATTCTGACATGTCGACCTGCTGCTTTGCTACGATTTGGACCGTGTTTGCCCAGAGCTGCGTGCTTTTCACTCTTGACTTTTATATTTTATGTTCTATTTTTTTTTTTACGTCAGCCGATCAGCACAGCGCTCAAACGGCATGGCTTGAAGAACAACAATCGGCAAACGTTCTGGACCAGAACTTCACCAACAAAAGCGGAAGCGTTGACTAAACAACCTCCCGCTGCAAACAGCTTACATTCCTGAGACGGGGAAACCACAGATGGCTGGCTGTGGCATCGCCCCTGGTTCAGGTTGGTTTAGAATCGTCCTTGGGCCCAAAATGCCACGGACGTCTACAAAAGATTGCAATTCTTGAAACAAAGTGACCTCTGATCCGAGCAGAAGCGTTCGTTTACCCAGTGACAAACAAAATGACGACCTTTCACGGTCTGCATGCGTTCCGTCAGTAATAGCGGCCGGCCGGCAAATATGATTCAGAGATTCCACAGGGCACATCCGCTAGACGGACGAAAGCCACCGGGGGCTCCCTTGGCGCGTGCCTTGACTTGGCTTAGCAGCTTTGAGAGAGGACGATTCGAGTCGTCGTTTCCCGCGACAGAACAGACACCTCTAACAATGGGTGGGCCAGGCCTTCCTCAAATACGCCAAGCTTGCCGCTTGCCTAGAGTGCAAAACGCTGGACAAGCAACGAGAGAAGAGCAGCGCTGCTCCCGCCATGTTTAGGACTGCCGCACAAAGTCTGTCTTGAACCACTGTGCTCAGGGGAGAGCGCGAACGCGGTCCCCCACTACCAGAAATTATGCAGTCGAGATTCCCACATTTGGAGAATTCGCAGGGGTCAGCATGACCGGCGTGCAATGGCCAAGCCTCGCCCTGGGTGAACCACCTTTCTGATCATGGTATCTCCCCTGCCAGGTAAGTATGAGTTGCTGGGCGGAGCAAAGGGCGGCGCTGTTTTCCATCGGCCGTCCTCCCTGACGGTGATGCCCAGCCACCCCTGTCTCCTGACGGGGCGCTGCACTTTTCACCAGACGTGCCCTGTGCTTGCAAACCACTCGCTAAAAACTGTGGCAACGAATAAAGAATTTGAGCTTCCACCAGCTGCCTGCTTGTTGTTTTGTCAACAGTTGGGGCTGCCAACACATGGATTCCACCGGACGCACTCGATTGGGGGACAGCGGCCACTGTGGGGGGAGGGTAGGGGGTCTCCTGTTCTTTCTTTCTTTTCCTCCGGCTGTTTCCTGTCTCTACAGACGCCGTGTTTCTCTGGTTCGTTGTTGATTTGATCTATTCTGACATGTCGACCTGCTGCTTTGCTACGGTTTGGACCGTGTTTGCCCAAAGCTGCGTGCTTTTCACTCTTGACTTTTATATTTTATGTTCTATTTTTTTTTTTTACGTCAGCCGATCAGCACAGCGCTCAAACGGCATGGCTTGAAGAACAACAATCGGCAAACGTTCTGGACCAGAACTTCACCAACAAAAGCGGAAGCGTTGACTTAACAACCTCCCGCTGCAAACAGCTTACATTCCTGAGACGGGGAAACCACAGATGGCTGGCTGTGACATTGCCCCTGGTTAAGAATCGTCCTTCGGCCCAAAATGCCACAGACGTCCACAAAAGATTGCAATTCTTGAAACCAAGTGACCTCTGATCCGAGCAGAAGCGTTCGTTTACCCAGTGACAAATAAAATGACGACCTTTCATGGTCAGCATTCGTTCCGTCAGTAATAGCGGCCGGCCGGCAAATATGATTCAGAGATTCCACAGGGCACATCCGCTAGACGGACGAAAGCCACCGGGGGCTCCCTTTGCGCGTGCCTTGACTTGGCCTAGCAGCTTTGAGAGAGGACCATTCGAGTCGTTGTTCCCCGCGACAGAACAGACACCTCTAACCACAGGTAGGCAGGCCTTCCTCAAATATGCCGAGCTTGCCGCTTGCCTAGAGTGCAAAACGCTGGACAAGCAACGCGAAAAGAGCCGCGCTGCTCCCGCCACGCTCACGACCCCTGTCTCCTGACGGGGCGCTGTACTTTTCACCAGACGTGCCCTGTGCTTGCAAACCACTCGCTAGTAACTGTGGCCACGAATAAAGAATTTGAGCTTCCACCAGCTGCCTGCTTGTTGTTTTGTCAACAGTTGGGGCTGCCAACACATGGATTCCACCGGACGCACTCGATCGGGGGACAGCAGTCACTGTGGGGGGGAGGGTAGGGGGTCTCCTGTTCTTTCTTTCTTTTCCTCCGGCTGTTTCCTGTCTCTACAGACGCCGTGTTTCTCTGGTTCGTTGTTGATTTGATCTATTCTGACATGTCGACCTGCTGCTTTGCTACGGTTTGGACCGTGTTTGCCCAAAGCTGCGTGCTTTTCACTCTTGACTTTTATATTTTATGTTCTATTTTTTTTTTTTACGTCAGCCGATCAGCACAGCGCTCAAACGGCATGGCTTGAAGAACAACAATCGGCAAACGTTCTGGACCAGAACTTCACCAACAAAAGCGGAAGCGTTGACTTAACAACCTCCCGCTGCAAACAGCTTACATTCCTGAGACGGGGAAACCACAGATGGCTGGCTGTGACATTGCCCCTGGTTAAGAATCGTCCTTCGGCCCAAAATGCCACAGACGTCCACAAAAGATTGCAATTCTTGAAACCAAGTGACCTCTGATCCGAGCAGAAGCGTTCGTTTACCCAGTGACAAATAAAATGACGACCTTTCATGGTCAGCATTCGTTCCGTCAGTAATAGCGGCCGGCCGGCAAATATGATTCAGAGATTCCACAGGGCACATCCGCTAGACGGACGAAAGCCACCGGGGGCTCCCTTTGCGCGTGCCTTGACTTGGCCTAGCAGCTTTGAGAGAGGACCATTCGAGTCGTTGTTCCCCGCGACAGAACAGACACCTCTAACCACAGGTAGGCAGGCCTTCCTCAAATATGCCGAGCTTGCCGCTTGCCTAGAGTGCAAAACGCTGGACAAGCAACGCGAAAAGAGCCGCGCTGCTCCCGCCACGCTCACGACCCCTGTCTCCTGACGGGGCGCTGTACTTTTCACCAGACGTGCCCTGTGCTTGCAAACCACTCGCTAGTAACTGTGGCCACGAATAAAGAATTTGAGCTTCCACCAGCTGCCTGCTTGTTGTTTTGTCAACAGTTGGGGCTGCCAACACATGGATTCCACCGGACGCACTCGATCGGGGGACAGCAGTCACTGTGGGGGGGAGGGTAGGGGGTCTCCTGTTCTTTCTTTCTTTTCCTCCGGCTGTTTTCTGTCTCTACAGACGCCGTGTTTCTCTGGTTAGTTGTTGATTTGATCTATTGTGACATGTCGACCTGCTGCTTTGCTACGGTTTGGACTGTGTTTGCCTAGAGCTGCGTGCTTTTCACTCTTGACTTTTATATTATTTTATGTTCTATTTTTTTACGTCAGCCGATCAGCACAGCGCTCAAACGGCATGGCTTGAAGAACAACAATCGACAAACATTCTGGACCAGAACTTCCCCAACAAAAGCGGAAGCGTTGACTAAACAACCTCCCGCTGCAAACAGCTTACATTCCTGAGACGGGGAAACCACAGATGGCTGGCTGTGGCATCGCCCCTGGTTCAGGTTGGTTGAGAATCGTCCTTGGGCCCAAAATGCCACGGACGTCTACAAAAGATTGCAATTCTTGAAACAAAGTGACCTCTGATCCGAGCAGAAGCGTTCGTTTACCCAGTGACAAATAAAATGACGACCTTTCACGGTCTGCATTCGTTCCGTCAGTAATAGCGGCCGGCGGGCAAATGTGATTCAGAGATTCCACAGGGCACATCCGCTAGACGGACGAAAGCCACCGGGGGCTCCCTTGGTGCGTGCCTTGACTTGGCCTAGCAGCTTTGAGAGAGGACCATTCGAGTCGTTGTTCCCCGCGACAGAACCGACACCTCTAACCACAGGTAGGCAGGCCTTCCTCAAATATGCCGAGCTTGCCGCTTGCCTAGAGTGCAAAACGCTGGACAAGCAACGCGAAAAGAGCCGCGCTGCTCCCGCCACGCTCAGGACTACCGCACAAACTCTATCTTGAACCACTGTGCTCAGGGGAGAGCGCGAACGCAGTCCCCCACTACCAGAAATGATGCAGTCGAGATTCCAACATTTGGGGAATTCGTAGAGGTCTGCTCAGGGAGCGTGCAATGCCAACTGTAGACTGTAGACTCTCGTCCAATGAGGAGCCGCGATTGTCTACAGTTTAATTGGACCCTGGGCCAATCAGAGGGCTGCATTGTCTAAAGTTAAAAAACACACGGCCAATCGCTGCTGAGGATTTGCTACAGTTTCTCTAGCTCTGGACGCTCACCATTTATCGGGTCAGAAAGCTCATCTGCTGTCGAGATAAATTCATCTGCTGTAGAGATTTCAAGTGGTAAGTTATTTTTATACTGTTATATTGATGCACTGTATGTTTTGGTCACATCACGTTTTAAATATTTCACTTTTTGTGCAGTATTTTGTCTGTGCCTGTGACGCTGCGCTGTCAGAAAGTACACCTGTCGTAGAGATTTCTTGTGATAAGTTATTTTTATAAGGTTATACTAGTATGTTTTAGTCACAGGACGTTTGAATTATTTCACTCTTTGTGCAGTATTTTGCCTGTGCTCGTGACATTGCGCCGTCAGATAGTACACCTGTCGTCTAGATTTCATGTGATAAGTTATTTTTATTCTGTTATATTGATGCACAGTATGTTTTGGTCACATCAGGTTTAAAATATAACACTTTTTGTGCAGTATTTTGTATGTGTGCGTGACGCTGTGCCGTCAGAAGTTCACCCATTACAGAGATTTTGTGTGGTAAGTTGTTTTTATTCTGTTATATTAATGTTTTGGTCACATCATGTTTGAAATATTTCACTCTGTGCAGTATTTGGTCTGTGCTCGTGACGCTGTGCCGTCAGCAAGTTCACCTGTCATAGAGATTTCGAGTGGTAAGTTATTTTTATACTGTGATATTAATTACATGTATTTTTGGCTGCACAAAACCTGAAATAGTTTAGCTTTTGTATTATTTTCAAGTCGCGGTGATGGCTTCATATAGTAAACAGTTGTTTCATTAAAATATAGCAACAAACATGCTAATAAATAAATATCCCTTTATATACAGCAATATATGTGACCATGGCGATTATTATCATTAGTTGTTACTATGGGAAGTGAAGAAAATCTTAAGATCTTAAGCCCTGGGACAAAACATATGATCAACACTTGTATTTGTTATCATAAGAATATCAGCAGCTGTAGTTACAAGAATTGTTCCATAAAAAATATGGAAGTTTTATAGAAACACTCAGGCAGTGATGACATTAATGAGATAATTAAGTGTCTAATTAAAGGAGGATTGAGAATTATTGATGAACAACTGTAAACAAGCAGAATCATTGAAGGAAATAAAACACAAAAAACACAGCCAAAACCAAAGACAAAATCAACTAAAAATAAAACTCTAAATAAAATAATAATTAATAAAAATAAAACAAATTACACAGTAAAAATGGAATTTCTCAATATCTCAGCAGAGATCATTAAACAACTCCACAAACATCAGGAGCTTCACTTATTACTGACCGTTGGCTTTATTTCTGTCACGTAAACAAAAGCTCTTAATGAAATTTCTGTTGTTCATTTGAAGTCACCATGATGGAGGACAGATTCTGCTTTAGTTGGGCTCTTCAACTTCTTCATTTAAAACTTGTTTTTATTTAGGTTGCTATAATTAATTGTGTTGATCCCACTATTTATTTATATAGCATGAAAAGCCAAAAGGAAATTTAAGAATCAGTTTGATGGGATTAACTATGGCAATAAAGCCACACCCGCCTGCTTGTTAACTTACTCAATATCATGTTAGTTATGTGTGAGAAATAGGGGTGGGCGGATCGATCCTAATATTGATAGTATCGATACCAACGTTGGTATTGATATCGGATCAATACTAGCCTTCCAAGATCGATACTTTTATTTAAATTTAATTTAGTTTACATTAAAGTACATTGCTTCTGTTTCATAAGAGCGGACATGTCTCTAAATACCCCGCTCCTTTTATATCTCGAATGCACTGTTGCTCTTCCTTCTCTGCTCCGCTGTTATGAGTTGTCCTTTCATCACGTGACTCAGTCAGCAGCGCCAAAGCGCAAGCACTTTTGGCTGCTCCAAGATGACGAAAAGGAAGAGGAGCGCTATTTGGACTTATTTCACTGCAGTCAACGAAAATATTGCAAACTGCGATGTTTGTAAAAAGTCTGTTAGATACTGTGGCAACACTACAAATTTGCACAAACACATAAAACAGCACGAAAAAGAGAACACCGAGCTGAAAAAAAGGAGAGAAGAGGAGGCAAATCCTCCAGTCAGACCCCCAGCAGTGCCAGCCCTGAGACAGAGGTCACTGGCCGAATCATTTTGGAGAGGCAATGAGTATCCAGGTAGCTAGCTACAGTGGTGAAAATAATATTTGACTTGTATAGGACATTCAGTATTAGTTAATGCCAATTAAAAAAAAAAAAAAACGAATACTTGATCATAGTTGAACTTGTTACTTTCATCATCAGTCTCATTAAATATAGCCTATATAGTCAGCACATTAAAACCTGCTATTTATATGAATTATTTTGGAATTTAAAAATAAACAGTGGTGGCCAAAACGATTAGAACAGTAGTTTTTTCACCAGCTAAAAAAATTGGTTTTAGGTCAGTTATCTTTTGCTGTAGTGTCTTAGTAGGAAATAAAAACACTTAAAAACATTTTTTTAGCTGGTGAGAATACAGGTGTTCTAATAATTCTGGCCACCACTGTATACCATAAATGTAAAATATGAAAATGTCAGAATATCCCTTTTGTGTTAACTGTGAAAGGGACACTATAGGATTTATATTTTGGCTTATAGGATTTATATATAAGTCTTAAGATAGACTTTAGGCAATACTTAATAATTTTTCTATTTTACCTAGGTGATTCCCCAAGAGCTATTGAAATTACAAAGAGCCTTGCTGAAATGATTGCAAAGGACCTGCAACCTCTTTCTGTGGTCGAAGATGAGGGTTTTAGGAGTTTTGTCAGGACACTTGATCGGGTCAGGACACTTGATCACTTGTCAGGACACTGCGCATCGATGGATTTGCTCTTCAGTGTTTGGACTCTCAGTAGTGATTATTAACCTACACTGAACTGAGCTAAACTGAACTGAACTTAATCTCTGAAAACTGAACTGACATTGTTTCAATTCACTATAATCTTCCATGTGAAGCTGCTTTGACACAATCTACATTGTATAAGTGCTATACAAATAAAGATGAATTGAATTGAATTGAACTTGATCCACGTTACAGGATTCCAAGTAGGAAAAATCTAATGGAAGGGAAAATACCAGCAATGTATGAAGAGAGCCGTTCAAAAGTGAAAAAATCTCTAGATGATGCAAACAGTGCTGTAGTTATAACAGACATGTGGACATCAAGAGCCACAGAGGCATATTTAACTGTCTCATGCCATATTACTGACAGGAACTGGAAAATGCAAGCCTATGTCCTAGAAACATGTAGTTTTTTAGGACAACACACAGCTGACAACATTTGCACACAATTAAAAAGAATCACTGATGAGTGGGGCATAACAGACAAAATTCAGGCTGTAATAACAGACAACGGTGCCAATATGGTTGCAGCTGTGCTCAAAGCAGGTTGGGCACATTATCCATGTTTTGCACGCACGCTAAATTTAGTAGTAAAAGACTCCATTAAAGCTCTCCCTGATCTTCTTGACATCCAGCAGAGATGCAGTGCTATTGTAGCTTTCTTTCACCACAGCACAAGAGCAGCAGAGAAGCTCAAAGAAGTTCAGAAACAACTAAATTCTCCAGAACACAAACTGATACAATCAGTTGAAACAAGATGGAACTCTGTTCTATATGTTCAACAGACTATATGAGCAGAAGGAAGCTGTTACCACAGTCCTCTGTCTTCTTGGAAAGACTTCACTGTGCTTAGGTGAGGAAGACTGGTCAGTGATCAGTCTGTCCATTGATGCCCTGAGACCATTTGAGGAAGTAACAAGAGAGATATCAACTGAAAAACATGTTTCAGTGTCAAAGGTGATTCCCCTGGTGTCACTACTTCTGAGAGCAACTGCAACATATCAGTGCCAAGGAAGCAAGTTAGCTGCTGAGCTGTCAGCACAATGCCAACGGCGTTTTAGAGGTATTGAAACCTTTTACTGTCTTGCTGTTAGTACCTACCTGGACATTCGATTTAAAAACCTTGGATTTCGTGACATGGCAAACATTGAACCTGTGAAAGCTTGACTCATTACTGAAATTCAGTCAATGAACCAGACCTCCGATCTCAGTTCAGAGTCTGCTCCTGAACCAAGCTCAAGCTCAGCCACAAGCTCTACATCAGCAATGACTACTGCAACTACCTCAACCTCGTCTGCAGGGGCAGCTGCAAAAGGTGGGATATGGACAGAGTTTGACTCTCAAGTTCTTGCATCCCAAGTGCATCGCACAACTGGCACTGATGCCTTAATTGAAATGCGGCGGTACTCAGAAGAGAAGCCAATTCCACGGGATCAAGACCCACTACTTTGGTGGAAAAAGAATGAACCAATGTTCCCGTCTCTTAGCAAGATTGCCAAGAAACACCTGGGAGTCATTGCAACATCTGTACCCGCTGAAAGGATTTTCTCAAAGGCAGGACAGTTAGTAAGCCAAAGAAGAAGTGCAATAAAAGGGAACCATGTTAACAGGTTACTGTTTCTAAACAAAAACCTCTAAATCTTAACAGGGTGTCAAGGTTTAAAGAGGGGCTGCAGGGAATATTTATTTGGATGTAGGAGGGCTTTGGGCATGTAAAGCCAAAGACTGAAGATTGAAAGCAATAGTAGTTTTTTTAGTTATTTGCACTTCATTATACAAGCAACTGTTTGCACTTTGTTTATAAAATAAGGCAATGTTTAGTGTCTAATGTAAGGGAAACACTTTATTTTGTTATTTTGAACAAAACTGAAAAAAAAAAGTTTTAAAACATTTGTATGCCAGTAATAATTTTGCGTTCTTTGTTTATTTAAAATGTATTTGAAATGCATATTTCTTTTACATTTATTTGTTTAAAGACATTGAAGTGCTAAAAGAAAAATGGTTTTGTTATTAAATTGTTGTTTCTTAAAAAAAAAAAACCAGACTGAAGGAAAGTTAAAAAAAATTAATTGTTCTCTAGTAATAAGTTTGTGTTTGCAAATGCAGATCACTAATAATAAATTTTTTTTTATTTGGCTTAAAAATTTTTTAAATTTGTCCTGGGTTTTAACAAATACATTCAATTATAACTGCTTTGAGAACATTCAACTCATAAATCATCACACACTGTTCTCCCCTACAGAAAAGTACATTTAGGTTGAAGTGCGTGCTTTTTAAAGTAAAAGTATCGGTATCGGTATCAATATCGGCGATACTGGCCCTGTATTTACTTGGTATCGGATCGATACCAAATTTTGCAGTATCGCCCAGCCCTAGCAGCCCGTTAGAGACACAGAAGCACAGCTAACTTTTGCAACCAAACGTTAAGCCTTCTAAGAGGCTGACAAAAATTGCCAAAGCTGACTGTATTTCAAATCATCTTGGCGGGGTATTGGGTAAACTTTTCAACCAGCAATGATCACGCCTCAATTAGACCGCGATCACAGCTATGAACTCTTCTGTGTACCAATCTGGACATGCAACGACAAGGTGGTATCAAATTTTAAACTGCCAGCAATCAGCCTTCTGGCACCAACGAGTGCATGCTGTGTCAGCAGAACAGGTTATCGATATGCCCAAAAAGAATTACATATAGATCGTTTCATTACTTAAAGAAAAGTATACACTACTTTTGTGAATCTGGGAGAAGAGAATTGTGGGTAATCTGGTAAAGGGGGCGGAGTCACAATGCTGAACAGGAGAGAAAATCTATATGGGGCGTCTGCAGACTTGGATCCAGGCAGTTTTACGACCCAGACAGTTTTACGACCCTGTTGTTCCTGATGCGTCCAGTAGGGGGGATGAAAGATACATGGCCAAAATTATTACATTTGAAGTCAACGCTCCCAGATTATTAAATGTCCTTTTCATAAATATATATTTTTGATTATATTACGCTAAATATGAAAGCCAAGTTGATGTATCCGAAAGTGACTTTTATACTCACTATAGAATATGCACAATTGATACACTTCCCAAATTATTTCAGATATACAAAAGCACAATTGCAAATTAATTTAGATTCATTTAATTAGAAAAATTAAAAACACAAATAGTTGGATAGTGTAATAGAAAATTAATTGTAGCCTAGTTATACGTTTTCATATAGAGATATGCATTTTGTTGTATTGTTTATATATAAAGTTGCATTCTGAAAATAACAAAATTATAACCAAACAATACAGTGTAATATGGATTATTGATATGCTTTGATGAGAATGCAGTGGTATTGAATACCAGACAGCTGCGGAATGTTTAGACAAACAATTCAAGCCTTTCTAAAATTCCAAGGACCATTTAGCTACCTGACAAACAAAAATCTAGACAACATTTGATTTTTTTAACATTTATTTATTGGCAACAATATCACTGGAGAGATCACAGTTTTCTTTAAATGAAGCTGAATGCTTGCATCAAATTCTTCACGCTTACTGAAAAATAAATAAATAAAGTTATTTTGTAAAAATACTCTACAAAAATCCTTTTCTCACTTAAAGTTTCTGACTTGCTTCTAGTCCAAATATCTAAAACATCTTAATCCTTAAACAGTAAGGAATAGAAAATGATAAGCAAAAAAAAAAAAAACATTTCATGCCATTTTATATATTATCTGGACCTATGTAAAACATATCAAACTATATATATATATATATATATATATATATATATATATATATATATATATATTTATATTTGATTTATGATTTAAGGATTTTATGAGTTGTATCTGCCAGGATATGTTGACAGTTTAGGGTATAACTAAAAGGACCAAGTCATTATTATTTATCTTTTGTTATTTGCAGCTACAAATTGTGATCCTGACTTCCCCATATTTAACATATTTAATTACTTTCTTTGAAACCAATTGTTGCAATAAAAATTCTGAAACAATAAGTGATGAACAATATGTATGCATATGCAATGAAAACTGTCATGATAATATATATAAAAAATGTACTGTATAGTCATGTTAGTGTCTCTATGTATTTATAGATATATGATAGTTTAATTGTTTAAACTAGAACAGGATTGCATTATATTAAATGTAATTGAATGCAATGCAATTTTAAAATAATTAATTAATAATTTAAAATTCAATTTTCAGATCTTTTAAGTAAGTAAGTAACTTACTTACTATCTTTTAAGATTTGTTTAGATATATTTCAATATAAATTTAAGAAATAATGTAGGAAGGAATAATGTAGTGTAGTTGTAGTGTAGATTTGTCTGACAACCCAGACCACGCTAGTGTATTGAATAATCTATGAGAAAATATATATCTTTAAATAAATTATTATATATATATAACTTCTCCCTTGCTGAGTATAGTAACAATTTTTAATTCCCAGCACAACATATTTGTAATGTTTGTTTGTATGCAACATGACCTGACAATACTGATTATGCTGTTTTTAGAAATACCAAAAACATAAATCAAATGTCTATTTAACATCAAAATTATACTGCAATATATAAATTAATATACATTATATAAACTATTCTGAAATTATGTTACCATTGTAATTGACTGCACTCGGAAAGTGAAGCTGAACATGAGTTTCCAGTTTACTTTTCTAAAACTTTTTATAAAAGTTTGTAGTGCAGAATGGACAGTGGTATAGGGAACAGCATGTGTTGCATTTGTTTACCGCTGTTAAACTCTGATCGCTTCGTATTGATGAAATTCCTACAATTTCTACAAGAAAATATAATTTACATTATATTATATTACATTATAGATGGGTGTTTACAGCTTCTACAAGTTCAAGAGAGACAAGATTAAGTGAAAATAAAATGTAATTATATATATATATAATTATTATAATATTTTTTGTGGGTGTGTTAAATTCTCTTTTGGACAGTTACATACATTCTAATGTTGCTGTAAAATGCATTATTCAATTATTTAAAATATTAAATTATTACAAATAAAAAGATTAAAACAGGTTAGAATAATATCTTACCATGAAAGGCTTTATGCAGGCTAAAGACAGACAAAAAAGTAAAAGAAAACTAGCCTACATAAGAAAGTGAGATGTAGAACATGTAACGTTAGCTAGCTTAGCATAGTTAGCTAAGACTGAGTCAAACTAACACACTGCTGTTTTATTTCTGCATGTGAATTGTATTACACCAATTTGTTTACGTATTGACATACACTCATATCGATCTTAATATAATTTAAAAATCTTTAAGTTTCATATTTGCTAAACAATGTTTTAAACACGTATTTAACATACATCATCATGTCGCTGTTGGTTTGGTGTGATGATAAAGTTCTGGAGGCTTATAATAATACTGTACTGCCTCCCCCTACTGGACGCATCAGGAATAACAGGGGTGTAAAACTGCCCGGCCGTAAAACTGCCTGGGCCGTAGATCTGCCTGGTTCCAAGTCTGCATTCTCCCCCCTACTCCTTGTTTCCGGTCGAGTCGAATCGGCTCGGTTCTATGAATCGGCCCTCTTAAGTGAATAGTAAAGATTCGAATCCGCCTGAAAATGATTCCTTTTTGTATAATAATGTGATACAACAATATGATTCATTAATCATTAATATTTCATTACTATTACTGCTCGGCTACACGCATTGTATACACTGATTCTATGTTGATAAGTATGAGCTTGTGAACACGTGTGATAATTCCCGAACAAGCAGTTCAATCTGATTCAATGTCAAGCGAGTCCTCAACCGAATCAGTGCAAAAGTGAAATTGTGTTTTTGGTTTATTTATCAAGATTTTGTGTCATTTTAAATGAGTCAATAGCGCAGATTCCTAACCCCTAGGTGTGTTTAACAGTCGGTTTCACGAATCAATTATTTTGTTACAGTTTATCACATTTTGGCTAAGCACAAAATTATGTTTATTAAAATGTCATATTTACATGATAATCTTATAGATTTAAATAAAGGTACAGTGCACCCAAAAATGAACATTTAACATTCATGTTTCAAACCTGGATGATTTATTTATTTAAAGTTATTTTTGAAGATGTTGGTAGCCAAATTGTTTTTGGGGCTGCAATAACATTCGGTTAAAATATTATATATATATATATATATATATATATATATATATATATATATATATATATATATATATATATATATATATATAGTGCCTGTACTACTGTTTTAATTTTTATGCTAAAATAAAAAGTTTGAATTCCTATAACTAATGTGCAAAAAATATAGCCCTTTTTTACAGTAATTTGCTGTAATCATGCTGCCATCCTCAATGTCGCAATAAAATTTTGAATACAACATACTGTGAATTTTTACAGTTAAATCCTGTAAAGGGATACTTATGTAATTTACTGTGAAAAATTACAGTAACGTTGTGAATATCTGGGATTTTTTAACAGTGTATGTTTGCACACTATTTACAAATGTTTTAAATAGATATTTGTTTTATTGTCAGCATCAACAGCGTCTCTCTTTTACATTCATTCATTCATTTTCTTTTCGGTTTAGTCCCTTTATTAATGCGGGGTTGCCACAGTGGAATGAACCGCCAACTTATCCAGCACATTTTTACGCAGCGGATGCCCTTCCAGCCGCAACCCATCTCTGGGAAACATCCACACACACTCATACACTTTGGACAATTTAGCCTACCCAATTCACCTGTACCGCATGTCTTTGGGGGAAACCGGAGCACCCGGAAGAAACCCACACGAACGCAGGGAGAACATGCAAACTCCACACAGAAACACCAACTGACCCAGCCGAGGCTCAAACCAGCGACCTTCTTGCTGTGAGTCGACACCACTACCTACTGCGCCACTGCGTCACCTCTCTTATACAGTAATGAGTTATTTAAAAAGTTTTAAATGGGCTTTCAATGCATTTGACATATTTTATTTACTTTCTAAAAATATAATGAACTTAAATGCATGAATGAAAACAAACACTAAAATTACTACAAAATTTAACAAAGTAAACCACTTCTGTTTATTTAATAATAAGCTTTAAACATTCTTACAAAGTTCATTTTCAAAGCATAGTTAAAATAATACTAAAACATATTACCATCAAATGCTAAATAAATACACTTGTAAAAAATAAACTTAGCATTTAATTAAAGTGCATTTTTCTGAAATATATTTTTAGAAAATATACTAAATTACAATTATTTTTAAGTGTGTTAAAAGTTATATATAAAAGTATGGTAATAATACACTTTTAATATATTTAAATTAAATATACTTTTTGGTTAGTATACTTTCAATGTACTATTGGAATTAAAAATATATTTGCAATACAATTTAGTATACTTTTTTTTCACCAGGGCACCCAGGGACGAAATAAGCTTTTCGCTGCCTTGCAATGGCTAACACGCGCACTGGGCGTAAATCCTCAGCCATGTGCTCTGTATAGTGTTACAAGATGACATCAGGATTTAGCAGAAGATTGTTCTCCGCTGCTTGTATTGGCCAATTATTTTTATTCTAGTTGCTTAAAAAAACACTATCAAAATTTACACAGGTAGTGAAGGTACTGATGAAAACAGTGACTAGCCTTTACTTAGTTTGTATAGTAGCCTGGCTAGCTCAGTCGGTAGAGCATGAGACTCTTAATCTCAGGGTCGTGGGTTCGAGCCCCACGTTGGGAGGTTATATTACCTTTCT